>MEJB01000051.1:5559437-5588290 GCA_001752375.1 Rhazya stricta
GTGCAACATCAACGCACCAAACATATTGAGATGGATATTCACTTTGTTGGTGAGAAAGTAGCCCGAGGACAAGTACGTGTTCTTCACGTTCCTTCCYGCTATCAAATAGCTGACATATTTACTAAAGGTCTTCCGTTGCAGCTCTTCGATGATTTTCGTGATAGTCTTAATGTTCGTCCTCCTCCTGTTCYGACTAAGGGGGTGTATTAGAATCAGACATTATATCTCAGAATAGGAAAGTRTATAATTTGATATTATTTCATAGCTTATGTTAAGACTAGATAAACTCTTGTAATTWTTGTAGTTATAGCATAGCTAATATGTAGGCATAATATYAGTCTTTGATATTATTTAATAGCTTATGTTAAGGCTAGATAAACTCTTGTAATTATTGTAGTTATAGCATAGCTAATATGTAGGCATAATATCAGTCTCTATTATGGATATTTAAACACATTCAAATCAAATGAAAAGCAGGCAAAATATTCTTTTAGGTAGGCTGTAACCAAGAACACAACATAATACTCTCCATTTGAGCTATTCTTCAGCCGCACAATACCTCATAACGGCCTGATGAATTTATCTATCCACACAATCAGGTTAGGGTCACTGACTTGTTGCTGATGAGCAAGAGGTCTCTGAACACTGGCAATACTATAAAATATAGTGCATATTCTATCTTTTCCTTTCTTGCATTTATTTAATAGTTGATGCAATGTATACATCGAAAACAATGAGATTTGTCCAACAATGAATTCTGAATCCTCTAAAACACTCTCCTAACACCTGCTCTCTAATCTATCCCCCCGTTGAGCCCAATTACCCGGTGCCCCTGCAACCCTCCCTTATCTCCATCCGAACTTCAATGCCACTGTGCTTACCAACCATGCTACTGGTACATTGTAAAGAAGATGCAAAAAAATTGCTTGATTTGGTTCAGTAAAATATCACATGTGATAAAAGGATTTATTAAYATAAGGAAATAGAGCAAATGAGCCGTATCAACTCTGATAGTTTTTAGCTCTCTCTTTCTCTCCCTGTTATGTGATTTTCAATAATTCGCAATCAATGTTTGGTTAAGGGGTACAAATAAGTACTCTAAAATAGTTGAGTGATAAAATAATATGAAAAAAATTAAGGATATTTATCATTAATCGAAAGTAGTTGAGTGACTAAAAAATGTGAAAAAAGAGTTTAGAGATATTTATTTTTAACAGAAAATAGTTGAGTGACAAACAAATGTGAAAAAGAGTTTATGAACATTTATTGTTAATTGTAAATTATTAAGTGACAAAAAAAGCTAATATCTCTTGAAATTAATAATATTTGTTCTTGAAGAAGGAAGGACATGATATGATGCTCTTGTATTCCTAAATAATATGGTTGGTTGGCTAATTTCTCTTTAAATTAATATTATTTGTTCTTGAAGAAGGAAGAACATGATATGATGCTCTTAGTATTCTTAAGTAATATTAAATTATTATTTTAACTTAATAATATATACTTTTGAATTATATATTAAAATATAAATATTTCTGGAGAACATTGAATTATTATTCTAAATTAATGATATTTACTCCAAAAGAGTATATTATAATCTAAATATTCTTGAAGAATATCAAAATATTGCTCCTCGGGTAACAATAATTTAAACAAATTAATATATTTGAAAAAAATATTTACTGTGCTATTAAAATAGCACTTGTCTTGAAAAGAATTGGGTTAAATTATATATAATTCCTGAAGCAATGTGTACAAAATATGTCCTACTGACATTTTCTCTTGGTTTTATTGTAAAATTATCACCAAAATTAAATTCGTTGCACTATATATTTGGCAAGAATTAAACATCATACACCTTTAATGCCAAAATCACCTTAAAAAGATATGTGAGAAAATAAAAGAAGCAAAAATGGATCCCAATAGGATCATGTAAAAATATGAACTTTTTTTCATCATCATCTCTACAACAATTTGAAGGTAGAGTACGTAATTGTCATATGAAAAACATATAGTAGATCTCCACCAAAAGATCAATCAAGAAAAAGGATTTCTATCAAAAGATCAATCAAGAAAAAAGGAGAGTGGAGAACAAAAAAATATTGATCAATTAATTGGAGTTGGTATGATAGAAGACGAGATTAATTACTCATTTTATGTATTTTTATTCTTCTAGATGGTCTTTTTTTTTTAATTATTCCGAGATTTCTTTAAGTATTTGAAGTTACTTAATTTCGAGTTCGTGCTATTGAGTCTCGAATGTATGCGCTTTGCTGGGCAACGGTTCAAAATAATGCAACTTTGAGCCTCCCCATCTAAATACTTCATTTTCTTATATGATACCATCTAGYGAGATAAGTATTCTGCTTCAGTRAGAAACCTAAAAAAGAGYGAGAGGTATTTCTATATAGTCTTTTCTTGATGACCTTGAACCCTAATTTATTTTCTTTTTTCTTATAATGGTTTGTATTTCGATAATCCAACTCATATATATTCTAATTCTTTACCTCGTAATGGTAYGTATTCTTCGTTAAATTTTAAAGCAGGAAAATTGATGACATATATAGTTAAACTTATCATGAATTTATAATTATGTTTTAATAGTTATTTAGGTGCAACAATTAAATGCCRATTCAATACTCATTCATATACGAGATTCGTTTCTCAGAGTGTAATACCTTTTCAWTAGTTGTTACATAATATAAACACGAATAATTATTATTTTAATAGTGATTGTACCCTACTTAATTTAGAGTTYATGCTATTGAGTCTCAAGTGCTTGTGTTTTGAGTAGCATGGGTTCAAAAATAATGCAGCTTTAAGCCTCCCCAATTAAATACCTCATGTTGTTACATGTAACCTTGTACTGAGATTAATATTATGATTCAGTAAGAGACCCAAAAGATAGTGAAAGTGTGTTTCTATATAATATTTCTTGTTGACCTTGAACTGTAATTTATTATCTTTACCTTGTAATGGCTTGAATTCTGATAATCCTACTCATATATATTCTGATTCTTTACCTTGTACTAGCTAATATTCTTCGTCAAATTTAAAATAAGATGATTCATTGATGATGTRTATAGTTAAATTTATCAGATATTATGGTAGTGCTTCAAGTATTTCTTATTGCCGTCCATCTCCAGTTTGCCAGGTGATAAGATTTCTGAGAATGACTAGCCTGATGGATTCGTTTGAATATTCTTTTGTATTGAAAAGGATTCCGTTGTCCGCGCGAGTCACCTTCTTCAAGGTTCCGCTGGACAAGAGTAGTAGTTGGCATTCCTACGTGCCATTTCCTTGTCGCCCTAATTAAGAATCCAAAGGTAGGTTACATCCAAATGTTATAGTGCCGCTTTGGTTACAAAGATATAGGTTTATGGATGGGTTCAGTCAGCAAAAGTCCCTCCAACTCAATCAATATTATATCAACAACATGTCGTGATTTGTTAGGCTTGGTTTATTTTGTCATAAAAGAAACAATTAAATGTGAATATCAATTTTCAAAACTCATTTATGAGAAAAATCTGATTCTCAGAATTTAAAATCTTTTTATTAGTTCTTACATAATAAAAACACAAATAATTATTACTGCAATAACAATTTTACCCTACTTAATTTAGAGTTCATGTTATTAAGTCTTGACTGCATGCATTTTTCGGGACAAGAGTTTAAAATAATGCAGCTTTGAACCTCCCCATGTAAATATTTATTTTGTTATATGAAACCTTGTAGTAAGATAAAGATTATGCTTCAGTGAGAAACCCGAAAGAGAGTGAGAGGGTGTCTCTATAGAGTACTTTCTTGTTGACCTTGGACCATAATTTGTTTTCTTTGCCTTGTAATGACTTGTTTTCTTCTAATCCTGCTCATAYATATTCTGATTCTTTGCTTTGTAACGGCTYGTATTCTTCGTCAAATTTTAAATMAAATGGTTCATTGATGAGATAATATAGTTTCATTGATGGGATATATTTTCTTCTTCACTGACAAACACAAAAGAGAGTGAGAAGGCATTTCTATAGAATATATTGACCTTGAACTGTAGTCTGTATTCTTCGTCATGTAATGGCTTGTATTTCTAAAAATCCTATTCATATATAATATGATTCTTTTCCTTGTAACAACTTGTATTCTTCGTCAAATTTTAAATAAAATGGATCATTGATGACATATATCATTAAACATATAAGGAATTATAATTATATTTTTAATAGATATTTTATGCAGCAACTAAATGACCACATGAAAGTGAGAGGGTACTTCTATAGATTATTTTCTTGTTGTTCTTGAACCATAATTTGTTTCTTTGCCGGCTTGTATTATGACAATCCTATTCATATATAATCTGATTCTTTGCCTTGTAACGGCTCCTTTTTTTTGTCAAATTTAAAATAAAATGGGTCTTTGATGATATATATAGTTAAGCTTACCAGAAATCGTAATTATGATTCAAATAGTTATTTAATGCAACAATTAAATGCCAACATCAATTTGCAATACTCATTCACACGAGATTCGATTCTCGGGATGTGAAATCTTTCCATTAGTTGTTACATAATACAAAAATAAATAATTATTAGTGTAATAATGATTATGCCTTACTTAATTTAGAGTTCGTGCAATTGAGTCTCGTGTGCGTGCATTTTGGGGGGCAAGGGTTCACAATAATGCACCTTTGAGCCTCCCCATGTAAATACTTCATTTTGTTATATGAAACCTAGTAGTGAGATAAATGAAACTWGGTAGTGAGATAAGATTCTTCTTGAGTGAAAAATCCGAAAGAGAGTAAGAGAGTTTTTCTATAGAGTATTTCCCTCTTGACCTTGAAGAGTATTTTTTTTTTTTTTAAATTCTGTAATTGCTTGTATTCTCATAACGAGTGAAATTCGATTCTCAGAGTTTAAAACCTTTCCATTAGTTGTTACACAATACAAACATAAATAATAATCATTACTGTAGTAATGATTTTACGCTACTTAATTTAGAGRTTGTGCTGCTAAGTCTAGAGTGCGCTTATTTTGCTAGGCAAAAGTTCAAAATAATGCAGCTTTGAGCCTCCCCATGTACATACTTCATTTTGTTATATGAAACCTTGTAGTGAGACAAACATTCTACTTCAGTAAGAAACACGAAATAGAGTGAGACARTGTTTCTATAAAGTATTTTCTTGTTAACCTTGAACCGTAATTTGTTTTCTTTGTCTTATAATGACTTGTGTTTCTGATAATTCYGCTCATATATAATCTAATTCTTTGTCTTGGAACAACTCGTATTCTTTGTTAAATATTAAATAAAATGGTTCATTGGTGACATATGTAGTTAAACTTTACGTTTCTGACAGTTATTTAATGCAACAATTAAATGCATGTGACTTATACAATCCGAATATTTTTTCCATGCTTTCACATTTTATACAAAAATATTTCTTGTGGAGCTCAGAACTAAAGTTAAAGTAAAATAAGAATAGAAGAGCTATTTGCATCAAATCCTTCAATTTTAGAGAAATCTATACCAATGGCAACCACATCTGCCATTTCATCATCATTTGGAGGAGCATTTATGTTAACATCTCCCTTGCTATTACTTCTTTGTGGTGTTGGGACTTGCTATGTACTTAATATCACTATAGTTATGTTACCATGAGAATGCACATTTTAAGAAGTGCTATTGGATATTAATACATCGGTATCAATCTTTCTACAGCATTTTGGACAATGCCAGCATTCCTATAGCTACATCGRTATCAATCTTTCTACAGCATTTTGGACAATGCCAGCATTCCTAYAGCACTTCTTTTAGATATTAATACATWGGTCGCAATCTTTCTACAGCATTTTGGACAATGCCAACATCTACTGTGTTAACATGAAAAGGTGGAAGTTGCTCGTTAGTAGCAACGAGGCTACCATCTAATACAAAAGTTGTAAAAGATTTTTTATTCTTCATCCTCCTTTATGAAGCATACCCACTACACTAAAAGTAAAATGAATAAGTCAAGTAGAAGTATCAACAAATAGATCCCAATGATAGTCAGCATTTATATTTCAACCCAACCAAACCCCTAAGAACTTTTAAGTTGTTTCAAGTTACTGAACGTCCCAAACAGATTAGAGAAATATAATTATTCTTCTAATAGTTATTTAGTGCAACAATTAATTGCCAATCCAAAACATTTTGGGACACTTACTGATATACTTTTGGAGAAAATATTCCACCTATATCTGATTATCTAACTAGTAACAGAAAACTAGAACCTTAATTTGTTGCAAATTRCTTTAATTTRATTTTGTCCCAAACTTTCTGTWTACATGTGTTCTGAATGATGWTAATTTGTTCTTTGAAAATAAAGGGTTRTTTTAAAATTTCATTAACATTTGTTGSTGATTCCTTTCATAAAACGACGTGTTAAAATGTTACGAAAATGSCAGGAAATTGAATTTTTTTTAATTGTTTTGTTTTGCAGAAGAGAGAGAGTCCAACATTGTGTTGCACCAATGGTGAAAATTGAAAGGAATGTGCTAGTTGGGAAAGCCAACTTACTTATTGTACTGTAGCTGGATGTTGTAACGGGGAGTGAAGATTAAATGTTGAAATGAAAGCGATATTGTTTATATTTTCTGAATATATAATGATTTTCATTCATAGTTAAACTCAATCAGTCAAAGCAGCAGAAGATACATTAGTCGGAAGGTCTGTTAGCCAGATTTCATCAGTACATAAGCTTGCTCCTATAACCAATGTGTCAGGACGTTAAATAGCGCCTAATAACACTAGTCCCTCATATTCTATAGCATTGAACATATATATATATATATATATATTGTCAAGAGTTGCAATTTGCTTATCCTTTTCCAAAGAAAATGCCTGACTTGTGTATTGAATGTTACTCCCATTTCTTGCGAGGTAAGACTCTTCTTGTTCTTGTGGCTGACCTAACTATAGAAAAGCTTAACATTAGTAGAATAGAAGAAAAATTCACTTTCAAGTATGTAGATTTTAGAGAAAGGAATACCACTGCCACTAGGAGCTGCATCTCCAATTTCAGCATCAATTTTTCTACGACACTCTAGACAATTCCAACATCTAAATTCTGGAGCATGTAATGGTGGAAGTTGTTCCTTTGTATGAGAGAGGTTGCCATCTGATACAAAAGGCATAGAAGCTCTTGGATTCTTCATCCTCATCTCAGAAGCATATCCGTTGCAATAATAGTAAAGGAATAAGTCGACTAGAAGTTTCAATAAATAGATCTCTAGTATTTCTAATCTAACCCACCCAATCAACAACCTCAAAATTCAAAAGTTGTTTGAAGTTACTTAATATCTGAAATTAGACTAGAAAAAGACTTACCGGATTGAAAAATTATGCTATTGGTAGTTTCTTATCTCAACCTTCTCGTTGGGAATCTTAAGGTCAAAATTATGCTGATAGTTTTTTGTCTCATTCTTCTTGTTGGGAATCTTAAGATCAATGTAAAATGATTCTATAGCTATTTCATTAGATTCTGGTGCCGGATTGCCTTCAGTTGGTATAGAACTCGCTTCCATGTTATCACACAAGAAATCGCTGGAAGTGAAGTTCAACATACAAATGACTAAGTTAGAGAAAGGAAGCAAGATATATGCATCTAATAATCACCCAAAATCAATGTATCCAACAATCACCTAACATTGATGCATCCAAAAGCCATTGATGGTTTTAGCTTAAAAGGCCTRAAACACACCCAAAAGTTCAAAACATGTCAGGTCTTTTTATTTCCAATGACTACCTTCTAAAACTCGAAAAGATAAATTATTTATAGCTTTGCAATGACAAAATCATCAAAAATCTATGCACTGTCACAAGTAAATTAAATTGACAACAGAAAATTTAAAGAAATAAATCTATATATACAAAACCCCTATTCCTAATGGTAGGCTTTTGAATTAACAATCTGGCACGTGTTATAATAATAATATTTATGAACCCTACTAAACAAAACTCAAAATGAAAAAGAAAAGGACGCGCGAAGATCAAAACAATCTAGGTTTCTTTCTTGAAGAGAAAATGAAAAATTTGTATGTTTGTTAAATGTAACACCCTAAGTTGCTAACACAACATAAAAAGAAAATCAAATACCTTTTAATGCTCTAATGATATATAACATGCTTTCTGTCTTTAATTCATTTCTTTCTTTCCTCTTCTACAACCAATTAATTCTCGTTTGCTCTTTGACAATTATAACTATATAACCAGCACCTTTGGGTAATGGTTTTTTCTTTAAACCAAAAAAAAAATCAAATTGGCTATTTATGTTGGAACAAATATAGTATGTAACTATAATATGTAAATATATATTCTGTTATAAAATAAGTGCACAAACAATAAATAAATTTATGACTTACAACACACTTATTCTAGATAATAAAGATCAAAAAGGATGGAATGAGGTGAGTGATAATTCTCAGCCTTACGATAAATTCTTCCCATTCGGTGTTCACAATTGAAARGTAATCGCCTCCCAAGATACAGGGATCCCTTCTCAAAATAGAGCACCTCAAATCACTAGAAACAGCAAACGAGAAAGTATTTTGTACTCTCTTAACATAAAAAGAACAAACTTTCAGAGGGAAAAATGTAGGAGAGATACHTGTCAAAGCTGGGAAGAATGAGAGATAGTAAAATGAATGAATTTTCCAATTCCGCAAAGACATATTTATAGTGTTACAAAAGTTATTTAACGAATAGATTCAACTGTTCGATAGTGTCTCTTAGTCTCAATAGTCATGACTTGTATATTCAAGTCTCTCTATTCAAAGAGACAAGCCCTTATTCAATAGACACCTTCAAATTCCAACCAACTCATCTATAAAAGTTATAAGGTGTCAACCTTTTGGAATTGCTAATTTGTCATTCAGCTAAAAAGATTTGRCATTTAATTGGAAGCAAAGCTTAGCTTAATGTAAAACTTAGCTRGAATGAAACTTTCTAGCAATTTCTATAATCATTAACATTGAAATTAATAGTACTGGAGCTTGACATATTTGATGTAACAGTGAAGCCAATAAATTTAGATATGAAATTTAAAAAGATGGATAACAATAGTTCCTCAAATCGGGAATAACATTGTCTAATCCATTGAGAGGAGAGAAAGCATGATCATAGCTTGTTTTGGGGTTTGTTCCTGTTATAGGCGTGTTTTCAAAAAACCCACCTTGKATGGATATTAAAAAGATCAAGTTGCTTTTASTAAAAACGACTTGGTAARATAAGATCACTTTCAGTGAAAGCATCCTATTCTATTCCTTTTTCTTTTCCCCTTTTCTCATTTACTAATTTTAATCTTCCTATTCTGTAAAAACCCTCCCTTCCCTTCGAAACACTGCTGCCAGAACTCGAAGTACTTGTGGTCGTCAAAACCCTCGTCGCTATAGAGGTAGGCCGTTTACATCTCTCTGTGATAAAAAGATATGTATTGGAAGAGTGGCCGTTTTACAATTTGGTTTYTCTTTGTTGAAATTACAAGATGATACAACTCTTTTTGTTGAAATTGTAATTTCATTTCTCTTTGTTGAACTCTAACGAAAAGGAATCATCCCAAAACATATTAGAGTTTGTTGAGATTTCCTTGATGTTTAGTTCATAATATTAATAATATTTTCATAGTTCGACATTTGAATTTGGACCTTTGCGCCTTTTCTCCATTTCAATTAATTATACATTACACTCTCAGATTTTTTGCCCTTTTTGTTCTTTCTTTATTGAMATGGTGTTATTTAATACTAACGGAAGAAATTCCATAATTTTTGGGTTCGTAGTGCATTGAAGCCTTAGTTTTCATTTTTTATGGTTTTGTGCATTCTTATTGAATCAAGCTAAGGTTTTTTTTTGGGTCTAGAGAATTCGAGATTCATTGGGTGGAGAAGAAGATAAGGTAATTCGTCGGTTATTTATAGTTGCATGGAATTGAATAATCTTTTGCTTCCRTAGTGGATGGAAGGTGGTGTTTCTTTTCGAGGAACTTCATCTCTTTTCTTAATTTAGTTAAATAGTATGTGTTCTATTTAACAACACGAAAAGATTAACCGACCATAAGAATTTTGTTATAGTTTATTAGAGCATGAAGTAAATCTTGCAAAARATTGTGTATGTATATACTRAGAACTCTTCATATTCTTGAAGGGCTAAATCTCCAAATTTGACCCTGGATAAGGTCGAAGTTAAAATATTYATGGGATCATCTTCTTGCATTCAGTAGGTTGAATGCAAGAAAATATTCTTGGGATCCACCCTTCACTTGAATGATACATATTTCAGTTTGAGATCATTATTAGTTGCGCATTCCCCCTGCCCTCTCCTCCTCCTAGAGAACTTTGAATATTTGGGAGGTCCTACAGAAGAGAGACTGCATTTCTTCATTGTTGTCCTAATCAAATCAACAAAATCAACAAAACCTAATCTATAATGCAAAATGAATGCTAGTTTTTTGGAGAAACTTGATAATTTATTGCAGAAGCCCTAGAATTGAAGGTTGATATGGTGATATTTAGCTTCTTCTTAATGTAATTAAGTTAGAGAGTTTGACATTTAAGTTGATAGTTTTGTAATTTATGTCCATCTAGATTTGTGATAGGACTCTAATCTTAATGTATTAGAAATTAGAAGTTATATTCTTTTGGTATGGYAGGCTGAATGCCATGTTCTTCCCCATTTTTAAAGTAATTTTTCTTTTATTATGTGATAGTTTGATTATGTGATTTTGAGAAATCTTTAGGACATGAGTGTATTCTTGCTGCATTCCTGTAGGGACACATGATAATTTGATAATCTGATTATATGCTTTTGGAATTCAATATTCTTACAGGGGCCGTTTTTTGTATAACGCTACCAAAATAGGAAAAAACCCGTTGATTTTGTAAATCATGGCCTTAACCATTCTTACCATGAATTTGCGTGCACGTTAATAAAGCGAGAAAGAACAATGAAAAGAATATCTTGTAATGAGAGAAAGATTGTTCTATTATATAAGTCTAAGGCTGATTTTGAAAATAAATATTGTTAACAAAAATTCCGTAGCAAAATTAAATGAGGGGTAGTTCAATTTTATCCTTAATTTGGAGAAAAATATTTTCAAACTGTACTCTGAGTTTTAAATAATTATTTTCTTTTTCCGTCGTGCTTGTAACAACTTGAAGTTTTGGTAATTCTTCAATGAATCAAGGGAATTGAAAGAATTTTTCCTAATTCTTCAATGAATCAAGGAAATCGAAAGAGGAAAACAGATTATTTGATATCGTGTCTAATTCAAACTAACTTTTATGAACCATCAAGCCATATGAATCTATCGGTGGTTAATTTATGCTTCAACTGAAAAAAAAAAAAAGAATTGAACTATTTTTAACGACATCTATAACTTCATAAAAAAAGATTTCTCTTAAAATCACTGTTTCTAACATTATCGTTCATCAATAGGATCTCTTTATGCTAGTATCTTTTCTTTTCAGTAAGTGAGGACAATTGATAGATGGGGTATCTTATTTATCATCTACCCTTCAATAGATTCTTTGACTATCACAACTTGAATTGTATTAGAAACCTCAACTATTATGAAGTAAATAATATGGGTTGGATTTATAAATTAATTTTATCGRTTAAAATAACGAGATCTTTTTAYGTAAATTTTAATCTGTTTTTGATTCTATTCATTATATGTTCGAAGGGTAGAACCCTAGAAGAGAAGAGTGTTATTGTAGTACAACAAAAATGTCTGTGGTTCAACTTTTTGAAATGTGGGATGCAAATGATGCAATGAAGCAAAGAGGCATATATGGAAAAGGAATTAATCTTGAGATTGGGTGAAAAGATTTCATAATATTGATGAATTGATGACAATTAGAGTTTTAATTATTATAAAAAAATAAATAAAAAAATAAAGAATGAAACTTTACCTCTACCGGGGAGGTTCGTTAAGTGCTAATGGCAAGGGTTGAAGACGGTTTACATGACGTGCTTTGGTGGAAGATGAAGACTTGGGATTGGTGAGAGTAGAGGCAAGACTCCTCGAACTTGGGCAAGATTGAAATGGCCTAATGGTTCGAATTGTTGGAAACAATTTTTCTGATTTTTCACTTCAATTATTTACTTTCTCAAATTCTATTTAATTTCTATATCAAGTTCCAAGACTATATATATTTTCACTATTTTGATAAATAAATTACATACCGTCTATTTCTAAATAYATTTTAGTTAGTTTCCTTTTATTAACATAAACACARTTTATAAATTATATTATTTAGTAATTTTACTATCAAAAATCAAATAAAGTAAATGCCTAGGATATTTATGTAAACATTTGAACCCAACAATGACTTTGAATGTAAGGTGTTAGAGACATAGTACAACGTTAATTTTTATTTTCCTAAAATAAATAAAAATTTCATATGTGTAATTCAAWAACTAAATTATTTAAGTSTTCGAYTGGTTTTTGAGTTTACCAAAATTTAGAACAATATGTCTTGGACTCATCTAATATATGGTCTAGATGGACAATGCAATCACATGTTAAGTACAATTATACATATCATGATATTGCTCAATAAAATAAAAAATGAACCATATAATCATGATGAAAGAAACTATTACTAGACAAAATAAAAGAATAAAAGTATAGTACTATACCATTGAACCAAAAAAAAGAAACTAATCTTGGCCAGAAACAATTCATAACCCATATACTAGGGCTTACTTGATAGAATCAAATAAAGAAACAATAAAACCATTTCACCTACACAATAGAATCAAATATTTCAGGCAAAAAAGTAAAAGAAACAATAAAAATAAAGAAAAAATTKGAAAAAGAAATAAATTAACTAGTCAAACAAATGCACAATCCTATTTAGAACAATTGTCCAATAATGAAATAATCAACAAAAAAATTAATGACATTACCCAACAAACRACATATATGTCGAATACACAAACATAAGTAAAGACCAAATHTAGTGAGAGATCAAACCTCTTTGTTTGAATTGAAAATCAGATTGATCCTTCAACCACTAATCTCCAAAGACCTCATTTGAGCAACAAATTTAAGTTAGTTTGACATATAAACTTTGTAAATTGATTGTAGTCTCACAGAGATAAATTCAAATGTGGAATGAAACTCAAACCCTAAACTTCTAGATTGAAATGTAAAGTTGCAAAAGAGAAAACCAGAGAGGTCAGAAACCTTTTAATGAGAGAAAGGTTGTGCGCTTTATTGTCAAATCCAAAAGTGAGCGAGAGGGTGTCTTTATAAATTATTTTCTTGTCAACCTTGAACCATAATTTATTTTCTTTGTCTTATAACATCTCGTGTTTTGATAATCCTACTTAATATATTATCTGATTATTAATTACTACTACAAATTTTCAGAAAAATTCATTACAGAATATAGTTATAGTTAGATTAATAACAAATATAATTATTTTTTATTAGTTATTTAACGCAAAATTAAATGCTAACACTAATTTTCAATATTCATTAATGAGCACAATTTGATCCTCATAATATAAAATCTTTGGATTAATTGAAACATAACACAAACATGAAAAATCTACAAAGTGGTTATCATAAATTCTTTTCTCTTAAATTGGTGTTACAAGCTGGAGAACTGAAAGTTCAAAATATTATCAGTTTGGAGAAAATAGCAAATTAATGGGCCTAATCCAACAAGAATTACTAAATCATATTTATCATCAATTGTTCCTATTCGGATGGAAGTCTAGCAGGACAAAATGTTAAAATAGTAGCTAGTAATTATAAAATAGGCCAGAAGTGTGGTAGTGATTTAAGACATTAAGACATGCCAAAAGTGTGGTACTGATTCTAAAGTACGAAACAAGGCACATCTCGTGATTCTAAAGCACGTTGGAAGCATGGACTATCTCTTGGTTCTAAAGATAAAAATTTTTGAAAGAAATGAGATAATATGATCAAAATGGCCAGCTTTAGAAATTAAAGATAGCTAAGAGATATTGATAAAAAGATTCAAGTTCCTCAAAGTAATACARAGAGCTCTCRATATCATAGATGATAATGAGGATCTACAACCAAAATCAATTGAAAATGTTAACATGGACATGATTGATCAAGATGAAGAGATACAATTGTATCAGAATTAAACTCACTATCGAAATTTGAGGTTCTTGGACCTATAGTTTGAACACTACAAGGTGTAAAACTAATTTACGATAAATGAGTATTTATATGCGAAAAAAAGATGAAAATAATGAAGTTGTGAGTTATAGAACATAACTAAAGCTCAATGTGTTTCACAAAAATAGGATATTGATTATATAGAAACATATTCACCTGTAGTGAATATCATTAATTACGTTCAAGCATTTTGTAAGCTTAACAGTACATGAAAACCTTGATATGCATTTGACGAATATAGTTACGTTTGTTTATGTGAATCAATAGATAGTGACAATTRCATAAATCRCAGAAGGATTTGATTTTTATGAAAYATTACTCGAGAAATTATTTCATCATGTCTAGATGTATTTGATATAATTGTCTTAGCGATATCTGTTGAATGAGTGATATATAAATAATGATGTACCCTTACTTTTCATAAAGAAACCATATATTGAATTTGCAATCATCGTAGTTTATGTTGATTTAAATCTAAGTGAGACTCCTAAAGAGCTCAACAAAGTTGCAGATTATGTGAAGAATGAATTTGAGATGAAAGATCARGAAGGACAAAAACTTTATCTTAGTTTGTAAATTGAACATTTCCCTGCAAGATTATTTGTTCATGAATTCAAGTATACATTAATTATATACATACGCACATCCATYGATATCATTTATGGTCAATAGATCACTTGAAGTTGAGAAAAACCATTTTCATGCATTTSAAGATGAGAAAAAAGATTCTTAGTTCTGAAGTATTATACCTTAATACAATTGGTAATTTTTCGTAGATTTGCAAGTTATAATTCTATAGGGAACACTATATCCTGCAGATTTGTTAAAMAAACTATAAGATATACATGTTCAGATTATTCATAAATTATTGTAATTCATGAGCTTGTTTTACACAACTCAAAAGAGGTTACATCAAGAGAGATAGAATAATGCATATTTCCTAAAGTTCTTCTACATGCATGAGCTTTAGAAAAGTGGCGACATCAATGTTCAAYAGATTCGTTGAAGTGATAATATGGAGAAARYTGATCCATCATATTGGAGTGCRTCGAATCAAAGACATTYAGTGATTGTCTATATCARAAGGAGTAGYTGTACTCTTTTTTCTTCGTTCATGTTTTGTCCCACTAGGTTTTTTTGACAAGGTTTTAACGAGGCATCAATTAATACTCCAATATCAACTGTACTTTTTTTCTTAGTTTGGTTTAATTTTTTTTTCCATAAGATTTTGTGAGACACTTGTTGTATAGATTAGTCATTCAAGGAAGAGTGTTGTAAATAATTATTGGTGAGATGGCCTCTATAAGTAGAGGGCTTTGACTTACATCAAAGTAAATGATAACYAGTCTAAGATTCTCTCCTTAACTCTCCTAAACTCTCTTCTCCTTCTTTTTTATTCTCATCGGGAAACATCATGTAAACTCGATTTATCTGAATTAGTTCTAAAGTGAGTGTAAAAAAAATATTTTCCTACTAGATGAGCGTACAAAAATGACTTCTACGTTGAAAAAGTTATTCTTTTTTTTTTTTTTCTTGGGAATGTAGTTAGTGACAATTTGATAAAATCAAGTTTTGGTTAAATATGTTATTCCTCTCTATCCCATAACGATATGCCTTCTTTTTTTCCTTCTGTGGCCTAAATATAAGCCTATTGCCCTATAAAAGTTAATTTAGCAAATACCTATTTTTTCCCATATTCATATTATCATTCAATTCAAATAATTTATTACCCCTTTGAAGTTTGAATAATCCACGTCCCTATTCTAAATGAAATAATAAATACTTTGACATTCACTATATTATCCACTTTGATAATATCATCATTTTAAATAAATATTACTCATAGTCTTGACTCCCACAAAATTTACTATTTTCAAAAAATAATTCTCTTTCCAAGAATCAATAATGYAGGATTATAATTAAAACATATTACCTACATTTCTTAAACTATCTAAAAAGAGAACTAGACCTATCTTTATATGACGGCAAGAGTATTCTTCTAAATTAAAACCATTAGTATTAAAGATTAGAAAACTTTCTTTAGTATGAATTGTCTTACTTGAGAAGGAAAATTAGCGCTTTATGTCCTTTAACTATTTATTATTAATGAATTTTATTCCTAATTTTTTTATTTTTTTCTTCACATTTTCATATCCATTAACTATTTTTGACCAATAATTTTTGCCACTACACAGCGAGGTGAAGACACGTGACAAAAACATGACTCTTAATTTAGACCTATAAATATCATTTTACATTAAAAATTTAAAAAATGAAGAAGAAAATGGTTTCTTCTCAATCTATTTCCCTCCCTGCCACCGCCATTGCCAGAACTTTATCTGATAAAATCTTTGCAAATCCATTGAAGCTAATAGGATGAAGAAGAAAGGTGAAGCTAATTAATTGTTTGGAAAACTAAATATAGAAAAATCTCTATAAATTATTACTTGATAAATTAATAATTTTTATTAAATAATAAAATTTTCAGTCTCAACTTAAGTTAACTAGCTAAATTAATAATTTCGATAAAATAATAAGATAATAATTTTTTTGAAAAATCTTATATAACGCTTTGGTTCCACTCATATCATACAAAAAWAATTCACTAGAATTTACATATCATATTCTTTCCAAATATGAATTATGTTGTTTATCTTTCTTACTATTTAGATCTACRTAAATCTCATCGCTAATTAGAAAACTAGATAATACATACCTCAGTCTAATCATAAATTCATAGTATGTCACCTCATCTTAATTRGGTAATGTAATTTTTTCTTTTAATTGTAAATACACTCGATAAATTGTTTAAAATTAATAAATTTATTAATAGATTAATAATTTATTAATTTATGGATAAATCAGTACCATCTCTAAATTAATAAAGTTCTCAATATAATTAATTTATTGTGATTTTACTACAATAATGGAGCTGCAATACAGAACGAGATAGATATTGTTCCATTTTTAGTACTTAGTTCTCCTTTACAGACCATTTCAGAATCGGCAACTGTAGAAACGCCCTCATCCTTGCTGTGTTTTTGGCCTTTTTTAGTGATGTGCTGAAGTGGTCTAGGAAATTTAGTTATATGTTCTTATGTGTGTGCGCGCGCTTCTTCCTCGCTTCTTTGTATGKATTTCACTGGCGTTGAAGGAAAGAACAGWTTCAAGTTCTGCAAAGTTCATTGAAAAAAAGCAAAGGGACATGCCGTCGACCTTCAAGAGGCTTCGTTTGATCCCTTAATGGAGCCAAATCAGAAACCCACAAGCAAACCCGCAAACATTCTTGAAACACTTGTTGAAAGAAATTGGAAACCTACGAACATTCTTGAATTAAGTTCTCTCATAGTGGTTTCTCTGCCATGGATAATAGCAACGGTGCTGAAGATTGGCTTCACACCCAGGACAGATGAGTTTGAAGATGAAGATAATCTTAATTTTTAGTTTGTAATTTAAATAACATTTATACCTCTAAATTAAGAGTCATGTGTTTGTCACATGATTTCACCTCGTCGAATTCCCCTTCGTAGTGGCAAAATCGTTGGTTGAAAATAGTTCAAGAGTATAAAAATGTGAAAAAAAAGAAAAAGATTAAGGACAAAAATGATTAATGGCAAAAAGTTGAAGGACATGAACTGCTAATTCCCCCCTTGAGAAACATATATTTCGCAATTCATAATATTCTTTAACCGTAAMATTTCTTTAAATAGTGTTCCAATTCATTTTGTGCGAAAAAAGGTACAATTAAGATAAAAATTTTATTCTGAAGACCCGCGAATTTAGCATGCGATTGAACTCCTTGATTCTGCCTCTTGGCAAAGGGCTTCTGCATTCATTAGCTCTGAAAGCCCATACAGACAAGCTTTCTAGGAGACGAGACAAAGATTTTTGTAATAACCCAGTCGATAGACCAGTGTTTAGCTTATAGATGATTCCTCCGGCGGAGTCCAGTGACGGGGAAAAGCATTTCGGCTTCGGGGTTTTTGCTTAAGAAACACACTTTCCTTGAGCTCCTCAGCCGCACATCAATTACCACACAGCTTCACAAGCCTTTGTTTGCATGTGTTAAAACGTGCATATTTCTTCTTCTGAGCTAAACGAACTACAGCTTTTGCCCGAAGTAGCTGCAGGTATCTTCGTCTTCACTGGTATTCACAGCTCCCAGCAATTCCTTGAGGGACGCAAATAATGAATTTTGCCAATAATGGAACTGATCCAAGGCAGTCCGCGTTAACATGATGTACGGGAAATTCAAGAAGTGATATCATTTGGTTTCCTTTTTGGCACCACACTTGGGGTTGAGGGTTTTTCTCCCTTGAACCTCTTCGCTAGATTGGGATTTATACAGCAGCGCCAAAGTAAGTGTTTGGCCTTTGGTGTGAMTCTAAGGTTCCAATAGCTATGCTGAGAATTCTTTTCTCCAKCTACCATTGATCATTCTAACATATTTCTTTCCCTCTCAATTTAGGAAATTAGGGTTTGATACCCGATTGCTTTGAAAAATTTCCAGATTTATGATACGCCTGCAGTAATTAGTCCGGTGGCCAAGATTTGCACAACAGAAAACACTCTATGACCTCTATATCAATTGGAAGAAACAATTATGAGAGGAGAAGGTTTTTCTATTCATCTGTGTGTCGGATGACAAGGGAAGAGGCCCTAAGTTCTTGCATATATATATATATATATATATATAGATATAGATATATGTGCTGTGAAGGTGGTACTGGAGTGATTGGCTGGGAACAATGTGGTGCCGGCAGCCATTTGTGCTATTTCATCACTCACTCTCCATTTTAACCAATCTGCAGAAAGATTTTAGCCCCTTGCCATTCAAAAAGGGAGTATTGAATCCATACGGTGCCACTAATAGCAAGCTCATTTACTAAAAAACTTAATAGAATAGCTACATACATCTTGTAGAATGATAGTAGCCTCGTCTCTGACAAAATGAACAGTGCAAGTTTCAAGCCGCTATCCTCGAGTAGTGCAATCGTCAATGTGCGATCTACTAGAATCCTGCCCAGCTGTGTAGGCCCAGCAAACCGGACGAAGTCAATATAATTCCTWGCCCTAAGTAGTGCTATCCGATAACCGTGAAAAAAAGTCATCATTATGATGCCTTATAGTCATTTGCCTCTCCTGTGCAACCTCGTGCTAGAGAAGGGTCCAAGGGACCAAAATGAATTTCGGTTGGAAGGCAATCCAGTTACAAGAATGGAAATATGAATAAAGGTCACTGTAATTGCTGGAAAACATTTGATTTTAGAGATTTTTTGATATCTAGGAATAATGGACCGAGCATTGAACGATTAAGCCATGGATGTCTTTTCATCAATTATGATTTAAAATGTGAATGGTATTCTCTTKGAGGATAATCTAAATGAAGCAATCACAGTGAGTCCAACGGAAAAAATTTATTGTGCTCTGTCATAGAATCGTTCAATATCTAAGAAACAGAATTCCAGAGAATCCTTTCCAGAAGAGGTAATCACAGAATAGGTAAAACAAGATTTCAAACTGGAAGAGGTAGAATCGAAGGTTTTTTGACAGTGCTAAGAGTAGAATCAAGAGGTTATTTTTCACRGTGCAAGAGGTAAAACCGAGGGGATCTTCACAGTGCGACAGGTATATGGAACGTTAAAAATTGTGCCCTAAGTTTTAAGCAAGAAGAAGGTAATATCACTCGTAAGGGAAGCGTTTTCCCATACTTTCGTGGTATGTGTATTTTCTATCAAAATTTAAAATTAAAACCAACGACGCCTRCAAAGCTTGCTTTGTTTTCAACCTTGTGTTATCTCTGCGTTTAACGCGACCAAAGCAAAATGATCTCCAACTTTCATAAAGAGAGCCAAGGGGATCAAAAGCCTGAAGAATTTGCGCGAAAACAAGGTTTTTCTATTCAACCTTTTCTCGGATGATTCAAGAAGAAACCCTACGTTGTCGCATATGATGTGAAGATGGTACTGGAATGATTGTCTGGAAACCATGTGGTTTGGATAGCCATCAGTGCCATACGCGAAGGGATCCTCCATCACTCACTCCCCATTATAATCCAATCGGCAGCAACTTCTTATCCTCCAATATCTCTCCCTTGAAATAAAAGAAGTTCGTGACTCCTTGTTCAGCAAGAAGGAATATAGTATGCGGGAAGTATTTTCGTTTTAATTATCCTGCTGCTAATGAGTTAGGACGTTGGCTTATTCTCCACCCTTGTTCAGGAAGTTGTGGTATATTAAGGCCTTTCCAACCCTTGTTCTCCTTGCTTCTTGGGTACTGTAAAAAGAATCCTTCCATAATTTCCGGTTGATATTTTGTGTGTTCCTTCAAGAGACAGCCTCCCAAAACTTCCTGAGCCTCGATGTACAAGAAATTCCTAAATGAGCATTCTTCATATAATTCATGTATATCTTAAGGGTTGATTTGAAAAATCTTGCCAATTTATTCAGGTCACCAGTGAGGACGTCTGCATGCATCACTGTTTATTCCTTACCCTGTGACAAACTCGGTCATTAGGCAGTGAAAATTGTGACGTAGCTCACGCAATTCGTTTAGTTAGCGGGTCCCCTTGCCATTCAAGAAAGGTGTACTGGAATGTAGTGGAATTAACCTTTAGATACCTTTGTGGTAATTTTATTAATATGACGCTCCTGCTCTAACCGGTTACGCAGACTCGGATATCATTGGAGGCATTGATTCAAGCAAATTTCGCTCCAGGTTTCTTGACTATATTTACAGGGAGTGTTGCATTGTCCTCRGGAAATATCCCTGCTCATAACCTTCATRCTCCTAGAGCTGCAGAAGTTATCCTAAGGGGACAGACATCTCATGTCATGTACCTCTCCCTATTTTAGTAGCTATACTTGTTCTTGTCTCCGTGTCCAACTCACCCAAAGATTAGGAAAGGGAGGGTGAGTTAAGCTCTTTTCCGATTTATTTGATATCTGCCCCTTGGAAACAGGAAGAGGAGGAAAAAAAACTCATAAATGAGACATGGGGAGTTAAACCTGCTGGAAGCCCAGATGTCCTTTCTGCTAAGCTCACAAGTAGGGTTGGAATGGTATCCAAAAAAGGTAGATGATTCCCTGGAGAGGTAGGGGTTACTAGAGAAGCCTCTCTTCAACATTGATTTGGATAGAAGTTTGCTAGGGAACAGAAATTCGTCCAGCTGGGCTAAGGGAGGTCAAAGCTCTAGCTGACTTTTTCCTTGCCATGACAAAAACAAAATGGGGTCAAGAAGGGTGACAGGAAAAGTTTTAGAAGCATGCTAAAAGAGGAAATATGTGCTGCTGTAGAAAGCAAAGTTGCAGATGAGAAAGAGCAGGTCTGTGACCGCTTGTTTGAAATTCAAATGATAAGAAAAAGGGAGGAAACACCAATGCAAGTTGTATTTGAAATCTTAATAGATTAAAGTGCAGAAAACGTTACAAAGCCAAGATCAAAGTAAAGAAAGTAACTAAAGATTTTGTTTGTGGTTCAAAATAGAAAAAGAACAGATGAGTAAATGGACGAAAATATCAAGGTSATTSAGGATACAGSTGCGGAAGTGACCAAGCTAGAAGCTAAGCAAGTGGAATTTATCAATAAATCAGATGTCATAGCCCAGATTTAGTGTAAAAACGGTAGGAAATGAAGAACACGAACCAGGGGTTGGGTAGAAAATCAGATGCACTCGGACAGATGATCAATGAACCAATCAAATGCACTGGACAGATGATCAATGAACCAGCTACAGCTCACAAAACAAGAATGATCAAATTAGAATAACCTGCCATGATCAGTTAATGATCCAACAGAAGTAAAAAATAATCCAAAAGAATTCCAAGAGCAAAGAAAACAAGGAGCAGTTAGTCGCTGCTTCTCTCACTATGTTGAGCRCATCTATCTGTAGCTCCTATCCTATGAACTTGTTAGGGCCGGGTTACTTGAATATAGTATGCGGGAAGTATTTTCCTTTTGGRTGCCCTGCTTGAGTTAGGATTTTGGCTTGTAATCCACCCTTGTTTAGCAAGTTGTGGTATATTAAAACCATCCAAATCCCTGAACCCTAGTCCTCCTTACCTCTTCGGTACTGTAAAAAGAAAATCCTTCCATAAATTTCAGTTGATTTTTTTTATGTTCTCCTTCAGAGCCACCCTGCCAAAACTTCTTGAGCATAAATGTACAAGAAATGTTTAAATAATCGTTCTTCATGTGATTCTTGTGTATCTTAAGGGTGGCTTTGAAAAATCTTGGAAATTTACTCAAGTCACAAGTGGTCGCGTCTGTTTTGCGTGATTCCTCTGAGACGGACTGGATACACTCCCAGAATGACTGGAGTGAATACATACCGTCGTATATCTCTTGAAAGTCAGATACGCAGACATGAATACTAAATAAATTAAATATAAAATCAATAATAAAATTTTAAGTACATACACATTGATTTACAAACCCTAATCAAAGCAAAATAAATCCAAATCTGATACAAAAACTAGAATCAAATGTCTAACTCAAGGCTTAGTCGAATACATAAAACTAAAGTAACACGGTTTCAGGACAGGTCCCCTTAGTTTCTTTGACACTCTTCTGCTACTTTTAGCAATTAATACCTATAAATAAAACATGTGAGAAAGAAGAAGACAAAAGAAAATAGCACGGCCAATGAGTTTCAAGCAAGTGCACAGGGTGGGTGAGTAATAAATCCAATTTGAGATGCAATTCACAAACAGCTCACGGTACTGTTAAATGAGTCATAGCAACTGCAAAACGTCAATCCTATAGAAATGGACCGACCTTACCAAAATTAATGTGAAATTCGGGCAAATTTTTGACAAGCAGGTCCGATAAACATGGAAATAACACTTACGCATGAACCATCCTATACATTTGTGGGGTAAAATACCTTTCTGATGTCCTTATATGCGCAAGTAAAATTTACCTGCTAACAGGACAATATAAATTCATTGTTCCTGAATTAAAACTCTTAACTCGAGATACGAGCATCTCAAGATGCACAAGGTGCTCGAGACACGACCGTTTGTAAAGCTTTTCCGATCTAGCATGGATGACCATTGACTAGACCATATTAATATCTTAAAAATTAATATCTGACTGTTCAAGAAACCCTCGTATTAATGACCAGCTAGATCTATACTTTATTCTCCTAACTAATTTCTCAAACTATTCATTTCACAATCACAAGGACCCAATAAAAATTCACAAACACATGAGTATACAAAAATTTTTATTATCATGTAATTTTCTCAATATAAGAAACATAACGACGAGTTTACTTTATTGAATCACAAAAGACAAGCCAAGTATAAAATATGCTTCACAAATCATGTAATACTTTTAAAATATCAAAAGCTAGTTATTCTTGCACAAATTGTAAGAAGAATTGAATTATCAAGAATGAAATATATTTCTGTCTTAAACATTGAATACTGTAAAAGTGTTTAAGAAAAGTAATTTTTGAAACTCGTATTCAAATGGTTTTAGAAAGCTTAGGAACCACCCGATTAACAAGAGTGGGTATGTGCTAATCTTGCTAACATCATCGATTCTTGTGTCCTAGAAAATTGACGAGGTAATTTTCAGTCTCCATACATCGTAYTAAATTGGAGTTACTAAATTACTGTATATTCTAGTTATTTATTCAAGTGCTGTAACTCCAACGAATACSCAATGTCGCATGTAGGTTACAGGAGCAAATTCGAGTACTAAACCAGGGCAAATTAGCAAAGTTGCCGCGAAAATGTTTTGAATTGTCTGAATTCGGAAAAATAATCATAACTTAAATTTTTATATATTTGAATTTAGTGAAATTAATATCCTTAGATTTCTAAGATCTAAGATTTAGATCTTCCTGAATATGTCAASGGGTGGTAGGAGAATATTTTGCTAACTGGTAAACAGTTTCAGAAAAATAGGTTCTTGTTTAGGAAGATACTAAACTGGCAACAGTTCGTATAAGTTGAGTTCTATAATCAGTTCTCTTATGAGGCCTACGGTAAATTAATCCTAAGATTCTAAGGGATCTCATCAAGGTAATTATTTGACTCAAAGATGCTCGAGTAATTAACGAATTCCTTTCTAATTTCAGTGCAAGATAGAAATTGGCAAGTTCTGGCAGTGTGAAGATTGCATTATATCTACAATTTTAGGAAGACTCTGTTAGCCAAACTAATGGGCTTTTAATCCTAAGTTGCAGGGGGTTATTTTCAAGAATACAAGTCCTATTTTAATACTATAATGACATCATGAAGGTAACACTGATCCTATAAGTGAAACTGGCAATCCGATGTTTATATCATATCTTGCATTATAAAAATCCTATTACAGTAAAATCAGACTTAATATGCTCCCAAGACAACCACCTTTCTGTCCATAAATCATAATTCTTATTTCAATTTTGGGTAGATCTAAATTACATCAAAACATTATAGTTCCTTGGAGGCATGTTCAGATTTGCTACTAACTCATCCAAGTCCATTTATTGCTTCCATTCTTTGTAACTTTACATTAATCAACGTAAGATATTTTCCAATGTTACATGAGAGTAAGTCCATCCAAAGGGATTTTTAATTCTAGGGTCTTAGAAGTAGGATAAAAACAGCATAAGGTTTATAACACGCTTTCTGCCAACATTTCAGTTTATTTTCTTCCTTAACTCTTATTTGTATATATTTCTTGTTCCCASATTTCTTTATGATATCAGAACATTGGTTCCTCCCTATTTCTTTTCTTTCCCCAATTTGTGCTAAGGGATCCTTATCTACCACAGCTGGAGACAAGTCCTACATTCTCAACTATTTCAGCACATTCACATTGCACCTCTTAACTCAACTCTATGAATTCCAGTATGGCAGTAGCTTAAAGGTTTATTTCTCATACACATATGCTTGTTTCATTGACCGGGAGGTAAACTTATTATGGCTGCAACTTAATCTAAGGCAGTAAAAGAGGTTGAAGTTCTTACATGGATCACAGCCGAAAGGTAGGAAGTAGAGGGAAAACAAGCTACTCACATGCACATGCCTATTCCATTTTCTAGAAGAGTTAACAAGAATCAAGCATTAGGAGAGGAGAGAAGCTCCGGCTTCAAGAAAAGGAGCTACTGCCGAGGATGAAACCAAGAAAATTTTACCGTGAGAGTAGATAGAATGTTGCTTCTTAGTTGCTGCTGTTTGTTCGGCCAAAATGCAGACAAAGAAGTCCAAGAAAATGAATAGGGAGGATATTAAGAAACCGTGTAGTGGAGAGGACAAATAAGAGAATGAGAGGAGAGAGATGAGTCGATATAAAGTGAGGGGAAAGGCTAAGACCAGAGGGTTTTATGCAGGTAAAGGGTGGATGGAACAAGGCAGCCATACGAACAAGTGTTCAGCCGCTGGACGAATGGAAAAAGAAGAGGAAAAGTGGCGTAGGGAATTTTCCCAGTGGCTTTGCGTGGAAACACGTTGCTACYTAAGCCGAGAGGGAGAGTGAAAGGCATGTGATTCGGGCAAGGAAACAGGTAAGGTGACTTTTACCATGTGCAATAGGTGGAGAAAGCAAGGAAAAGATAGCTAAGCACCGAGGAGGAAASAAGCAAAACTGAATTAGAGAGGTGGCAAAATGCTCTTGCCACTTGTTGATGGCATAGCTTGCATTGRGAATTTGTTTTGCAGAAAATGCCTGGTCGAGAGAGGAGCTGAACTTAGAAAAGACAAAAAAGAAGTTAATTAAACGAAGGTGGAGAGAGAGAGGAGAGATAGAATAGGTAAATTCTCCAAATTTCAATCTTGTCTTCTAGCTTTATTAGTCACATACTTCTTTTATTTATTGACCTCCAAGGTGGAAGTTTAGAAATAGATTAAGAAGGCTAATTTTTCCCTGAAATGACCGTTTATGAATTTATGAAGTGAAGAATATTAAAGTAATGAATTTATGAAGTGAAGAGTATTAAAGTAATGTTATAAAAAATAAGGTTTTGGTGTGATTTAGGATTTATCCAACTATTTGAATTTACTTTGTCTAATCATTCATCTTATAGCTAAATCTTTTACAATCTTATTCGATCAAATACTAAGATATTCTTCAGGAATTTCAATAATCAACAATTATATGACAATCGATTTTAAGATTTTACAGTTTACTTCTTACCTCGTGACATAGTTGGACCTTTGGCAGTGAAAATTGTAATGAGTGCACGTAGCTAATGCAAGTCATTAGTTAGTGGGTTCTTTTTCCATTCAAGAAGGGAGCATTGGGCGGAGTGAAATTGATCTTTAGATACTTACGCGATATTTTTATTAATATGAAGCTTTGGTTTTGCAACGAGAAGCTCCTACTCCAATAGGTAACACAAACTCGGAGTTGATTGGGGGCATTGATTCAAGCAAAGTTTACTCCAGGTTCTTGATTATATTTGCAGGGAGATTTATGGCATGACAATCTCAGTTACAAAAATGTGTTATACTACCCGTGGGAAATATTCCTGTTAACCTTCACAACTTAAAGAATACATCACAACTAACTGATCCAAGGCATTCGTTCACCATAAGAAATGGTTTATTTCCAAAGGAAAATTGAATTTAAACTGGTTGGAAATTTATTACAATTGATTTCAAGTATTTTTAGTAAAACATACTTGCTGTCAGGATTACTCAAGGAGCATCTGAAGCAATTTGGGGTGTTTTTGCAGCAACTCCTGAGTAACTTTTATTAAATTGTTTGCATGAACTTCTTGTTAACAGCACTGGAACAATGATTGGATACCCAAGGAAATCGAGAGGAAGTGAAAAACATGTTGTGCATTACGTGAGTCGGGTTCAGTTGGAGTTGATTGGCTTTATTATCGAAACCTTCAATCAGATGCACTTTATCCTTCCTTTTATACTCATTGTTTACTCATCACTCTTTTCAGTTTTGGGTTCTCCTGAAAATTGCTTACCTTGTTTCACAAAGACACTTTTGATAAATTTGGCAACCAATACATCTGCAAAACCAATATTATTTTAATGATATGAAAATACGAAGCTCACCTAAAGTAAAATGAGTATGGGTATGTATATTGAATTTTTTAATATCATGTTATTATTTTTTTGGGGTAAACAACAAAAACTGAATTGTGATCTATAAAACAAATCTTTTTTGTTTGTGAATAGAGAGAGAGAGATGGTGGATGACCATAAACAAAAAATTGAATTAAGGGAAGCTGTAAAAGATATTTTGCTTATTTTTCACTTACTTAAAATACTAGCTCACGGAAAGAAGAGCAGGTTGAGGATAGAGTTACAATAAGTATTTGTTGTTCTCAAAAGATAAGTCTAACCGACGGCTTGAGCAAAAAAAAGCATTAGGGTGCGTAGGTTTACGGGTTGTGTCGTCGGCAATTTCTAGACTGTTGACCGAAATGCGCACGGAGTAAAGTTCGCACCCTGTTTCATAAGGTACCGGCCAAACGAACAAGAGGTAGAAGAAGCGTCTACAACGTCTAAAAATTGATTGGAGAGTGTAAGGTTGACAAAAAGCAAAAAAGTGTATTAAATAGATCAACACATTTGGGGCAAAGCTACCAAGGCAAGCACGGACGTAGAACTCGAAATCCAACCCCGTATAAGAATTTCTAATAATGAGTAATTATCTTCCTTAAATCAAACCTATATCACACTTTTCGCTAATCAGAAACAATCTAAAAAAACTATCATCGATTAGTCATAAAATTATTTATATCGGGGATAACTCCGAATTTATGATGTATAATACAACTAATTAAGAACAATGCGAACTTATATTTCAACATTAGAAAACAAGATAGACGAGAAATATATCAGCAAGCTTAACCTTCATACATTGTTCTAGTCTCGTCTGTTTAAATATGCGTATTTTGGTATAGTAGGAAAGGAGAATCTTTTATGAGAACAAAAGATAATATGTGTGTGAAGGAAAATTTTTGAAAGAAAATAAAACTTATTTATTAAGTGGAATACGTTTAAAAGTGGTTCATATTTTCACGCAATATACTCAGACGATAATTAGAAATTACTATCATTGTTTTTCTCATATATTGTTGGTGTATCTGAGCACGTAAAGGGTGATTAAAACTCTTGCTGTGCTGAAACTGAAACAACTTAAAAGCTTCAACTAACTACGATCAACACAATCTAGATTCGTATGAAACGGTAAAACGCGTAGAACTTATAATATAGAAATAATATTAGATTCAACCGAAAGCTGAACATCAGGAAGAGCACTCAAAATTGTAGCCAAGCTTGTATTAATAATCTGATAGTTTCGTAGTTCAACTTGCTTCAACTTTCACGTTAAGTTAACTTAATATCCTTGTCTACATCAATCCGTATACTCTCGACAAACTTACCGTGATGATTAAGGAACGCACGTTCCGCGTTGTGAGACTTAGAGACGTGTAGGATCAAACGTCGTAACCAAAAGTTTCAAAAGACGTTTTAAGTAACCCTTAAAACACCCTCAACGCTTCCCCTAACCCCCCCCCCCTTCTCCTAAAGTACCGCTAGCTAAATTAGTGTATTGGTTAATAAAGTACTCCGTTAATACTAATCCTAGTATTAGTGCGCACTCTTAATGAAAACGAACATTATTCGTACACACGCGCAACGTACATAATACAATGGCCGTACGGACAATAAATATGCAGTTTTTTCAGGCTTAACATAAATTATAGCGA
>MEJB01000051.1:5619489-5644273 GCA_001752375.1 Rhazya stricta
AGGTTGAAGGTTGCAGGCGATCCATTAGAAGGAGATGTGAATAAAAATAAAGCCACAGTTCGAAAAAAGTATCAATCCTTAGGATTGATGAAGAATCCAAATCAAGCCTAAAAAATTGATGGGATGAAAAAAACGTTAACCCTCAAAACACTTCACAGAAATTGCATTTTTACATAGTAAAAAAAGTTTCAATAGAAGTAAAGAATGCTTTTTTATGACAAGAAGTAAATGCATCCAAGACCCTTATTTGGAACATAAATTATAAATTATGGAGCCAAATATCAAGAAAAGACAATTTAACAAATTGATTGAAAAAAAGAAGGTGAAATTTGGGGTCCTAAAAAAAGAAAGTAGAAAGTTTTCGGAAGGTATCACCTCAGTAAGAATTGAGTTGGAGTAAAATTTTCACGTATAAGAGATCGGTTATATCAAAATCAACCAACATGACAAGGAGGCCTTGAGCAAATATCAGAACACTTGTCATGCTGCTTGGGTCCATTTTTAATAATTTTGGCCAAAACAAATGCAAGGGAAGATTTCTCAAACTACAAATATGCCAATGAGGAGATATGAGAATGGTAAAAAGGCCCCGCCATATATTAACTGTGAGGGAACAAGTAGTAATTACAAAAAATGGACAGATATAGGAAATCAGAATTTCTATTTTATGCTGAGAGTTCTTACAATTATAAAACAATTTAGTGGTTAAGCCAAAAAAAAAAAAAGAAGAAAAAGAAACAAATAAATAGAAAAAAATAGTTTGTTGTTTTCAACCTATGTCTTGTTTGATAAAATTAACGTTTTCACGATAGTGTCTGATATAATTTTAAAATTTTAATATTGTGAAGGATTTGTAAGGATTTTAATTATTTAAACCTAAATAAGTATATATGTAAAATTTAATATTTGTGTATTGTGTACAATATTTATTAATATAAATTTTATCCAATAGTTATAAGGAAAAAATATTTTCGTGTGTAAATCGATATTTGCATTTTCTATAAGCCAAAAAGTTTGTTCAAAAGAAAGTTTTGAATGTAAAAAATATAGGACCAACAAAAAATCATTTCTTTCTAATATCTCTTCAAATATAAACTTCTAAAAAATTAGAAGAAATACACCATAAAAAAATTAGGATATTAAGACACTCTTTGTTAACACAAGAAGTTAGAGAAAGCTATAAAGCACGCACCAACAACATATGTTGAGACGCTGAACTTAACTTATCTTAACATGCAACCAATGGTAAAAAGAACAACAATTCATTTAAAGGAAAAAACAATAAAGAAAAAAATCCTTTATACATCACCATATCCATAAAAAAAAAAAATTCAAAAAGGCTTCTCCAGAACAACAAAACCATATAAGTAGTTTGCTAATGACAAATGAAAACATGCTTTATACATCACCATATTCATAGAAAATTTTCAAAATGTAAATGACTATTGCAATATACAACAATTAGCAATTGCTTAGCTAATTACAACTTACCTTTAAATTGTTAACTGAGAGCACAAATATAATGTATACTTTTAAGTACTATAACGAACTTGAAGGGCATTGAAGAAATAGGGGAACCATAGAAGTTAAACAAGATACCAAGACTACGCAAGGAAAAAGATATAACTTGCGAACATATAATCATATGCAAGTTTACCTATTTCAAAGTTTTTCTCCCTAAGCATTTTCATCATGGACTCCAAAAATTGCTGCAACAATGCCAAAATTAATATGCTTAATCAGTGAATGGAGAGATCGAGTCACAATTGTACAAGTCAATTTGATGTGCTTGCATCAATATAATATCATCAACAATTACATTATCAACTTTTTCTATTGGAAACAGCTGAGAATTACAGTGAAAGGCTCTTTTTTTTTTTTTGTTATTATTTTCTAAAGTATCATCATTTCTCGATGGTCAGTTGAACCTTATTTTAACATCGTCTTCAAAATATCTAGAGCAATGAATTATGGACTCGCCTGCAATGTACCCTTTTGCAATTGATCCATCTAGATAGCTTTTATTTCGCACACATCCCTTATGTGTGCCTAGGTGTTCGTAACCGAGTCAGACTATAATTATAATAAAAATATGACGTTTTCTAAATGGCCTACTGGCACAGTTACACTCAGAGTGAAAAATGTTAGTGTTTCTTCTGTGCCAAATGATCCAAAGCGCAAAGCCAAAGAAACTGCAGGCATCATCGTCCTCATTGTCCATAAAATCCGGAAGAAAATTGCGGAAGTTTGTGGCTTTATGATTAGNGATGGTCAGTTGAACCTTATTTTAACATCGTCTTCAAAATATCTAGAGCAATGAATTATGGACTCGCCTGCAATGTAACCTTTTGCAATTGATCCATCTAGATAACTTTTATTTAGCACACATCCCTTATGTGTGCCTAGGTGTTCGTAACCAAGTCAGACTATAATTATAATAAAAATATGACATTTTCTAAATGGCCTACTGGCACAGTTACACTCGAGTGAAAAATGTTAGTGTTTTTTCTGAGCCAAATGATCCAAAGCGCAAAGCCAAAGAAACTGCAGGCATCATCGTCCTCATTGTCCATAAAATCCCGAAGAAAATTGCGGAAGTTTGTGGCTTTATGATTAGTCCAGCCATGAAGATCGCCCATGGATTCCAAACCTCGCGTGAGAAAGGGCAATCAAAGAGCGCATGTCGGTCCAATTCGCATCCACCATGGCAGCTAAGGCAGCGGGGACTGCTTCCCGCAATTCGCTTTGATAGATTATGCTTCGTTTGGAGTATATTAGTGCAGCAACGCCAGAAAAAAAWGATAATCTCTGGCGGTAATCTTAGACTCCAAAGCTTGTTCCAGAAAAGATGCTCGGTGGAGGAGGAAGTTGATCTCAATCTAGTATCCATCAGCAACCTATAACCCGACTTAACAGTGTATCTCCAATGGGCGTAGCTGCCCCTATCCGTCCTTCAGAAGGTCTCGATGAGCTCAAGGGAATATATTCAGTCGGTGTTATGTCTTCTGGTAACAAGAATTCAATAAGACAGCCCTTGTTCTAGGTTGAGGTTGCACGATCCATAAGAGACGAAACGCTAATGTTGTGGTAAATAAGGTTGTGCGGCAGAGGGGTGATTATGCATATCTCTCCACTGACGCACTGAATCTCCATTTCCTATTTGCCAGATTAGTCCTTGTTCCAGTAGAGGTATACCTAAGTGCAAGCTTCTCCAGATGAAAGAAGACAAGGTCCATGATTAGCCTCCAAAAATTTTCCACGGGGAAAGTACTTGCTCTGCAAAACCCTAGCAACTGAGAATGTGGATTTTGCATAATTCTCCATCCTCGCTTGGCGAGTAAGGATATATTAAATGCCTCGATGTCATTAATTCCAAGACCTCCTTGTCACTTTGGCYTGTACAAACTCTTCGAAGCTTTCCAAGAAATTTTCTGAGTGCCTTCGGTCGASCCCACCAGAGCTTCCTAGTCATAGAAATGATAGGATTTCGAACAGGCACAAGCAGAAGAAAGCAGGACATAACGTAGGTTGGAATTGCTTGGATGACATAATTGATGACCGTTTCACGTCCTGCGGGGGAGAGGAAGAGCTCCTTCCAGCCATTAACCCTCATCGAGATTCTACTAGTTACATATTGATAACGCTCCTGTTTAWGCTTGACAGTGATGTAAGGCAAGCCWAGGTATTTCCCTGAACCATAATTCAATGGCATACCCAAGGATGATAGAATGCCATCCATATTATCCTCTAAGGTGAAGGAGCTAAAGAAGATAGATGACTTTGCATAGTTTACACATTGCACAGTAAGATTCATTTGTAGCAAGGAGCTCCCTAATCGCCTCCATATACCTGAGTAAACCTTTGGAAAAAGGATGCTATCATCACTGAAGATTAGGTGAGATTCACGAGGACCACTTTGCCCAAAAGAAAACCTTTCCAACATCCCAACATCTTCAGCCCTCCGAATAATTGAATCCTTGGAGCACAAAATGAAAAGATAAGGTGACAAAGGATCACTGCGTGTTATGCCCCTAGTTGGAATAAAKGASGTGGAAGGCTGTCCACTGACTAAGACAAGAATGCAACCGTCCAGAGACRRTGCATGAGGAGTRTRATTATGTGGCTAAGAAATTAAGGGCGAGTAAGATAGACTCAAAATAATCTCATTCAATTTTGTCAAAAGTTTTACTCATCCAATTTAAGTCCCATGTACGAATCTTTCATAGAGTTCTTCTTTCGGAGGCTATAGGAAACTTTAAATGTAGTAATTGCATTGTCTGTGATTTGTCACCCCTTTAAGAAGGCGGTCTGTGCTTCATCAATAATAAGCTCCATGATTAGTTTCAACCTCTTTATTGTTACTTTGAAAATAAGTTTATAAGAGACATTAGATACGCTAATTGGTCAAAAATCATAAATATAAGAGGTAATGGKGGAGCCACATATATCTGAGTGCTGCGAGAGGCCCCCATTGAATTGCAAATAGAATTCATAATATATATTTAATTTTTAAGTATTCATGGATTTTTTTAATTTGTGACTCCATAAAATGAATAAATAATTGTCCATTTTGATTTTTTTTCCTTATAAAAAAGTTTCACATAAAATATTGTTTTAAAACTTGGCATCGTTACTGTTTTTTTCTCTCTCTCCTGTAAAAGAATTAAAGATAATAAAAATTTTACTTTTTTACACCAACACTTATTTGTCAGCAAAACCACTTAGTCGGTATTTGGACATTTGGATTAAAATTATATAAGACAAAGTTCCATTGAATAAATCATTTGGTTATTGTTTCCACATATCATCTTGGATTGATTTGAATAAAGAAATCGTCTGTTTTAATTCTTAAATGAAGAAGTTTTTCTCAACTAATTAATTTTCTAAAATTTCAACGAAAAAACAAAGACGAAAGAAGAGAGATTAATTTTTGAATATATAAACATTTTTTTAAAGTTTTTAACTTTAAAAATCATATTTTAATTATTATGCATATTGTATATTTAGATTATTTTAATTTATTTTATGAAGATCATCTAAAAAATCTCAAATTATGTTGTAAAATAAAATTTTAACTGTATCATCTAATAGATAAACTTTGGTGTCCGCACTATCTTTGGGTCCTGGCTCCATTATTGAAGAGGGGAAATTAATTTTAGGGATAAGACATAAAATATATGTAGTATTGAGGTGGTAACATTCGCACTAGAATTCAAAATATAAGGACCATGGCAGTGATTTTGTTACCAGGAACATGCAAGACACGCTAGAAGAAAGAGGCCTAAATTTCGTCTGGACTGGGAGATTGTTAGGGACAATTTGATCCATGGCTATGCSCACTTCTGATCAAAACTTTGGCTGGAGAGCCTCTTGTGGAAGAGGTGAGGGTTGAATGGGGCTTGATTTGGTGGGATTGCAGATGTGAAAAGCTACTGAAAATAATTTACTGCGTGGCCTCCACGACATGATCCCAGCCACAGACTGTTTCTACATCCTGAATTTTAGAGATCGCATTGCACCTTCTCCGACTATTGCTTTGCACTTGCTCAGTCCAAATATTCTTACTCTCAGGATTTTTAAGCGAGAAAGGCTTATCTCGCAGGTGTTTTTGCCTCTATAAACCCTACCTCTATGCACAGGTTCAGATGTAAGAAAAATTGGTAGATGATCAGAATGTCCTTGAGAAAGGACTATAACATCCATTCTTAAGAAGACATCTATCCAATATGTTGAAGCCAAAGCACGGTTGAGCCCTGCACGGTTGAGCCCTTCCAAAACAGTGAAGGGCTCATCCCAGCCATTCATCCAAGTGGATTTAGGGCCTTGAAACCCTAGATCATGAAATCTGCCCTCCTGACTACCTTCCTGAAAGCACCATCCAGGATTGACTAATAGTTCTTAAAATCAGTAAATGAATATATATGGTTTAGTCGGCCCAAGAGGTTGAATAGTTTCAATCGTTATGGCGATTTTCCTACTTATCAGTGGGTTAAACAACCAGCTTCATTCCCATAGGCATGGACCCCAAGTGGTTTAGCAAGGAGAAAGATTTCCATGAAGTCAACTTACTGGTTTGTTAGAAGCAGGCGCCCCTATCAATGCATTAAACATCCACATTCTGAATTTTCAGTTTTCTAAGAACTTCAACAAAGACTTCAATATTACCCCTATCAATGCATAATCTAATTTAATCAAAATGTGGCCCTTCTGGCTACGATGATCTGCATATATATCAATGCTTACGTGGTCAAAGAGAAAAGTTGTTACTCATTGTATTTCCAATGTAATAGCTAGGAGTAACAAAAAGGTAATCACGATTTTAGGGGGGAAAATTATTGTATTATCTGTGCTATTAGGAGTGTCATGTGGTTGTTGAGTAACTATCATATCATATGATTGTGTTGAAGACCCATCAATTGATGCATGTTGGAACATTGGAGGTATTTTGGACTGATGAACGAGTAAGACTTGTATGGCGAACAGTTGGAGGCATGTTATGTGCACCTCAATACCAAAAAAAGTACATGATCAAATTAGTTTAAATAGATGTTGGAGGCATGTTACAGCGCTCTTGTATACCAACAAAGATGTGTAAATTTATTCATATAGATCATTGCAAGACTAAGGTATTACCTATAGCTCTTGAAATTATCTGATAGTTCATTATTTGATTAAAAAATCATTTTCATGAAATTGCAGTTTACCTATTAACAAATTAAATTCTTAAAAACTTACTAAAAAATTTAAATTACTTGAACAGTAAAAGCTCAGTACCATCAAACTGTCAAGGGAAACTTTCTGACTTTTTCTTTTAGTACATATCAAATACTTCGGTTGCTAAGATGAGTTCATAGGCTTCTCCATTTTGTCATTGCCTCGCAACAATATAAAGAAGTTCAATGTCTTCTTTTGAATAATTGTGGCAATGAATAGAGAGTGAATAGATTATGAGTGTAAGAATTTATCATGTTCGAAGTCTCTCTAATACCTAAGTTTTGAGTCCTTATTTCTAAAAAATTAAAATTTCAGAGCTTGATTTTTAATTCATTAATTAAGTCCTACGACCAAAGGTTGAGAGAACTTGCATGACTTAACTTTTACTTGCCTTTGCCCTATGCACACACTTATACTTCAGGAATACAAAAAACACTTAATAGACTTGTGATGTCTGAAATGCTACAGTAGAGAGCAAAGTGGAAACAAATCTACAGCCACTAAAACTAGTTGAGGCAAAGATTTTGAAGGTTTTAAAGGGTTAAGAATKACTACCCTATGTATTTCTATGTCATTGCTCAGGGACSAGCAATAGTTTAAGTTTAGGGGATGATGAGTGTCAAACTTGTAGAAATTTTATGTCATTTTATTAAGCAATTTTACCCTATTATGATATTGAATCATGATTATTCATAAGTCATTTGTGCTAAATTATATATTCCTTTATGACATGTGAGTAATCTGATTTTAATATAATTATTGAATTTATGGACTAACTTCTATTAAATTGTATAGGAAAATGCATTATGGAAAAAAGAGAATAAGGTCAAGAACTTGTGTTTGAGGGTAATGCTGTAGCATAACCTTCCGCATCACTTTGCCAAGACAAGCAGCTTATTCAATAGATTGAGCATCTTGGAGTAAGTGACAGTAGCAGTTCTGCCACTTTGGGTGGTGACTACATGCAAAAGAAGATGAGAATGACATAAAGGAGCTTATAGAAACTTGAGGAGATTAGAAAAAAAGCTAAAGAATTAATAAAAAATCCACGAGTTGCCTACATGAGCAAGTGTTGCCAAGTGGAGTGTTGTCATTAGACCATTCCATCTCTTTTGTCCTTTGCTAACACATGGAATCATTTCATTGGACTATAGATCCACGTAACGTGATTGGCCAGCATGTTCAAGAATCTTGCATTATAAAKAGTAGAAGAGAWTACCATCTAGGTGATTTTGCTATTCTTGGAAGTTTGAAAGCTTTCCTCAATTTTTCGCTTCCAAATCTTTCCGTGGAGGCTGAAGGCCAAAAGAGAAGCTGCTCCTCTAATCAAGAGTAGATATAGAAGCCTTGAATTAGCTAGTGACAGAAGCTAATCGATTGGAGAAGGAGCTGAGAAGATAATTAAAACTAGACTGCGAGCAGATGTTACARTATTGATGACTCCAGAACACACTCCCGTTACAGAAGTTTTCTAAACTATTTTTAGTTTTCCATTTTGTTTATATTGAGCTAAATATGATATTTGATTATCTATATAAAAAAATGATTTATGCATTATTGTGTTTTAATTCTTTGAGCATGAGTTATTCTACCTTAGAGTTTATGGTGAATTTGAGTATGATAACATGCTAATGTTCAAATTCTTGCATGCTTAAGCTAATTTGCAGTTTATTCAAATGATTTAAGTCTTGATGGGAAATCGTTCCTCTGAGCTAGAGTTAAGATCATAGGGCAGGATGCTAACTCTAGTGGAAAGACTTGGGTAAAGTGAGTGGTTTGCATGATTGTTGTAGCATCAAGCTACGGCCGTTGATGCATTCTGAGAGTATTTGTTCATAAACAAGGTTCATAGTGAGAATATTGAGAGCAATACCCCTGAACCTAGAGTTCTAATAGTTGTACTAAGGCCAACACCTTTGCTTGAGACACTTAGGGGAGAACATAAGAAAAACCAAGTAATGTTTGCACTAATGAGAAATACAGTAGAATTTTTGTAGCCCATGGTTATGCCCAAACCGATATCGTATGTCGTTAAGATCACTGATGTGAGCTAGACTTTCTTTCAAGGAACTGAATTGGGTCTTGAATTAGGTTGATACGAGCCTAATGTCAATTCAAAAAACATAACACTTGAGCACCAAATAGCGAGGCAGCGAAGTCTCGAGGTTTGTTGTAACAGATCAGCCTTGTTATGGGATCAATGACTTAGTCACACCAAGGCAATGTGGGGCTAATATTAGGATAGTTGGTAGGGCTAAAAAGCTAAAAGGTTGAGGACTCTATCCTTTTAGTACACTCCCTACTATGGCATTTTCTTCATCAATCCTTTAGCATAGGTACAACTGTGTGCACTCATCACACTATGCTGTGAAAAATGTTGTAGCATGCATGATAGCATCCCGTAACCATCATACTTAAAGAATCCATAAATACCTAATTAAATTTCATATCTCAGTGATTATCCTTCTACCCATTTATCTATTGCTTTCTAATATCTGATCATCGTAATTAAACTATATTTAGTTTTTATCTTTATAAGTTACCAATCCAGAAATTAATAGATCAATTCTTTGTAATATTGATACAATTTCTATAGCATCAATTCTCGTATGGTCAACATCAACTTATAACTATATTACTTGATCGTGTATACTTGCATGACCTTAGTGAAACTCATCATTATATTGCATCATGGAATTCACCCAACACTAATCCCGACTTCCTTGTYAGCCATCAAGTTCACCATGGTGCAGTATACATGTACATGATGCAAAATCTAATCYAGTATTTGCTACTATTATCAAGCCCATGCTCGAAAACATGATCTAGGCTATGACACAACATAGAGGCTCGGGATATTCCATTCTGGCTTAGCCAATTTTTCTTCCCGCGCCCATAGAGAACCTAGAGCCTGTGCAATCCTAGACAATTACTAACTTGTTGGAGTTTTATATGTGATGCAATAATAATATAAATACCAAGCTATGCAAGTATACACAGTCTAACAAATGAGATAGTGACAAGTGATTGTCGATCCCACAAGAATTGATGCTATAACAGTGGTATGAATGCTACAAATGATTGAATAATTTTTGGATTGGTAAACATGAAATTAAATATTATTTAATTATAATGGTTAGGTATTAGAAAGAAATAGACGAGTAAAATGATAAACACTAGTAATAGGATTTAGTTAGGAAACTAGTGATCCCTTAAGTATGATATTTATGAGATATGGTTATACATACTACAACATCGTTTACAACACATTGTTAGTATGGCGAGTACACTTGTATATAGACATGCCTTTGCTACCTAAATGATGAAAGGAATGCTGCAGTAGGAAGCATGTTTGCCAACGGATAGAGTCCTCAACCTCTCGGCCTTTTGGCTCTATCACATTCCCTGACATTAGCCCACAATATTTCAGGTGACTGAGTCCTTGATCTAATAATAAGGCAGTCCTATCACAGCATACCGAAGAACTCGTTACCTTACTATTTGATGCTCAAGTGTTATGTAGTTCCAAGAATGGTGTTAAACTCTGCAATATCAGCTTTTGTTCAAGACCTAACTGTAGCACCTTAAGAGAAATTATGCTCACAATAAAAACCCTAAGGACATACACATCAGTTTGGGCATAACATTGTTCGACAAAAATATTATATCATTAGTCTCTAATTGCATGGCTTAGTCTTTTCATTATTCTCCATTGACCAACTTCATGATGGCTGTGGCTTAGGTATCTCAAAACCAAGCTCTGGATTCAAGAGAGGTATTGTAGTCAAAACTCTCACCAAGAACCCAAACAACAAACAAATATTCTCAAAATGCAATAGAGGTCATAGCTAGATGCTATAACATTCATGCAAACCACTCACCTTATCTAAGGCTTTCCGCTAGAGTTAACATCCCACCCTATGTTATCAACTCTAGCTCAAAGAGTGGTTTACTATCAGGATCTAAATCTCTTGTATACACTGTAACTTATCTTAAGCATGCAAAACTTTAATTAGCACATCATGAACATTTAAGTTCACCTTAATTCCTAACCAAAAAGTAAATTAGCTCATGCTCAATTGAATGAAACATAAATAGCATAAATCATTATGTTATATAAAAGATATATCTAGTTTAGAAAAATACATACACAATACAAATCAAATAACAATTTGAAAACTCTAGTGAATGGAAGCGCACTTCTGTTATCATTAATGTTGCTGTATTCACTTGCAATCCAACTTTGATTGTATTCTTGGCTCATTCTCAAATCTATCAACTTCTATCACTAACTAATGAAGGGCTCCTATATCTTCTCTCATCTCTTGGCCTTCAGCCTTCACAGAAAGATTTGTGAGTGAAAATGGCGGAAAGCTTTGAAGCTTCCATGAATAGAAAAATCTCCTATATGTTTTCTCCTTCTCTTGTTCTTCTATTTATAGTTCTGAGTCTTTTGCAAGTTGTAGGCCAATTGGGCAAGTTGAATTTCTGGTCTAATGAGAGATGTACACATGGCAATCAAGCAGTGTCTTGGTCTAATGAGATGTTTACATGAGGCCACAAGGGACATAAGAGATGGATTGGTCCAATGGCAACAATCCCCTTGGCACCACTTGCTTATGTAGGCAACCTATGGATCYTTTTTATTTCTTTAGCTCCCTTTCTATCATCTCAAGTTCCAYGAGATCCTTTATGTCATTGTCCTCTTCTTTTGTCTATAATTACTACCCAAAGTGGTAGAATTACGACTGCTAGTTCCTGCAAGTTGCTCAAGCTGCTAAATAAGCTGCTTGTCTTGTCATCCGATACTATAGCAAAATGATGTGGTAGGTTATGCTACAACAATGTCCTTAAACATAACTTCTTGACCTTTTTCTCCTTTTTTTATAATGCATTTTCCTACATAATTTAAATAGAAATTAATTTATAAATTCAATGATTATGTTAAAATCAGATTCCTCCTCACATGCCATAAAGGAATATATGAATTTATGCACAAATAGCTTATGAATGATCATCATTTAATGTCATAAAGGGTAAAATTTCTAAATAAGATAAGATAAAGTTTGTACAGTTTTGACACTCATTATCCCTCCAAACTTAAACTATTGCTCATCCTTAAGCAATGAAACAGAAATACGTAAGGTAGCAATTTTTAATCCTTCATAACCTTCAAAGTCTTTGCCTTAACTAGTTTCAATGGGTGTGAATTTGTTTCCAGTTTGCTCTCGTGCTGCAGCATTTCAAACATGATGAGTCCTTAAGTGTTTTGAGCATTCTTGGAGTGTAAGCATGTGCATAGAGCAAAAACAAGTAAAAGTTAGGTCATGCAAGTTCTCTCAACCTTTGTCATAGGACTTAATTAATAAATTAAAAATCAACCTGAAAAATCTCAATTTTTGTGAAATAAGGCCTCAAAACTAAGGCATTAAAGAGGCTTTAAACATGATCACTTTTAGTGTTGATGGAGCTATTTTTTTATTCTGTAGCATTTGCTACTTACTTTTTCATTTCTACTACAATCCCTCATGTTTTTCTAGCCTCTTGATAGGAAAAAAGACATGGTGATGAAGGTCCCCGGTTACTCAACTAACAGTTCATTTCTTCTAGGTGGCTTCCATTCTCGGGGTAAGAAGCTCCACCCATTGATAAAAGATTGAATATATGCAGCCAACAATAGAAGGTCTTTGGCCATCTTGACAAGGTCTAGCCTCACCAGTTGATAGGCTGTCGAACCTTGAACCTTAATAAAAGAAAGAAGTTCAACATTATCAGAAGAGGGAAGAAGAGAAGGGCCATGATTGAAGAACTYATTAGCCGAATCGTAGCAAATCAAAACACACTTATTTGAAAGCTAAGAAAAACTCGACTAGTACCTTGGGCTTCACTGCTAGAAGACATTTTGGAAATGGTAGGAAGGAAGAACGGTTGAGAGAAAAAGCTAATATGTTAAACAAAACAGAAAGTTGTTAAAGGAATGGATAATTGCTAAAGGAGAAGAATGGTTGGGTTTTTTGAGTTTTAAGCACATCAATCTCTTTTGCTTCCAAAAGAAGGTAAAAATACTAAGGTAGTTACAAGTCCCAAGAGCTTKATCATTACTAGGACAAATCGGTTGGAAAGATTTTGACAGTTGTGCAGACTCGGCAGTCGATGACTGTAGGTATTCTGAAAGGATACAAAAAAGTGGAAGTGATGTCAAGCATTGCCCTATCTAGCCGTTGTACACAATCAATCAAGGTAAGGACTTAGGGAGGGGGCATATGTTGATCCTAAAAATAGTTATGTTAAGGGCTAAAAATTATCGGTAGCTAGGCCAAGAACCTCGTCCCAACCCTGCCATACATAACTTKYCCGAATAGGGAAGGGTCTAACGGTTGAGGATCACAAAGCRAAGGAAAAAAAAATGTTCAGCAATGTGGGATCAATCAAAGAACAAAAGGTTGAAAACAATCAAGACGGCAACATGAGCGAGACCGGAAAAGTATCCGTTGATCGACTGAATAGGCCAAACCACTTGCCCAAGATTTCATGGCTTGACATACCAGTTGACCGAAAGAGAAGGATGTAGGCCGAGAATGATGCGAACAGTTCAAAAAATGGGGATAATTGCCTCAGCTTACGTGGTCTCCAAGCYAGCAGATGTATTTTGGCTAAGTATAAATATGAGAAGATGAAGCATTCCAAGCCTGCATCATGAAATCTAGAAATCAAGCATATCATCTTCAATTATGTTTTCAATTTAGTCTTTAATTCAGTCTTTTCAAATTTATTAGACTAGTATAATGGTTTTTTTTAGAGCTATTTCAAGTTTTAATGCTTTTATTAGATAACTTTAAGCATTTTCTGCAATGTTTTACAATTTATGAAGATTTCTTATCGATTTTCATTTACTGCTTTGTTTAGTCTTCTTCTTTTAACTCTTTAATTAGCATAGTGTGTTTAAACTGCTTAATTTTCCAACTTTATTACTTGTCAGCTCAATTATCTTTCCTAGCTTAGTTATCTCTCTGCTTACTCTAATATATCTACTTTTCATTTRATAGCTGTCTTTAAGTTCAGCAATATAACTACTTTATGTAATTGCTTTTCTTAAACAACTTTCTTTAATTAACTAAACCCTTCTATTTGCTAATTTAGTTACTAGCTTACTTGGTTTTACAAGTAACCTAGCTAATATACTCTAGCTTGCATATCTACTCTTAATTTAGTACCAAATCAATGAGATTCCTAGCTRAGAGAAACCACCACAGTGACCCAGCTGTATTTATAGCCAATTGACTTGCATATTTCGTTGAGGGATTACTTAATCTAACRCAAGAACCCCACACATTTAAAAAAGACGTTGGTACAAATCTAGTAAGTAGCAAAACAGTAAAATGTAGTAAGCTAGTAAAATATAGTAAACTAGTAAAATGTAAAATGAAATGAAATAAAGTACTAAATATGCAGTAAGCTAGTAAAATGTAAAATGAACTAAAGTAATAATTACGTAGTAAACTAGTAAGTAGTAAAATGCAATAAGTAATAAATATGTAATAAACAAGCAAGTAATAAAATGCAACAAAGTACTAATATATAGGAAGCTAGTAAAATAAGTACTAAATCTACTAGATTAAAAATGTAAGTAAAGCAAGAAGTAAACTAAAGTTAAAAAGATACTAAATATGTAATAAGCTAGTAATATGTAAAATAAAATAAAGTACTAAATATGYAGTACACTAGTAAGTCGTAAACTAATAGTAGACTAGTAAGATTTTAGTAAACTAGTGAGCTAGAAAAATATGATTGTGGTAAACTAGAAAGATTTTAGTAAGCTTATATACCTATAGAGATATACCAGAAAGAAAGTATAAAATAACATTACTGTTGGTGTGCTAAATTGCCCAGCCGAATCGGTTATCCTGGTAGTAGCAAGCTAAGCTTTTCAACACCACAAGACCTGTATTCTGACTGGCTAGCCTATGTGTCGGCTCGTCAAATTTGTACCAAACTRTTTTTTAAATGTGTGGGGTCCTTGAGTTAGTTTAAAAATCCCTGGGCGAAATATGCAAGTCAATTGGCTATAAATACAGCTAGGTTGCTTATGTGCTAGTTTCTCTCGGCTAGGAATCTCATTGATTTGCTACTAAATTAAGAGCAGGTATGCAAGCTAGAATATATTAGCTAGGTCATTTGTAAACCAAGTAAGCTAGTAATTCAACTAGCAAATAGAAAGGTGTAGTTAATTAAACAAATTTGTTTAAGAAAAGCAATTACATAAAGTAGTTATATGGCTGAACTTAAARAGAGCTATTAAATGAAAAGAAGATAAAATAAAGTAAGCAGAGATACAACTAAGGTAGGAAAGACAATTGAGCTGAAGAGTAATAAAGTTGGAAATTAAACAGTTTAAACAAACTATGCTAATTAAAGCGTCAAATGAAGAAGACTAAACAAAGCAGTAAACGAAAGTCTGGCAGAATGTAAGAAAATCTTGGACGATAATAGTACCAGCCTGCTACAGTTGTTGAGAGTTCAATCAACTGAAGATTTGGGCAAAGAAGCTATAGAAGTTATATCTACTGGTCAACTGGCTAAGGAGCTGACTGGCATGGTTGAGCTAGCAGAGCCACCTCTATCTATCGTAGGCATTGCTAAACTTGCCCCTGTCAAAAGATTCGATGACCATGCAGCCGAGGTTTTGGCTGCATGGTCATTGAATCTTTTGACAGGGGCAAGTTTAGCAATTGGCTGCATGGTCATCAAATTGAAGATTCAGTAAAGAACCACAAAGTCAGATAAGAAACCCAAATTCAAGCTGCTTACGAAGAAGTGGACACTTCAAGACAAGTGGCCATACCACCTCTTATGTAAAAATGAAATTTATGATTCTTTGAGAAAAAAATATTAAATTATTGACTGTAGATAATGGGGTTGAAATGAATGAGAGGACCGAGTTGAATTGGTGGAGGAGAACAGAGACATGGGAAGTACAACTTCTCTTCTCTAGAGTTCCTTCATATAGAGCACTTGAAAAAGCAGTTTTTGGAACATATTTATAGTCTAGCTTGGAAGTGTTCGAAGTTGGAAAGATAGATACAATCCTTTTGGACCACATCGAAAGAAATCTCATATGGATAGAAAGATTTGACCAATGCTTTCCAAGAGAAGAAGTTTTTTTTTTTCCTTTTTTTACCCTGTGTTGGAGAGGTTTTTGAAAATATATCAGTCTACAGACGTATTTTTTGAACCGTAGCATTTTCAGACAGGTCCTATTTACAAAATGCGACCTACAAAAAGAGGTCGCAACTTCTAATTGCAACCTAGATCCCCTCCAAATTTTTTCCATTTTTTRTAATTTTGAATTGAGCAATCATAGGTCGCATTTAGCAAATATGACCTAAGACCAAGGTTGCAATCTCTAATAGTGACCTATTGACAATCTCTATATCACAAGCTATTTAAACAACATATTCCAGAAGCACTCTTAAAAACAAATGTTGAATATATCAGTWKATTAATATAGGAAGTGATCACATGATTGATGATGATGTTTTGTGATTATCCTGAGGAATTTATGACACTTATAATCGTTGACAAATATAATGATTCAACCAATTAAAGTGAAGAAATTTGTGAAAGCAATGGAAGATGGAAGAGATCATTAGGCGTAGTGTGGATCCATATAATTAGTTGATGAATATCAATTTAGAAGTGGATTTTATCATATGATGTTGGCTTCAAATATAGCTACAGTGACTATTAATTTATGTGAATCTCTAAACATTGTTGTGAAAAAAATGCATTTATTGCCTATCAAGGTTTAGATTGATATTTCTTGCATGAAAATTGTGCAATATTTTAATGATCACGTAGAACAGAAAATTTGTTTACAATATAAAGATCATATACAGATAGTCAAAATAGTTTGAAATAGGTTGCCAAATAGTTTGCAATATAGCGGTCATAAATCGGTCGCATTTATATCATGTGACCTTTGTCATAAGATAAAATGCGAACTAYGACTGTTCAATCCAAAATCATGAAAGATAGGAGAAAATAAGGGGAGATCTAGGTCGCATTTAAGAGTTGTGACCCTTATTTTGCTGGTCACATCGTGAATGTGACCTGTCCAAAAATGCCACAATTTGAAAAATATAGTCCATTGGCGGGTCTTTTTTCATAGACCTGCCCAAAATGCGAAAAAATCCTGAGAAGAAAGGTGGAGTTAGTGTTGGCAAACAAGATGGCCAAATAGGTCTTGTGCTGCAGGACTTGCCTTCTACATTAGGCGGCTGGTCCTCAAGTGAAAACCCAAAGAGTACTGGTTGGGACCTATTCCACGTATACTCATGCAACATGCCTGATTGGTCGGGGCTTGAATATTCTTTAAGTTTTAAATATAGTTTATTAATTAGAACAAAGTAGAAAAATAGTTTGATTATTAGAGATATTGTTTGTTTACATAGAAAAATAACTTAGAAATATTGTTTTTACTTAAAACTATTTTGTTTATTTAGAAAATTTTGATTATTTAGAGAAATTTTGTTTACTAAGAAATATTTCATTTATTTAGAAAATATTGTTTGCTTAGAAAAAAATMGAAATATGTAATTTACTTAGAAAATATTCTTTACTTAGAAAATACCTAGAAATAAGTCATTTACTTATAAAATACTTATAAGTATTTCATTTATTTGAAAAATTATTATTTACACAGAAAATACTTATAAATATTTCATTTGCTTAGAAAATATGTTTACTTATAAAATGCTTATAAATATTGTTTACTTAAATTTTATTTATTAAATAAATCTAGTAATTAAAAATAAAAGTAAGTAAGACTAGTAAGATCATTAAAGGAGTTGGATAGAGGCACTTTGGAGTGGTAGGAAGTTTGGTTTGGACTTCTGCTAGTTTTATTAATATTAAAAATAAAAAATACATAGGAGGGGAACATGGTCTTATAAAAGCTCCCGAAAATGATATGCAAAAAATTAATACAACTATACAAGTCTAAGATCTAAAAAATTAAAGCAACTATATAGGCCTATAAGAAAAGTAAGAAAAAACACTAATCATCTAAACATTCAAAATCGGATTCAAGAAAGGTAAGATCCAATCCTTGTTGAYAGGTTGTAGCTTTCTACCAATAACTGCTACACATTAGAATTTCTAATGTTTCTAAAGACAATCAATTTCTTCTCTCATCTAGCATTTGACTGCTCGCATTAAAAGCACTCTCGGAAGCCACGATGACACCGAGATGATCAAAATATCCTGTGCCATCTTGAACAAAGTAGGAAATATATGTGCATTATCAYGCCACCATTTAACAATATCAAAGGTCAAACTGTAGGTATGATTTGGACTCAACTCATGAATTCTTAGTTCGTTGATAGTTGATGATGAGGATGGTGAATTTGTCCTTCGTTTCTTGAAAAGAAGTTACGTGGCAAAACCTTGGGTCGAAGACAAGGATTCTTCGATGCTGCAAATTGTGATTCCGCACTGGTGGAAACGAAGTTACCGGCCTTCTCATTTAAGTTATACATTTTAAGTAGAATATGGTTAGTTTTCTCTTGAGACTAATTAAGTCTCCCTTAAGAAAGGTTGTAACTGCTGAATTTTGCTTAAGGTTCTAGCAATTCGTATAAGTACTCTACACTATATTCAAACACTCAAACCTTCATTCGAAGATCCAAACTCAAAGTCATGCAATAAAGTAAAATCACATCGTCGTAGTATTTTTCAAACATATTTGACATATTACACATCATATCTCCAAACTTAGCATGTTCAAAATAATTTATTAAAACAAAAGCTACTATTATTAACATAAGATATGGTGCATTGTTGAATAATAGGAGCTTGAAATAAGTAGTGTGGCTTCCCTAAATGTTTGCGAGAAAGATGAAAGAAATTTCCTTTCCTCAAAATGTTTGTTAGGCTCAAAAACATTATTATGATAAAATTCTATTAATTGGCCTTGGTAAGGAATAACAAACTCAGACATATTATAAGTTGAATTTCACTTAGTTTGAACATCTAGTTTAAATATCTTATAATTTAGGCCTTGTTCCTAACACAAGGATTTAAAATATTATGCTCTAATAAAGTAATGTTTTATAAAAAAACTACATGTCTAAATCTCTTATAGTCTTATTTAGAATTCTATATTCACAACAAATAACTACAATTATTTTAGATATAAGACTAGAGTTATGTGGAAATTCAAAACCTCTAAATCTAAAAGTCTTTTTTGGATATTCCACTCGTCATCGATCTGATAACAATTAAAACACAAATAATGTTCTTTCGAATCCAACTATCGCATGTTTTTGAGAAATAACCACTCCTAGAATATATTGCACCTATAGTTCCTTGCTTCATTTCTCTACACATCCTAAGAATTTCTAATCTTAAGTTGATCTAAGACCCCTTTTGTAACTAGGGGTATAACAATCATTAATAAAAAAAAGTAAAATCCACATGTTCACCTATATCTACTACAGTGTTACTTGTAACAACCATTCTAGCTAATCTTTTTCTAGTTGGCTCATGATTATAATAAAAAATATCACTAACTATTCCGATCGTTGTTTGTATATGTGTTTGCTTATCATGACTAGTTTTATTTGCATGGAAGGGTAATAGATGCCTATTTAAGGTGCCCATTCTATATCCCGGTTTATGACTTAACTCTCCCTTACAAAACTTATTTATGGCTTGTTGTGTGATGTAATTTTTTCTTTAAGAATTTCCATATACTGCCGTCATTTTTCTACCCTTTTTTCTAATCCTAGGTGTTAGCATGGCACYAGTTTCRCATCTTAGGTATTGTTTAAGATCATCATCATCATCATCTAAATCTTCTACATATATTCTAGACCTACTCCTATACCTTAATGTTTTTCTATACCCTCAAAAGAATCAAAAGCTCCCATTTCTTCACGATTCCAATTAGGAATTACCATTTTAACTAGTAAGGAGTAAAGTTAGTAAATTAAAGCAAAAAAGCTAGTGAGCTCGTAAATAAAATAAAGGTAAATAAAGCTAGTAAACTACTAAAGTAAGAAAGTAGATAAAGCTACTAGTAAAGCAATAATGTAAATAAAGCTAGTAAACTAGAGTGGAAAAGCTACTAAAAAAGTAAGCAATAAGTAAAATTGAATATAAATAAAGCTAGTAAACTAGTAAAGCAAAAAGGTAAATAAAGAAAGAAAGTAAAAATGTAATAAAATTAAAAAATATACTAAATTTACTAGAGTAAAATGTAAATAAATCAAGAAGTATAAATGTAGTAAGGTAGTGAAATGTAAAATGAAATAAAGTACTAAATATGTAGTAAACTAAAATAAATCAAGAAGTATAAATTAGTAAGGTGTGGAAATGTAAAATGAAATAAAGTACTAATATGATAGTAAACTATTTAAGTAAGAAAAAGCATAAGTACTAATTATGTAGTAAGCTAGTAAAAATGTACGGAATGTACTAAGAGTAAAAATGTAGCAAAACCGAGTAAAAATGTAAAAGAAATTGAAATAAGTACATAATCACTAAGCCTAGTAATATTAAATTGAAAAAAATATAAATATGTAAAACTAGTAACGTGATTAAAATGCCAATAAGTGGCACAATATGTAGTAAACAGTAACTGAAAGAATATTCACATTTCATATTTATTTCTTACAATAAGATTTAAATTTCAAATTTCAAAAAAAAAAAAGAAAATCCAAATAAGGAAATAAAGTAAAATGACAATAAGATAAAAATGGCATTGCATGTAGAAGCAAGATTTCAAAGGCTACCTCCCTCGTGGAACCCGAGGCGTTTAGGTTGCGCGCCCAAAGCCCGTTTTACAACTGGTCTCCGGTCCCTTCTACTGGGCCTAGGCCCACGGTCTCCKAGAATTTAAAAACCAGCCCGGTACCAGGACTAAATCAGGTAACCGATTGCTACAGTAACGCAGTATAAATTGAACTAAAACTCGTCCTTCTAGTTAGAAATACTTTTATTAACTAAATAATTATCTTATCATAAYTCTTGTTTTAATACACCAATGAGACAAAATGATTGGTCCGAGAGATCTTAACAACTTTTAGTTTTCTTGCCTGTTTGATGAACTTAGGAAAATAAGAAACAAAAAATAGTTATGTAAACAACATTTTATTGGATTTTTGTTTTTTAGTAAGGATGAATTTACATTGTGCCAATAATAATTGGTCAWGTGATTTTTATTTTTTATTTAAATTAACTTACACCATGACCTTCTGAGCTTTTACAGCTTGTTTCTCCATTCCCAAGGATCATACTTCACTTGGATGTGCTGTTTTACCTGAGCAAGAGATCGTAATTGATTACTAGAGRTTGAGTGTCGGTAAATTTGTAAAAAATTATAAAATGTGCTTACTCCTTAAATCGTAAGARTTTCTAAGAGAAAATTGTTTTGAGGATAATGATAATCATATTGATTTCTCCGTACAAATTAAATTGAATTAACTAATAAAAAATAATTATTCGCATGCTTTACATTATCTTTTATTTCATTAGGACGCCATATAGTTGTCTTGATCCATCATTCAGTAGCATCGACTAGGTGTTGTTCATCAAGCACACGAAAAAGACACATTATTGCGTAACTCATTAATTCAAATTTTTTAGAGAAGAACTTTAAATATATAAAATGAAAAATTCATTAGTTAATTACCTCATCAAATGCTAAAGCATAGGTCGTGATGGGTTCTTTGAATTCTTTGCTGATAGGAATAAGATTAAAATCAAGATATGACACGTTGATGACTTCATATTCTTTTTCACCTTGTCCATGCTACAATCATCATTTAGATATGTTGCTATCGTTTTGTGCAATTTGAAAACGACGTCCACAAAAGAATGTAAAAATTGAAATGAATATGTAGAATAGTAAGACTTACAGTGTCGTTGGCGCCATCTAATGGAACCAGCACATTGAGAAGCTGCTACCATAATAAAGAAAACCAAATAAATAAAAGATTCTGCAACTTTTCATATGCTTTTCCAAAACATTTACGATGGAATCTTAGAATGTAGAAAACCATTTGGAAATTAACTTGTCAAGTCCTTACAAGATTTTCAAAAACCATCCTCAAAGATCTTGCAAGGCTTTCAAAGCTATGTGCATTTATAATTGGCTCAAAATGGAAAATGATTATGATTTGAATGTTTGGGTGTATTCACACAATAAGAGCATATATATAAYGGTGAAATGACTGTAAAATAGAAAAAACCTATGTGCATTTATAATTTGCTCAAAATGGAAAATGAATGTATTGTTATACTCATACATGAATTTAGACTTGTACTTGCAACTAAATTTGGCAACCACATATGTATAGTAAGTTGAAATAGAAGGAATCAGATTTACTTTGATGAATTAGTGGWTACAAATTAAGTCMAGTTGGATATGCATCAACATGAAATCACCTCCTATTTTATATCCTTATTTTTCCAAATTTATTCTAAAATATCTACTGCTTCAACATGAACCTGGATATGCATTACAACTAAATCCAACAGCCATATAAGTTTGTTGCATTTCTCATTTGTTATTAATGAAATAGTGGATACAAAGTCAAGTTGGATATGCTTCAACATGAAATCACCTCATATTTTTTATCCTTTTTTTTCAAAATTAATTCTAAAATGTCCAATGCTCCAACAATTAGAAAGTTTTGCATCCTTTCAGAACTTATGATTTCAGTAGAAATAAGTTTAAAAGTTAATGTATTAATATCCTATATTAGTGCTTATGAGTAATAAGAAGATTTTCTCTTATCCAATATCAACATTATGCACTTTTAGGAGTAGATGAACTAACACATTTATCTGTGATGAAGAAATTCAAATGGGAACYGTTRATGAATTCCTCTACTAGGCCAAAACTAACATTCCAGTGTACCATTAACCAGAACTTGAAAGGAAACCGATCTAACACATTTCATAATAACAATTACAATTTTATTCGGTAATCCGAGCTTTTGCATCATCCTCACCAAGTGAGCCCTTTCAATCTTATCATAGGCTTTACTCGTGTCTASTTTCAAAGCCATGTATCGCCTTTTGCCATGTTCGCTTGTGAGCTAACAAAATGTCACAAATGTTATTATTGCATTGACAACAATAAGCCGGTAACACACAATAGCATTCTGATTTTTATSTACCATCAATGGCAACACCACTCCCCCAATTCTCATTGCAATAGTCTTTGCAATTACCTTGCAAATAACGTACATAGACTAATGGGTCAGTGACTCTTTACAGATATCTGACTTTTGGTATGAGAACAATGTGACTTTTATTTATTTCAGCCACCAGCCCATCACTATGTAGTATTGCTAGGGCAAGTCTTATGACCTTCAGGCCCACTGACCTTTGGTACTTCTCATAGTAAATTGCATCTAACTCGTCTAATCTTAGGACTTTTGATGGACGCGTACTCCAAAACAGTCATGCAAACGTCCTCAATTGTGTTCCGCTTCAATGTGGCTTGTTGATCAGTGCACAATTTACATCTTACTRTGTCGCCCAACCTAACCTCAGCATTTCCCCATTAGTTGTGAATTGGGACTCACGGTAAGCGGTAATTTCCTTTGCCACTGCATGCTAATTGGTGAGTTTATCTCTGTCAGAGTCATGGAGGGCTTCTATTTTGTTTGTCTCTACCTAATATAATGGTGAAAATACTAGTTATTTTGGTCCCTTGTCTTGACAAATTTATGTGTAACTCAATCTCCAGTATTTTTCCCTTCGAATTGGAGATAGTGCTCCCATTCCTCCTGGCTAAAATGATTTTAGATTCGTTGGCATGGATATCAAGATAACTCCTTTGCTGGGCCTTAGCTTCTAAAACCATTTGTGGAAAGTGGCCATATTTGTTTTTGCTCTAGTTCGTTAAGAAACCTTGAATTTTATGGATATTCTCCATTACATCAGTCAAAGTATTTCTATTTCCTAAGTGCTAATTCTCTTCAATCATTTCTCATCATCCATCACATTATGTCCAATAAGTAAGAAGAGCTTTAGTTTCTACCTTTGTTTTGCAGCCAAATCRGTCTYTGAAGAACAATGGTGGGACGAGGCAGACGCATGGTTAATCCACCCAAAGCACATGASTTTCATCCACCRACATTGGCAACACCCCCTAGACTCTCATCGCAATAGTCTTCACAACTATGCTATAAAGAACGTTACATACCAGATGGGTTAAAATTCAAYGACTCTTTGCGAATTTTCATYTTTGATATGAGAACAATGTGAGTTTTATGYATCTTAGCCACCGGCTATTCACTATTGARTATCCCTARGGCTAGTTTTGTGATCTTCAGTGCCACTGAGCTCCAGTCTGGTAGAAAATGACATGGAACCTGTTTATCACTWAGRATTTGTTGATAGATATTGCATACTCCGGMCAGCTATGCAWATGTCCTCAACYGTCAAGTCTCTATTTACTGTGGCTCGTTAGGTTAGTGCTCAACWTACATATTAGTGTGTCAAACAACAAATCACCTAAGCTCAACATTGCCCCATTAGTTTTGAGTAGGGTCTCATAGTATCTTGCAATTTCCTTTGCATTTGTATGCTAATTAGTGAGCTTGGTGCCATCTATGTCAAGGTGGGCTTCTACTTTGTTTGTTGCTTGACTCCACCTAGTATGACGATGAAAGAATGAAGTAATTTTTGGCCCCTTATCTTAACTAATTTGTTTTGAATAGGGCCTCGGTATCCTACAATTTCCTCCGTATTTGCATGCTAATTAGTGAGCTTGTTGCCATCTATATCAAGATGGGCTTCTACTTTGTTTCCTGCTTGACTCTGCCTAGAATGATGGTGTAAGAATGAAGTACTTTTTTTTTTCCTTGTCTTAACTAATTTGTTTGGGATCTCACTCTCTAGTATTATTATTGGATTTTACAAAGATATGGGTTTTTGGATCTTTATCATATGAACAATTGAGTTATCATGCATGATTAAATGAGTACACGCTTTAACAAAATATATCCTATAGTTAGACTTTTGAGAGTTGTTTAGATGGGATAAGATTATAATA
>MEJB01000051.1:5650305-5707569 GCA_001752375.1 Rhazya stricta
CAAAACTTCCTCAATGAATGCACAATCATAGAGCTAAATTCCAACAGAAATTACCGATTAGGCATATTATGATGGTTCTTCTAATTAATATATCTGGAAATGCCTCTTGATACCTCATTAACCCCGTTTTAGACACACATTGAGCTTTTAATTTCTGGTTAGACTAACTTTAACATGTTCTTATTTTTACATAGGGGATAATTTGTATATGTGGAATCATCCGATTCGGACAATTTGTATTTTTTTTTTTCAAAGTAAAAATTTTCAAAAGACTATCTATAGCCTTTGTTTGCCTATGGAAGATTTATCATGTTTAAGTCAAATTTCTAGATTTGTTRCTTTTTGTTTTGAGCTTTAAGGAAATAATAATAATAACTACGTATGCTTGAGACACAGACATTTGATGACAACACTAATTCTTCCATTGAAGAAAGAGTATTGATTTGATTATTGACTCACTAATTTATTATTATATTTAAAATATATATTAAAAAAACGTGATTCATATTGGGACAAAGAGCATCTTGTTAGATTGTTAAAATTGTTAAAAGTGCGGTAGATTATTAAATCAGACAACATCCAAATAATTTTAGCTCCAACCTATTCTGTCTTGAGTGCTATTATGCTGGTATGGAGAAAGTAAATTGTTTCTTRCAAATCAGAGCCTTGCGCTCATTAGCTTTCATTATTCTAGGAGWGTGCCAACTAGGGTACGTTAACGGTGTCTCGTAGTTAGCTGTAGCTTTTGACAATRGAGGAGAAAATTGCGAGAGTCAAAAGGTCATAATAATATAGTTATATCTTGAATCTCTTGGGTTCCATCAAACACCTGACTGTGATCAATGACCATCAAGAAAATGAAGGAGGTTCGTTCATTCAAGTGAGAAAAGCTGAGCCCCTTGAGTTGTGAATTTGTTCTTCCTTCATGTTGCATTTAAAGCAAAGACAAGTCAACCCTTTGGAATTTATACTAGATTTACAAAGTAAGAAAAATAAACATCAATATTATAGCTCGACAGTGAAGCAAAATAGTAATTGTAAGCGAAATATAGCTCGGCATATATTTACTAGTAGTGTTTTTTTTTCTCTTATCACATACACTCTCTCTCTCTTCCCTCGCAATCTTTCCTTCTCTCCTTACTCTTGATTTCTTAAGTGTGGGAAATGAAAAGATTTAGTTAACGATTTAGTTCTATAAGACTAATAAATCAGGAAGGATAAATTGAAAAACAAATATTAAAAATTTCATCGATTTTGTAAAGCGACACTCCTTCAATTTTTCTATATATGTCGTTTCGTGTCACTTTTTCTTGTATCTAGCTATTATCATTTTATAAAATCAATAGAGTATTTATTAGATTTTTTTTCCTATTTTATCCTCAATTCCAATTGTAATTTAATGAATAATTATCATAATTTTCAATAGAAAGTCTTCATTAATATTAATAGCATAAATAATTCTTATATTTTCAATGTAAAAATTTTCTTGAGAGTTGCATTTGACTGCAAAAAGAAGTGTGAAAGTCAAACTTTAAAATTAGAATATTAAATTTCATTTGTTATGTGTTGTAAACGTGGGATAATCAAAAGAATTATAATTCACTATTTCTTTCTATAATTTAATCTATTTATGAGATTCATTAATATATGTAAAAATAACCTCAAACGACAAATATAAAACAATGGGTTGAGTAATTATTTTGAACAAATTTTTTTACAATTGCGATAAATATAAAAAATGAAGGAATTACGAGTTTACAATTAGGAACATTCACCGTAATTATCCTCAATCCTTTTTCCCTTTTTTGAATTAATTATCCTCAATCCTTGATATAAGAATTTATAGCTAATGTTAGGGAAAAAAATCATTTATTAAATTACTGCCACTCCTTTTGATAATATAAATCATTTTATAATCAATGTTACAGAAAAAATAATGTTTCTAACATAGACTGCATAACATACTATTCATCTATCTTCTTTCATTTTTATAAATTCTAGATCAATTAATTGTCACTCTCCTCTCTCTTTCTTGTCTCTAAATAAACTTTCAATATCATTTAAAGTTTCTTAAAAATACAAAAAGGAGTTAAATACTAATAATAAATATATTCAAACAAGTTAATTTTTAAATCATATAAATATGGATGAAATTGAAATATTTTTTCTTACAATTGCAAAATGACTTATATTATGGAAAGAAACTCTCCTCCTYCTTATATTACAAAACCTAAGCAGTATCAAAATGGTGTTGAGGGTGAGAAAAGGTCCACACATTTGGTGCCTTTCTAGACTTGAATGCTGTTGCCTCTAGCATCACAATAAAAAGCTTTACAGTCAGTAAGTCTTAACTTGTTGATATCTAATAGGTTATACACAATCTAATAATACGAAATCATGTGTAAAATGTTAACTTTTTTATTTATCCAATGGTGATTTGGTTTTCCTATTTATCCAATCAATAAGTTATGATTTAACTTTTACATTATACGTGACTTCATATACTTAAATATAATGTTGGTTGCCAATAATTTAGGACAATAATGTGGGAAACTTCACTTCACATRATGCACTCATTACTTGAGGTTATGGTGGCTTTTTATATTTTCATCTATTTTTTAAACTGTATTACATTATGATAAGATATATAAATTAATAAATTGATATGAAATTATTACTAAATGATATTTTAGTCATATATTGAAAATAAAATATGGAAAAAATATTAAAATTTAATTAATTATTTTTTAGCATGTGAGAGTGGCACAATTTCAATAATTAATAAAAAAAACAACTCTAAATGTGACATATTTTACAAAATGAAGTGATGCTTTGTATTAAAACCTTATTTTCCCATTCATGAAAGTTAGTAATAAATGGAAGACTATCCAAATTAAATTCCTTTGAATTCTCTAACCTTAACCAATATTTAAGGGGTTGTCAGTTCATTAATTATATATATACTTCCTCAGTCTCATAAAGATATACATTTTTTTTTCTTCAATCCCAAATTATAGTTCTGTTTCTATTTTAAAAAAATAGTTAAATTATAATTTTCTAATAATACGTCATCAATTATGATGCATCATTATCATACAAGCAATTTTGTTAATTAGTAAACATACTTATTGTAATAAATACTCATTTTGAAAAATGAGTTGAAAGAAGAAATATAAACTTTTAGGTGTATTAATTATTCCCATTAATTAAATATAATGTCAAGTTTCAAGATCAATTAGTAGCTTACACTAAGATGCCATTTATTAATTCATCTAATATTGGTAAGGGATATATGAGGAAAATAAAATACAACAATAATTGATTTAACTAAATTACTTATATTTCTTAATCTGTGTACAAATAGGAGTAAGTTTATTTTTATGGAACGACAAGAATATATATCTAAAACATTGTTACTATAAGAGTATGTAGTCRTCTCTAACCTTTGGTTTTCTTATACCAAGTTCCTAAAAGATGTTTTGAGTTTGGAATATCTCACATATGCATATCCCCAYTTAAAACATTCAAACTTTTATGAATAATATAGCCCCCCTATCAATAATATCACTGAAGTTCAATGCCTTTGGATGAATGCTGAATTATATATTGTAAAGAGACTTACACAAAATATTATGCCGGGTCGAGTATAATTTGCAAAATTTAATATACTAATTGCACTAAAGTATAGTATTTCAAATAAATAATCTTTTCACATTTTGAACAAAAAAGATCATCATTAGTTTCAGGTTAAATAATTAATAACTATTTGGTGATATCAATTGACGGGCATTATTCATATAAAAATATTTTAAAACAACTTTATGTACGTAGATTGATGATCAAATCATCATTCAAAAAAAAGTTATATTTTCAAACCAAGATAAAATTCTTTCTTTCTTTAATCATTTATCTCAAATTTATTTTTTAAATGTCCTGCAACTTTTTTTTAACCTCTTCTGGAGTCCTATGCCATTTGTTGAATTTCCCGAGGGGGGGGGGGAGGTTGGGGTGGAACAGTATCACCTGCTGAACCTGACGGCGCAATTAAGAGGTTCGAAGATCTACTGGGCATGGAGGCTCGAGTTAGACATCGCTGAGGTGGGGTTTTGATGGGAGCAGTTTGTGGCTCTGATTGGTGGAATCAGCCGTTGTTGGACTTTTCCATTTATCTGGGCCGGAGGGAATGCTTGGGAAAACCTTATGGCTGCTGGTAGGATGGATTCGTAGGCTGGTCTACTGGATAGATGAGTGTTGCTTATGAGGGTGGGTATGGTGCTATGGTAGGGTAGACTTCTTGTAGCATGTTGTTGCTTTTTCTAGTAATGATAGTCCGAAGGTTTTTTTTCACATTGAACGTCCTTTTAAAAAAGGACACCTATTATGGATGTAACTGTTAAAATGATGACATTGATGGACCAGTCGCATTCAAAAATGCGTTCTCCAAAAAATCCATCACATACAAAGAATGTGATAGCCTAAAAATCCATCGCAAACAAAGGATGCGAAAGCCGAAAACCATCGCATTTCATTAATGCGATGGAAGTAAAAACATCGCATTAACATAATGCGACAAAAAGATCGTCATTGCATTTCTCGCATGCGGCAATCTTATTGATATCACAATTAATGCCTTAAGCATAACGCATTTTCCTGAATACAATTTATATACAATAAATATATAGGAACACTGGTCATATCCACCTATAAAACAAAATTCATAAACTTTACAAAAATAATGCTGTCGAAAGATTCAAAATACAAGCCATCCTTCAATATTAGCTTCCAAGCATTCCAACCAATATCTCATCACATACAAAATAAATTATTAGTGGGTTCATTACCCAAAAAAGATATTTTTCATCATTACATAGTGAAAATGTAAACGATATGATCAAAACCTTAATACGTTTTTGTTGAATTAAACTTGAATCAATAAATAATGTTATATAAGATAAATATTTAAATTGAAAATATTATATAAAAGTTCATTTACATTACAACAAGTCCACAATATATCCGTCTTTTGAATAATGATGCATATCGAAATCTATTATTATTCGCACAATTTCGCCTATTATGACCTGATTGATAGCAGTTTGAACCTCTTAGGAGAGATTCGGGGTTGTGAAAATCCATTTCCCCATGTATTCTTATAGTTCGCCTCCCTTCCAGATGATTACAACCTTTCATAAGTTCATCATTATGTTTAAGGATGAAAGATGCAGGCCTCCAAGTTGACTCATTTCCAATTGATAGAAATCACAACTATATGTGTTTTTAGAATTATCTTTGGAGTATAATTTACTGAATAGATTTGTAGTGTCCAACCTTCTTTTCGACATACASCATATACATGAGAATACGGTCTTCCAAGTAAATGCCACTTCTGGAAATCACACAAAGAGGTAACTATGTTGACCATGTAAAGATAGGTACCCCTTCGACCTTGTTTCCGTGGAGTGTTGGCACCAAAAAAACCAGTTTGTAGATTGTATTGGATGGTTGAGTGCATCCTTTCCTTGGTTTCGAGATTCTTGTAAATCTTCCATGTTCTAGATGGAAATGGATATCGACATTGAGCGATCTAATATCTGTGCAAGCAAAAGTAATCAACAAGTTTTCTAAAGCTTATCTCAATCAATACCTTTAGTGGAAGTGCACGTATTTTCTTTAGAACACCGTTTATAGATTCAGACAAGTTGGGGATTAAAACTTGAAACTCGTGACCCCCATTATGCGATAGAGCCCATTTATCAAGAGGCATATTGATCAACCAATTATAAGTTGCATAATCACTTTCTTATATCTTCCTTGTACATTTCAAACTTCTGCATCTTCGGTGTACTTCCCAACTGATACATTAGCTTCTTTGGCATAATGTTCTTGAAGGTGATATTGCAGTTGGCACGGATATGATGGAGACAAAATCTGTGGATAGCCTTTGGTTCTTGCCAATCTGGACTTTGTGCAATTACATTCAAAATCCCCTGATGTCTATCCAAGATTAAACAGACAAATCTATCTTCGATCACATGGAATTGCAACAATTGCATAAACCACCCCAACTCTTCGTAGATTCTTTATCAACAATGGTATAGGCCGGTGAAAAAATATGATTGTTGGCGTCCCATAAACTAGGAATCAATAGCACGACATGGTAAGCGCCCCTCAAGTGTGTCCTATCAAGAGACATTATTGGCCTACAACAAGTGAATCCTAGAATTTGTGGCCAAGATGTCCAAAAGACAAATTTGAAAATTTCCACATAATAATTATACTCGAATTTGTTGCTGATAATGCTATAAAGTAGCAAGGAAGAATCGAGAATGTAGATAGTAAAGAGCCAAACAATAACTCGATACATTATTTTTTGAATTCCATTCTTTTTTGTAAGTTATTTCAGAATGAAACATCTTCATCGCCTCCTACARAATAACCTTGACATGCATTTTCGGATCATCRATATTCAGGTGGGTGATTTATCGTGCAATGTACCTGGAGTAATGATAAGTCTAGGGATAAACATTAATATTTGCAATTATAAATGAAGTAAGAAATACGCAAAGAGTAATCATAAGCAACTTAYTGAGTAGTAAGATTCCCATGGGTGTTGTTCTAGACTCGAACAAGACATGTGTGTTTCRRCTGTAATATAGTGATCTCCCATTGGCCATGAGTAGATCTCTATGTAGCTCTAGTGTACCATAAACATGGATGCCCACTCCTTACTTTTACTTCTATTGACCTTGTACTCATAACYCATTCTGATTGACCAACTAGTGACAGCCTCAATGACTTGCTTCTTATCCTCAAATCTCATGTGTAATTGAATGTCGGGATCACTACTTGACYACATATTAGGAYGRGTTCCACTAGCATCAACAAAATTATCTTATTGTTCTCTCGGACCCATATTGTGAAATGTTCTGAAAGAAGTATAATCGGAAACACAAATCAATCTTCTACCACCAACAATTCCCTGTGACGTACTAGGCATGTGGGGATGTGTAGGAACTCTAGCAACATCTTCATCACTATCACCGCCTCCATCCACAAGCGTTACATCCTCAGGCTCAATAGGTAAATCATCCACATCAGTTGTATCAATATGCTCATCACAAACTGCGTCGACATTCATCTCGACGCAGTTTTTACATTTTATTTGTGCAACAATGTCTGCAATACCCTACTTTGCTACAACAGACGATCTCGGTTGACAATTAGGATCACTCGAACCCATAGTTTCTGAAAACAAATTGTTGCTTGTTGATGAATTATTTGCATTGGGTCATAATGCCCAGACATGTGTGAATGCCGATAATCAGAAGTAATAGTATCACCTCCGTCACTTGCAGAAATGTAAAGTCCGAGATGCCTGGCTACTGGTTTATCAGTAATGTTATATATGTGCTAATGACAAATCCAAATTGTTTGGTTTGGCTATTTTGAAATACCTATACTTCTTTTACTAATCTCAGAGGTGGGTCTATATATTCCGAAATACTTGTTGAATAGGGAGCTGGTTCATCACTAATGCCGTAACGCGCCCCTCAAGTATATGCTGCTGGTCTACCTATTGTGGTACCGGATGTGTCTGATGCTAAGGCACGTTTTGTGGTTCGAGTTTTTGTATTTCACTAAATTTAACGAGTAGCTGTATGTGATGTGATCGAGCTGCSTTAGGAACCCTCCATAACACTTGTAAGTCATCGTCATCTGAAATAACGGAGAACTGGAAATGAACTTCTCCATTATAAATTAACGTTATACGATAGATGAACTCAACATGATACCTTTCAGGATCAAAATTTCGTAAATTACAATCTTTCCTGCACAACTCTGAGTATGAAATCGGCCTTCGTATCTTTTGAATAGGCCCGTCAATGCAATGAGAACCTCTAGAATCAAGCCTCATCTCACAATCCCAATGCAAACACATTCTGAATGGCATTTTGAAAGACATTGTCTCCAATCCTATTAAAACTTTACAACATCATTCAATCAAAATTTCATAATGTAAGTTGTAAGGAAAAAATTTATTGAAGTAAAAAATAATGCACTTATTCAAGTGAAAAAATTTAACCCAACATCATGAAGTCAAAATTTCACAATGTTTATTACTTCAGTTGTACTAAATTTGAAGTCTACTCATATTGTCATAGTAAACCAAAATAAGATCCTAAAACAAAACATTTTACCTTAAAGAATAACATATTCAAGTAATCAAAATTAACCCAAAATAATATATTGAATTAATACAAATTAACAAATACTATTTTCTTATCTTTTCATAACCAAATTACAATAAAGCATATCTTCAATGCTTAGATCCCTTAAATTTGTAGTAAGATCTAGCTAAATTGTTGATGGGTAGTAATGTTTACAGCAAGCACGGTAGTAATGCTTAGAAAATTGAGTTTAGGTGAAAAAAAGTAATGTATGTAAATTGCATCTGAAATGGAATAAACCTTTATAGCATGAATGAGTTTATATAAAATGCAAAAAACACATCGCATTTGNTCAAAATTAACCCAAAATAATATATTGAATTAATACAAATTAACAAATACTATTTTCTTATCTTTTCATAACCAAATTACAATGAAGCATATCTTCAATGCTTAGATCCCTTAAATTTATAGTAAGATCTAGCCAAATTGTTGATGGGTAGTAATGTTTACAGCAAGCACGGTAGTAATGCTTAGAAAGTTGAGTTTAGGCGAAAAAAGAAGGCGAAAAAAAGTAATGTATGTAAATTGCATCTGAAATGGAATAAACCTTTATAGCATGAATGAGTTTATATAAAATGCAAAAAACACATCGCATTTGCACAATGCGATAACACTCTTATCGCATTCCCTGAATGCCATATTCCTCAATTTTTGCATTCCTTAAATGCATCAGCTGAGCATCGCATTTCATGAAAGCATCAGTTCTCGCTTTTCAGAACCTACCCATTGTACAATACAAGCATTCTGCAATTACAATGATTACAATCACCAATCATTCAATATTGCCAACAAAATTTCAATATTACCAACAACCATTCACCAACAACTATTCATGAAAATAAATTATGTAAAGTGTATGAACAATGTCTGCTTGCATGAGTTGATAAGGTCATATCGAAAAGGACCTTGCATTCAGTGAATGCGATGGCTGTTAGTATCGCATTCAGCGAATGTGATGGAAAGTAAGATCGCATTTGGTTAATGCGATTGCATTAAGCAATCGCATTCATAGAATGCGAGACATTTGCATGCAATCCTACCTGCAGAATGTAATTATAGTACAAGGCATCCTGCAAAAAAAGAATACCTCAAACAAATATAAGTTACACTCATTCATCAATGAAAACCACCATTCACCAACAACCATTCATCAAAATAAGTTAATAAAAAACTTTACTGGTGACATAACAATGTCCAATCACAAAAATCATTTAGATTAATACCCGYGAAATTGATAGTACAGAAACAAATTTACAATGAACACAATAGTCTAGTAAAAGTCTACATCAACATCCTAGAAGTCATAAGCTATTGGAGTGTAATGCTTGGGGGCTCTACGGGCTCGAGAACCTCTATAGAGAATCAATGCATCAGGATCAAAATTGACATCACTCTTATTAGCATCGAGGGAACGGTGTCAGAAAGGTGTGAAAATATCTCTAGATGAATGCGATCTGGTATGAACCTGCGTGATGTCCCATAATCAATCTATGTAGAAGGTCCTAATATCTGGATGTATAGAAGGCCCAACTCCGACATCTCCCTCGTATGAGGTGTAGGTGAGGAGCAGGGGGCATCAAAATCATCCTCAGGGTGGTGCTTGGACAAATGAACATCATCAGCATCCTCTACTTRCCCACCAATATCGACCTCAAGAGTGGAGAGCTKCAAACGTGCACGTGGACGTCTACCACCGCTCACTGTCCAGGCTCACCTCAGGCATCGATCTTCRCCCYARKCTAATGAGAATKCGAAGAAATTTTTGCKACATCAACATCCTCCCTTCTATGACAGTCGAGAGATCCTAAGTGATAAATTTTTCTTCTCATCTTGTCCTTAAGTAGTGTGAATGCCGATCGAGAATGTGGATTTGTGTGTGGTATCACTTGAACTAATTTCCAAACATTCTCAGAATGTCGATGCCTACACAAAATGAAAGTGCATTAAAACTGATGCAAATGAAACATCCAATACAATTCTAATTAAAAAATTAACATTATGACCAATAACATAACACGTACTGCGTAATATAACTAAGAACCAGTGGATTGATAACCCTTGGGATCTTGTTGTCTAATCATAGGATTTCCAATAAGCAATTGTGTCCAACAAGTATATCATTCTATGTAATCTGGACGAGTTTAATGCAATTGATCATCTGGCATGCCAATCACTATCCTGGATTTCCGAGCATCCCATTCATCGACATAACTTTTGTTCTTATCTCTCCACAGTGTAGGAGTGCCATGTCCACGAATACTGTGAGTGTCGAAATTATTATGCAAGGCAGGGATGCCTTGATCAAAGCCAAACTGTCGCATTACCTACCAAGGAAGCAGTATTCCACAATGTTCAAGCAGATCAATGGCACARGGATGATAGCCAGATGTTAGACCTTTCTAAATAGATGGCTAGTAGCTGATGAAAAATTTTTGTATATAGCATCCATATAAACCGCATACAAAAAAAAAAAATAAACAAAAGATTCATTCATCAATATCGATGGGTAGTTAAGAATAAATGAAATTACTTCAAACATTATAMTATACTAAAAAAACCTGATCGCTAGTGAGGGCATCTAATTGATCCCTATATATCACCAGTACATGTGTGGGCAAACACCACAAATCAAAAAGCCGGTTCTACCTCGCTCCATATGGAGCACGACGTGGCAATATATGTAATGGCTAGGCACGAACTGGACGTAGAATAGGAAAATGCTCATAGACCCACAACTAGAAATACAAAATATGAAAACAATGCCTTAGTAATTGAAATGATGATTGAAAAAATTAAATAAATTTATAAGTTAAATCATTATCAATATATAGTTTACATGTACAAGACTGGTGCATTGTCAATTCACCAAAAATAAAATATATAAGCTGACAATACAATGTCAAGCAAAGTCGTCTCCCACAGGAAATGGCGAATCAATTTCTTCCTCTTACGATCAATCAACTTTGGTCACACAATGGTGGATCAACAATTAAATTTAAGCAAGGAAACAATTAATTAAAGAAAACTATTTTTTAACAATAAACTTTCAATCAAAAAAGGTTCTGGTTAAGGTTATTAAATCCACACTAGTTCAAGCATTTGAACATTGATTCAATAGTTTACTCAATTTTTACAAATAAATTAGTTATAATTGTCAAATAAAGCTTTGCAACCAATTCCTCCATAAGTGTTGACAATTAAAATGAACAGCCTTATTAATTATCTCCTAATCGATAGATAACTCCAGAAATAGCACATGAGATTTAATGTACTGACAACATTAAAAAATAGAGAGATCCAATTCTAATCAATAAACTTTGACAGTAGGTTTATTAAATTAGCCCGTTATCCCTCTTGGCAAATCTCACTCTGATAGCAGGAGAAATTATACCAATTTGTCATTCTGTTAAACCACAACAAATATTATGGATTTGCCTGGTTTAACTTGGCTACAAGCTATTAGAATGAACAAAATTTTTGCACATAATATTCAATCAAGCCAACAACTATTAATAATAATGACAAAGAATAACAAATACCTCTTAATAATTGAGTATATGAACACATTTAGATCTCAAAAATGAACTAAACTAGTACTTCATTAATTCTTAACCAGAATAGAAGAACTTAGAAACAAAACATTATTCGGAAAAAWATAATAACTAAAGTGAATAATAGAGAATATGATGTTCTTCTGTGTTTCCTATGCTCCCTTTATATAGAGTATGACGTAATAAGAATAGAAAACAATTAGAATTCCTAAATTGTCTTAAGTACCTAATTCAAATAATCAAAATTTGATCAAATCAAATTGCTGATTAATTACAAGAGATATACGTCCCACAAAATCCTCTTTAGACAATAGGAGCTTCTAAAAAATAGTCTTCCAATCTTAAACATGATTCCCCAAATTCATCAATCCGCATGCTCACGTTGTAGATTTTGTACACTTCTGAGATTTTGTCTCAAATCACTCCAATAATGCCTCTTCATCTCCTATAACMTTCACAAAGTCATAAATTAATAAAATATCAATAAAATACATAGTTAGTGCAATAATTTTGTTCCAAAATTCATCAAATATCTATATATATATTGCACTAATTTGGACTCTATCAATGACCATAGCACCATATATCTCTTTAGCGTTTTCCCAAGAAAATAAGCAAACAAAAGACACAACATAAATACACATTTAAGAAAAGTCTAATAATCTCAAAACTTCCTCAATGAATGCACAATCATAGGTGAGCTAAAATCCAACAGAAATCACATGCAATCCATAGCACTCAACCAAAATAAATGTTAACCCCCTTAATAATCACCTCAAAGTTAAAACATACACTTCTGAACCAATCTCACAAGGATAATCACTCTTAATCATTCAAAAATATACATGGCTAACATCACTCAAGTGACAAAAGATGGCATTATCATAAGCACACACAGATATCAAATCGTCACCACTATAAAGCAAAAAGTATACAYGAATCAAAAGGTCTTTATTTGGTTGTAATGGAGCTAGGGTCATAGGTAGGATTTAAGAAGGATATAAAAGGGTTTAATAACATCAAAGAGAATGCACAACCAATCTAGTGACGTTCAATCATGTGGAAATTTCCTTCAATTTCCTACAACTCTCTTTTCTTCTTTTTCAATATTATTTTTTTCGCATATCACACAAAGTAGCTGAAAACATCTCATCAAGTTATACATATTGTACTACTTGCAATCATCATCATTTTTTTCTTTCTTTTTTCTCTTTTCTCTTTTGATCCTCCTTTTTTTTTTTTTGTTTTTCCTCACATATACTTTCTTGCTCTATTTCATCCTGCTCTTATGAACATTGTATTTTACTATCTATAAATAATGCAAAACACTACAACATTTGCTTTCACAATCGAATAATAATGTTATTTCTCTTTGACACTTAGGGTTCAAAGATAGTCTATAAGCAAGGAAAATGGGTCAAGGGTTTAAATTCTTTGGTGGCTTTACTCATAAAGAGAAGGATAATGAGGGATTAAAAGGGGTTTGTTTACTAGGATATATTTTTTCAAAGGTTAGATTAGTCAAAAGCAAAAAGGGTATTCCTACAGGTGCCTTAATCATTTTGGTGCATAGCATCTCGCCTATGTGGTCTTGAAAATAATAATGTTGCAAGTTCTCGATGTAACTATATAATGTGCAACAACCACCAAATCAAAGAAAAAGTGGAAGCTTATAGAAAGAAAAGGCATCATTTAGGCTCAAATTCTCCACTTATAAAGTGGCTTTTTTTTTTTAAAGGTTGATCTACGCATGTTTTATTATCCAAGGTACTTAAGGAGGGACACCACTTGCATATGCTTGATGAAATAACTACTTTACAATGTAATTGAAGAGGGTTTTAAACTCAAAAAATGATATACAGTACAGCTGCATGTTATATTATCCCATCTCGGAAATGCTTTCAGGAAATGGGTTATAGGTTATCTTCCTCTCTAACTAATCACCTCAAAATGATTGCCACATGATTTTCTGCGCCTTTTCCTGATCTTTTTGCTAGGAGCAAGCAAAACCCAGGTCTATTAATTCGGGGTTTCAAGCCTTTTTTTCGAAAGCAAATGCTTCCAATCTTGCATGATCAGGAAAATACTACAACTTTGGAACCAAAGCAAATAATAATCTAAATTTTTCAAAGGCACAAAAAACATTGCTAATAGCTCTTGCTCCAGTTGTAGTATAATCGGTTGGGCTGAAATTTAGAGTCTTAGACGTATAATAAATCACATGATTCTTCTTTTCCATTTTTGTCCTTAAAACAACCCCAACTGGCATAATAACCCGCATCACACATGAGCTCAAAAAGTAAATCCTAATTTGGAGGTTGGATTATAGGTGCTATAGTTAATTGGATCTTCAATGACTCAAATACCTTCTTGCACTCCTCTACAAACTCGAATGGCACTTCTTGCTGCAACAATCTTGTCAAAGGTTGGGAAATCTTTGAAAATCCTTAATGAATCGTTTGTAGAAACCTGCATGACCAAGGAAACCACGAATTTCTTCGATATTAGTTGGATATGGAAATTTAGCAATTAAATCAACTCTGGCCTTGTCTACCTCTATTCCCCTAGAGAAAACAACATGCCCTAGGACTATTCCTTCTTTGACCATGAAATTACATTTTTCATAGTTAAGGACAAGATTAGTTTCAATGCATCTTTTCAACACTCTTGCCAAATTATCAAGATATTGATTGAAAGATTCTCCACAAACGGTAAAGTCATCCACAAAAGTTCTATGCAATTTTCAATTATGTCAGAAAAAATACTCATCATATATTTCTGGAAAGTCTCGGGTGCATTACAAAGGCCAAAAGGCATACAACGATACAAAAATGTACCAAATAGACATGTAAAAATAATTTTTTCTTGATCTTCCTGGGCTACAAAAATTTGAAAATATCTCGAATATCCATCTAAAAAGCAAAAGAATAACTTGCCTACAAGTCTCTCAAGCATTTGGTCAATAAACAGAAGTGAAAAATTGTCGTTTCTAGTGGCTGCATTTAGTTTTCAAAAATCAATACACATTCGCCATCCAGTTTTCAACCTCATAAGGATTAATTCATTTTTTCTCGTTTTTGACCCATTGAAAACTAGATTTTTTTGGTACAATATGCACAGGACTCACCCACCGACTGTCAAAGATAGGATAAATTATTCCTACTTCTAAAAGTTTCAGAATCTCTTTCATAACTGCCTCTTTTGTAACTGGATTCAATTTTCTCTATGGGTCCCCTACAAGTTTAGCCTCAGACTCAAACAAAATCCTATGCATACAGAGTGAAGGACCTATACCTTTTATATTTGCAAGAGTCCATCCAATTGCATTTTTATGCTCTTTTAAGATTCTTACAAGGCTTTCCTCTTGAATCTCAGTAAGATCCTTGTTGATAATCACTGGTAAAGTATCATTCTCTCCCAAATAAACATATTTCAAATGATCGGGAAGATGTTTTAGCTCCAATTTTAGGTGCCTGCATCATAGAAGGAAGAATTTTTTTAGTATTAAAAGGTAGAAGGATATTAGAGGATACGAACCTTCTTGGCATTTCTTATAAAGAGTACAATGCCATGATTGTCTCTCGAAGTCTCACATCAGTTTCCTCTTCTCCATCCTTATCAGTTAAATTTCTAAATAGAACCAACTCTAATTCATCCTGCAAAAATTGCATTTCCATATGTTGTTCAATTATAGAGTCAATTAAGCTAACATTAAAAATTCCATGTTGATCATCTGGATGCTTCATAGCTTCAAGGATATTGAATGTCACCATATCACTATCAAATTCTAAAGTTAAGGTCCCTTTATCAACATCTAATATTTTCCTTGTAGTTTTCATGAAAGGCCTGCCTAATAAAATTACAGCTGATTTTGCTGCACAAGAATCATCTTTGTCAACAATATAAAAATCAGCTGCGAATATTAATTCATTAACTTTAACCAAAACATCTTCAATCATGCCTTCAGGATATGCATTGAACCTATCTTCTAATTGAATAATAACTCTTGCCTCTTTTAGAGGTCCTAATTTTAACTCTTTATAAACAGATAAAGGCATTACATTTATTGATGCTCCTAGATCTACCATGGCCTTTTCAATCCTTTTGTTACCAATGATACATGGAATTGTAAACATGCAAGAATTCTTTAAATTTTTGTGGCAATTTTCTTTTGATAATGGTTAAGACATTCTCTCCCACTAAGATTTTCTCATCACCCGTAAATTTCATCTTTTTTGTGCAGAGCTCTTTCAAAAATTTAGCATACCTGGTTACTTGTTTAATGTCATCAAGAATCGGCAGATTAATTTCTACCTTTGGAAAAATCTCCAACATCTCTGTTGTTTCTTCTTCTTTCTTTGTCCGTGTCAATCTACAAGGAAAAAGGAAGAGCAGTTAATACCTTAGGAGTAGAATTTTCTTTCTCATTACTTACTTTTGAAGTTGGGGATTTTTTGAAGTTTATCTTAATTTTTTCTTGAGATTCTTCAGTTTGTTGATTTTCCTTCAACTCCTTGCTGCTTCAAAGAATCATAGCACTCACATTTTCTCGTAAATTTACTTCTACTTGTGAGGGTGGTTTACCTTGGCTTGTTTCCAATTTATTCATAGCAATTGCCAATTGTGTCATCTGCATGCCCAAATGGTGAATGCTCATCTCAATTTTCTGCTGAAAACTCTAATTTTCCTTTTTGATCTTGTCATTTTCTTGCTGGATCCTTTGATTTTCTTGCTATAGAAATTTGGTAGTGTTAGTAAAGTCTTTGACAAGATCTTATAAAAATGTACCTAAATTGGTGGTTGCTTGATTTGGCTAAGACAGTCTTACTGTGGTTGYTGTTAAAAATTAGGTGATTTGTTTGCATAGCTGGAATTTGGATAGTCTCTCCATCCTRGATTGTAGGTGCCTTTGTTGCTGCGCATAGGTACCTGCAACTGCACCTACCTGTTCAATAGGTGCATCTTGAATAGTTRGATACATGTCAGTATTATGTCCCAAATTGGAACATATTTCGCATAATCTTACTTCTTGTATTTGTTCCATCCCTAAAATTATTTTCTTAACCAAGGATGTTAGTGTATCAATTTTATGATCAAAATTTGAGCTATTTACTTCATTTATCTTCTTTGGCACATCTTGCCTTGTACCGAATTATTGAGCATTTGCAGCCACGTTTGAGATAAGAAGCTTAGCWTCTTCAAGTGTCTTGTTTACCAAAGCACCTCTGCTAGTTGCATCAATCATATTCCCATACCCTCATAAAAATATTGAATCAATAATTGTTCAGGAATCTGGTAATGAGGACAACTTGAATAAAGTTGTTTAAGATGCTCCCAATATTCATACAAAGTCTCCCCATTAATTTGTCTAATCCCACAAATTTCTTTTCTTATATTAGTTGCCCCAAAAGCTAGGAAATATTTATCTAAAAATTATTTTCTTAATTCTTCCCAACTAATTATTGAACCTGRTGGAAAGTAGTATAACCAATCCTTAGCTTCATCAGCTAAGGAGAAGGGAAAGTTAAAAGCATAATCTGATCCTTTGTCATCCTTTGAGGGTGCATAGTCGAACAAACAACATTAAATTCCGTCAGATATTTTTGGGGATCTTCTCTTGAAAAACTATGAAACATGGGAAGCAATTGTATTAGTCTAGGTTTTATCTCAAAATTAGCTGTTAAATGAGATAGATTAATACATACAGGTTGCTGAGTAACATTAGGATTAGCTAACTCCCTTAAGGTTCCTGCTTGTTGAGCCATGTTTGCTTCGTCTACCTCGCTTATTGGCTCCTCAAACTTAGTTTTAAAGTTAGACAAACCTAGCTCGACTGGAATAGTAGATGATTTGGTTGATTCTCACACTCTTTTCCTTAGTTTCTGTGCTATCTTCTCAATTTCTGGGTCGTAGACAAGATTACATGTACGAGAAGATCTAGGCATATACCAAGTGATCAAATAAAAAAGAAAGAAAAAGAATRATTGCATAAAACCGTTCCCCGGCAATGGTGCCAAAATTTGGTRTGTCGTCAATTCACCAAAAATAAAATATACAAGCTCACAATGCGATGGCAAGCAAAGTCGTCTCCCACAGGGAACGACGAATCAATTTCTTCCCCTTATGATCAATCAACATTGGTCACACAATGGTAGATCAACAATTAAATTTAAGCAAGGAAATAATTAATTAAAGAAAACTATTTTCAATAGAAAAAGGTTCTGGTTAAGGTTATTAAATCCACACTAATCCAAGCATTTGATCTTGATTCAATAATTTACTCATTTTTCACAAATAAATTAGTTATAGTTGTCAAAGAAAGCTTTAAACAACCAATCCTTCCTCAAGTGTTGATAATTAAAAGGAAAAGCGTTATTAATTATCTCTTAATTGATAAACAATCCCAGAGATAGCACGTGAGATTTAATGTATCGATAGCATTAAAAAATAGAGAGATCCACTTTTAATCAACAAACTCTGATAGAATGTTTATTAGATTAGTCTATTATCCCCCTTGGCAAATCTCACTCTGATAGCATGAGAAATTATACCAATTTGTCACTCTGTTAAACCACAACAAACAATTATGGATTTTCCTGGTTTAACTTGGCTACAAGCTATTATACTCAACAAAATATTTGTGCATAATATTCAATCAAGCCAATAACTATTAATAATAATTATAAAGAATAACAAATACATGTTCATAATTGAGTATATGAACACGTTTAGATCTTAAAAATGAACTGGACTAGTGCATCATTAATTCTTAATTCAGAATAGAAGAACTTAGAAACAAAATATGATTCAAAAAACAATAATGACTAAAGTGAATAATAGAGAATAGGATGTCCTTCTGTGTTTCCTATGCTCTCTTTATATAGAGTATGAAGTAATAAGAATAGGAAACGAATTCCTAAATTGTCTTGACTACCTAATTCAAATAATTGAAATCTAATCAAATCAAATCGCTGATTGATTACAAGGGATATACATCCCACAAAATCCTCCTTAGACAAATAAGGAGTTTTTGAAAAAAAAAAAATCTCCACAAATCCTCCCTTAGGACAAAAGTAAGGGAGTTTTTGAAAAAAAAAAATAATCTTCCAATCTTAAACATGATATTCTCAAATCGGTCCAATCTGCGTTGCCCATATTGTGATTTTGTATTATACTTCTGAAAAATTTTATCTCAACTCCACTCCAATAATGGTTCTTTTTTCTCTTAATTACATGCACAGAGTCCTAAAGTAACAAAAATATTAATAAAATACATAATTATTTCAATATTATATTTCAGATCCATCAAATGTCTATATGATATTGCACTAATTGAACTCTATCAAAGACCATTAGCCCACCACATATCTCTTTAGCTGAAACCCGTGCTGCATCACATAAAGATCTATACAGTGCTAAACACCCATTCCCGTTAACTGGACTGCCTACAATAGGATCTTCAGCTATATCAGAAATCTAAGCGGAACAACTTATGTTTTTCCCATGACGCCTATAACATGATAATACCACCATACTCGTACATTTGCCTCATGGTATGCTCTCTTCATCCCGAAGTGGTGATCTCAATGTGCTTTTCTTTTACCATAGGCATCAGTTATTCGCCTTTAATTCACCACGCTGAGGCTGGAAACCAAGTATAGAAAGACAAAATTGTCTCTCAAACTTGCACCACTATTTGTAGCAAAGGCACTCAATGGATAGGGTTTACCCATTCAAACCCTCAAACCCATACGCGCACACACAATTCTTGCAGTGTTCACAGGTGGGCCTCCCTTCCGATCGATTGTGTGTGTCTCAAGCCGCCACGCTCAACCATAGCAGTGATCAGGGCATGATCAACGCTTCGGATTTCCTAATTCTACACACTCCTGAAAAGCTGCTCCCATCTATGGCATCTCTAACTTAGAGATCAGCCACACCAAACACTGACCAAAATCTACCTACTTGAGTCCTATATTGTAAACCTCTAGACATAGATAGCTCCTCGCTAACCCTGTGCTGTCCTTGTCTAGACAATAACGATGCATCTAATGGGCCCGGATGACATTTATGAGAATTCGTTCCATCTATTAATAAAATTATAAACATGATATTAAAAACGACGTTGCAAAATGGKATGTATGAAATTAATAAGTAAATGAATACAGAAAAAATTATCAATTTTATTATCCCTGAACAAACACCTCGAATAAATTGTCTTTCAATATTTAATCACTTTCACTTTCAAATTCATGATTAACATTAACACTATTATGACGTTTTGAAGGGTAAATTTTAGAATATTTKAAGAATAAAATATGACAAAATTAGACATATTTGTCAATCTTATATAACKAGRTTGGTGTGACTGGTGCATCTTTCAACWATTTTGATGATTATAATGTTTTGGATAATCATGATGAAATCTGATTAATGTCATATGGAGTAGTAGTTAACTTAGTTTCTTAAGTTGAAATTATTGGAGGGATGCCCTTTCATTAGTTTCTTGACATTGTAAACGTAATTATTAGAATGAGATCACTTGGACCCTAAAATTCAAATGAGATCTTGATTGATTTCCTATTTTAATATTTTACTTTTAAAAATTTAGAATATTTAATTATGATAATAGCAAATAATAATATATTTATATTATCACCATTATATGAGAGGTAGATCATCCATAAACTTCTAATTACAATTAAGCTCATAATAAGTTATTAAAGGCACTGTGAAAAAATAAATAAATCAAAGTAGTCAAATTTTTATTTGAATATTCATATCAGATGCTCACTGCGAGTATTGTCATTTTTTAAAATTAAATACATTTTTATTTTAATTAAAGCTTAAAATGAATATCTCTTATCTTCAAGCTAGAAAATATTATTGCCTTAATTGTTTTTTATTTTTATGTCAATTGCCATGGTATTCATCTCGTTATGTGTTAAAAACCAAAGGCATATATCAAAATAAAATTTTATATTAATAATAAAAGAATATAATAGCTGAATTAAAACTTTTCAAGACAATAATCGGATTTCTATATTCCCATTAGATCATAGTGGAAGATGAATTTCAGCCAAACTTTTACAGATTTTTCAATTTCATACAATAATGGGATTTCACAATTTCAGCCAAAGAGTTATGAAAAAAAATGAACTATAGGAGCTGTTCTGAAGCAATTATGGAGAATAATTTGCAACAAATTCATTACAAAAGTAGATCAACATGCTCATCTTTTTACAAAATCAAGCCACAAGCCATAGTCAAACACAAAGTTTCAAAATTGTTTTAACTACTAATCGGRTAATAGAAAAATGAGAAGAACTTCTGCTTAAGTTTGTTCTGAMGTGATCTAGGATGAGATCGTCTATGCGGCATGGCAAACGAACTGAGAAGGGCGGGGAACCAGCAAAGATTTTGGCGGCGAATCAGCGGCTAACAATTGACGACGTTCCAGGTTACCGAGCAGCTGGGTTTTCAGGTGAGGAGAAAAGTTATAGGGTCGAGCAACTCCGGCGAAGAAACGAAAGCAGCMAAATTTCAAGAAATTACATTGGGGAGCAAAGTTATAATGAGGGGGAGAAAGAAATTAGGTTGTTTTACTAAATCAGAAGGGGAAACAGAAACATGTACTTTTTTCTGTTTTTTTACTTTTTCACGACAATCACTTTCTATGAATACAATATTATTAAAAAAAATCACATTAAACAAATGTGTTGGATCCTTTCCTTGGAGACAGAGCAGGGATCGAACGTATTTTTGTAATGCGGTGGTTTGCACACCGATGCATTTAGGGAATGCGATTGGTCCATTATTGCCAGCTGTTAAAAAATATCGTCCATTTTAGGCATTCTTTCTGAAAGGACGCTCGTTTTGAGGAAAAACCATAGTCTGAGGTCTCCATTGTTGGTTATTTCTTCAATGATTTTGTAGCAATTACAAGTGTTTGGGGCCATCTTTTGCAATAATGACTGGGATATGTAATAAACTTCTAAAGATTGTGGGCACAAATATGATATTATGTGACCTAGTTATWTCTCGAAAAGGGGGATTCGGAACCATTCTAAAGCGTCAAGTCCAAATATTATCTTTGAATGACTGAGTGTCGTAATTGAAAAGACATTTAAGAATTAAGTTAAATTCTTTTAATAAATATTTTCAATTAATATTATAATAAATACTAGAAAAATTGACGGGTAATAAATGATATTCAATATTTTAAAGATTTTTAGGTGTTCAAAGAGTTTGACAAAWCAACTACCAAATACAAGTCCTRGTGGTCAATGTTAGAGAATGAAGGTGTAGATGGATATTACACTGGTGCTGCGCCTCAAAGGAATACTCTCTAGTAGTTAGGAGTTGGTTCTGCTAAAAAGTTGTTTGATGAAAGGTATAACGTTATTGTATGCTTCAAACTAAAATAGAAAATGAGAAAATGCAAATCCGTGGCTTGAATTATCTTTTGAAGAGGCAGTTAGGTGTCAAGAGTATAAAAGCTATAAACGTTAWGATTGTTATTCATTGCCTATGAAGGAGAAAATGGAACAAAGCTATATTGATGAGTTTCTAGAATAGCAAAATACTTGAGGAATTATTATAGTTGTTGATTCATTGAATACATTTTACAAAATTCATATAGACAAGTAGCGTGATATTTTTCTGAATTCTTCGGTGTGATTTTTTCTGTATTCATGAAATGTTTATAGTTAAGATACTAAATATTGCTTCTTGCAATATCATAAACAAGRTTTTGAGTTGATAAGGCAATTAAAAGTATAGCCTTCCCTTTTATGGTTAGAAGAAAAGGACACCATKTCAGTTCTTGGACAACAGAAAGAGCTAAATTTGGTAAATGAATGTCTCAACAGAAAGAGCCTTGAACCAAGATTATATATTGATGACAATCTTCAAATCCATATTTCCCAAATCCAGTTGTTCTTCCTTAAGTCTTTTGACTGACTCCACCACAGAGTTTCTGCAAAGTTTTACCTGAATTGTCTGCAGTGTAAGAATATCTGCAAAACCCGAGGGAACCTCCTCAAGTTGCTTGCAACATCGCAAAACAAGGTGTTCGAGCTTGGGCAGGTGATCACTGGAAGCTTTCCACTGGACAATGTTCAGAGTGTCTAATTTTAAGAATCTTAGTTTCAGAAACTCCTCTTCTCTCATGTCCCATGATTTCCCCTCAAAAGCCCTCGAGAGTAATTTGAGAATCTCAAGGTGGGGGAGTCTTCCAATTTCAGAAACACGGCTCCATTGCAGGCGAAAGTTTGACAGAGTCAATTTTTTAAGATTCAAAGGGAAGTTAAATTCACTAGGAGATGGCATCCTACCAGAGTAGAAAATTTTGAGTGACTCAAGCTCTGTTAGGAACTCCAATATTGGAAAACCATTTCCTTTCCCTATATCATCCTCTGTTTGTGCAAATATGCATCTCAATTTCTGGAGTTTCGGAAACCGTCTAATTATTTTCTCTGCATCTTTACCATAAGAAAGGGATGGAGAGGAAAAGGCTACCAAATTATGTAGTTGACWGGAATTGTCCAGCTCGTTGTCTTGCATACTGAAGGCAGCATGACTAGTTACATGAAGATGTCTCAACTTTGCCATTCTCCAAAKAGTATCTGGAAGTATAACTTTGCCTTTCAATCCTTTCAAAAGAAAAGTTTCCAAATTCCAGAGGTTGGCTATTGATGACGGAATAGAGTCTATATCACCACTCAATGCTACGTATCTTAAATGAASCAAGTGTTCTATTCCTTCCGGGAAAGAATGTCCCATATTGATGCATTCTAGATCCATCACTCTAAGAAGTTTAAAATTATGACAAATGAAGGAGAGGTTGTATGGACATCTTGGATATGTATCACTCATGGCAAAGAACAATATAGAACGAACAAGTTCACCGGAAGGCCTTGCCATAACAAAATGCTTTCTCTTAGAATAGATGACCAGCTGATGTTTCTCATATGCAACCGAAAGAGGACTGCTGTAATCATAATCAACACCATAATCTAAATCTGAAGAAGAAGAAGAAGCTGGAAAAAGTTCATCATACCCTGTGATCAACTGAGAAAAATTTTCTTGTTTGCATTTTGCCAGACACAAGTCACGCAACATGTCATGAACATGACATGCTTTGACGCCACCCTTGGATCTTATCTTGGCAACCATTACTAGGCTCTTATCAATTAGATACTTCAGGTATTTTTCTGCAACATCTTCTGAACTCTCAGATTCAGTATTTCGTATGAGTCCCTCAGCAATCCATAAACATTTGAGCTTCCTAACTGGGATTTCTTTACCATCAGCGAATGCTCCGAGGTAAAGGAAGCATGKCTTCAAGTAATCTGGTAAATGTGTGTAGCTTAATTCCAAGATCTCCATGCACCTTGTTTGTGGATCATCAGCAATGAGAGAGCTTAAACTTCCTGCAACGTTCTTCCAGCAATGCTCTTCTTGTTCAGTTCTTTGGAGGAGACCACCTATGGCGACAACTGCCAATGGCAATCCTTTGCAATTCTTTGCAATTTCCTCCCCAATTTTCAACAGTTTCTCAGGGAAATCTTTTGCACCAAAAATTTTCTTGCTTAGCAGATTCCAACTCTCAACATCAGTGAGTAGCCGAAGCGCAAKAGGGTTGCTATTTGGTTTAACTTGGAAAGCAACATCATGGAGGCGACTCGTAATCAATATTCGGCTACCATTTTCGTCATCCGGGAATGAMGTTTTCAAGTCAGTCCATGCCTCRACACTCCAAATGTCATCCATAACTATAAGATACCTTCTCTGCTTTAAGCACTGATACAACTCGWACTCTAGATCTTCATCATTCATCTCTGTGAAATACTGAGAATGCTCCACGCTTAGTTCGCTTAAAATTTCTATCAACAATTTTCGTTTTTGGTATACTTGAGAAACATGGCACCAAGCACGAAGATGGAAATGATATATGATCGAAGGTTCATTATATACCTTCTTCGCAAGAGTTGTCTTACCAAGTCCCGGCATGCCAACGATGAAGACAATATCTTGCCGTAGTGTTCCTCGTTTAAGTCGATCCATTATAAGTTCATCCTGGTCAGGAAGATCCACCAGAACTTCTTCAATTCTAGRGGCATTAGCTGGTAATGTGATACTCCTCGAAGTCTGAAAAAGCTTATGGACACCAATGTCATATGCCTTCTTCGCATATATCTCCGAAACCTGAACATTGATGTGTTTGATCTCTTCTATAACATCCGAAAGCCAAAAGTAATGATACCACAAAGCACATTCTCTAACCACAAAACAATCAATGACATGTTCAGCCTCATATGCTACACCTACAATGCGTGAACCAAGAAGTTTGAGATCTGGATGCCCATTAGAGTGTCCAGAAATGTCCAGAAGAAATGATCTGAAGGTGTTTATCTTACAATGGGCAAATTCAATTTGATACCTCACAGAAGTAATTGCGTCAGCTTTACRGTTTAGCAGCTCCGTAAGCCTTACTAAGAGATTATCTAAGAACTGCAATCCATTAATCTTTGGGAAATTAGATCTTGATGAGCTTCGAACTTGCAGATAAATCTCTCTGGCCTCGGCTTTGACAAGCATAGTCTTCTCCAGAATATCAGGAAGCTCATGTTTCATCTCCATGAAAACATTTTCTGTAAATTCAACAGGACGAAATTTGTGATAAAACGATGTGGCATACCTAGCTGCTGATTCAGCACGTGTTAAGATCAATTTTCCATTCTCATCCAAATGACTCATTGCAAATGTTCTGTGGAATACGAACCACTCGTAAAGAGTTTGAATTTGGTCATTCATAGGGACCATCAGATCTGGGATGATTTTTCGCAGCCTYCTGTAAAATGCCTCTGTCTTGAAATATTTAATTTTCTCATGCAACATCAAAACTCCTTCTTTGACACCTTCATTTAAGATTTTGCCAGCAAGAAATGAATAATAGAGAGACACTGCCTCCCTGACCACTGTTTCAATATGCATCCACATCGGAGTAGCAATTTTTGTTCCCTCAGGTGGGTCAGGAAGAAATGTTCCTAAGAAGCTCAGTCCCTTATTAAGAGAATCAATTTGATCTTTCAAGGGGACCTCCAAGTTTGTCACGGCTAATTGGTCCAGAAGAAGCCCATTGAGGAGTATCTCTGCCTTGAGAAGCTCTACATCTTCAAGCAACACAAAAAGTGCAGAATCAGCTTCCCTAGCCGCCTCCTCTGTCATTTCTTTGCCTTGGAAAGAGTAACTGAGACATCCAACCTCAGTCAAGAGTGCTACAAAGTCCGTAAACACTGATCCTCTGACAAGATAATCAACGACAAAAACCCTTAGGAGGAAGCTCAGTCCCTTGTGAAGTGTTCGAAGTTGATTCCGCGCAGGAACTAAAAATTTGACAAAAGCATCCATAACTAATTCAGTTATGTTGCACTTGGAATACCTCATGGATTCCAGGACTTTGACATACATTTCTCCAACTTTTCTTGTGGTAGGCCAAAAATTCCTTCGCAAATCAGAAAGCATATTGGTCATCTCTTGGGCCATGTTCTCACCAATTCCATTGAGCAAGCACAAAGAAGCAAGATGTGCAGCACGAATACCTTGAGCTTCAAGATGAGCTAAGAGATTATCTTCCCTACCACATAAAGCTATCTCTTCCCAACTTGAAAAACTCATCATAAATAATCCGACGGATTTTAGATTGTCTGCAAGGAATTCGAGTTCTTTCCGCACCGCAACAGGCAGAATGCTTTTTCCACTGCAAATTCCCAGCAGATTCTGTTGCAGATATTCGGAAAAATATGGCCAAAGATCAGGACCGAACATGGGAAAGTTGAATTTGGATCGCAATGGTGAGCTCAATAAATGGGCATAAGTGTCTCTTATTCTCGGCCTAAAACGTTGAAGCTTTTCTCCAAACCCCGAAGTTGCAAATGCAGCCCTTCTTTTTTGTGTATGAGCTTTTCTAAGATCGTTTATCGCCTCTTCAAGAGCAGCTTCAATRTCAAGTACCAGAGAACGCACAAGAGGATGGTGACTAGCATGATTCGAATTTTTGATGCACGTCAGAAACGTATTAAAAAGTCTTAATTCAACTTTAAGGATCTGGATTAGCTCATATACATCAGGAGATTCCTCTGTGAATCCCATCGCCCACCATTCTTCCTCTAGCTCCTCCATGACTGGAATTAGATCGACATAACCAGATGCAAGGACCAGGTGTGACTCGTCCATCTGGTAATATTCGGGTTTTGAATTTCTTTGTGCCCAAAACTGAGTTGAAGGTATCACAATCCGGCAATAGTTGAAAAGAAGAAGATGAAATGGCTCCCTCCAAGTCCAAACTGCCATTTTCTCGAGTTGGTGCAGGCGCATAATAAAATACTTTTCAAGTATGAACGGAATCGGATAGTATTTTACAAGTAATCAATTCTTTGATATTTTACGTCCTCTTAGACGGCATTCTGAGAGTGACCTGGCTGGATAAACATTTGTGTCTCTCCATAGAGCAGAAGACATTTCAACATGAATATTCAAGTAATTTCCTGCTACCAAGAGTTGATACCCCGAAGCTTCGTGATGGATTCACCATCAAAAGGTCTAAACTAAAGACATCCTTATCCAAAAATGATTAGTTTATCAGCTATAATCTCGGTTACTGTTCCTCGCACGATSCTTTGTCGGGAGATAGATCTCCATATTCTAATTTGTCTTAAAAAACTAACAATTGTCTTGCTAGATTCATGCAATTTGATCTTCGGTTTGCTGGGTAACCTCGTYATCTATATTTGATTTCATTGTCCGGAASGACTCTTGAGATAGGTAACACGGATGGGTCCAAATAAATAATAATAGTTAACAATTTTATCGAATGAATAAACAATAGAGTAAGAAAAGAATGCACAACAAGTTGCTTTTGCTTTTTCCTTTTTGGAATTATTCACTTCATCAAGGATTACACGCAGCTGGAAGATGTTGCGTGTAAATAGGAGTTCCTAAATCATTAGGAAACCCAATTCAAATGAAGAACAGGAGCGGCTGCACATTTGATATTATAAAAGGAACAAAATAGCAACAAAGACAACCAAAACTTGTTTTTCAATTCATATATTAACATTATGTCAAGAAAAATAAATAAGCATCATATAAAAAATGTTTGTGCAAAAAAACCATAGAAAAGAAATAAGTTATTACAAAATGGATTTTAATTTTTCAGAGGAGATTTTATTTTGAGTTATGACAAATTCTCATAATATTTTTGAGTTTTAATATTTTTTTACGAATAAAAATAAGTTCTCACTAATGAAGGTTATTGTAGTATATAATAAACTAACTGGAAAAATAATTTCACTATATACTTTCTATTTCTATATTTATACAAAGAAAAAAATAATATTTTACAATTAATCCGAAATAAATCAGGTAAAACATTCATCATTTAATTTATTTACTTATGTTAACATAAAAATCAATCAACCCGAACGGTAGAACAATGACAACTCAAGCAAAGTAGACCGTTGGTCAACTGGATGCAAGTCGATCTTTTTTTCCTTCTAAAAAGTCTCTTCTAAGTGTTTCAATATGTTCTTCAAGATCCAATGATGAAAAGTTATCTTTTGGGAAGTTAAGGGAACRTTTTTATAGCATCTAAGAATCCTTCATTGGGTAAAAAACATGTAAAATGTTACTAAACTGCCCAAAACTCATCCAAAATCGTGAAACAATCATAAAACAGCTTTAAATTCATAAAACTACCACTGATGCTTACCAAAACGGCACCAAATTCAGTTTGAAAATTATCTTCCGGCTCAGGAAATTGTCTATGATGCTGAACCTGCACCTATTTTTGAAGTCTGCTAGGCATCGGTTCAATTTTGGCTTTTTGTTGTTCGCACCAAATCGGTGCCAGTTTAGGTCCAAATCAGCACTGGGTTCACAAATTTTTTCGATTCCAAGTTCCTCCACATCATGTGCCATTTTAATCAAAAATCAGCACCGGATTCCCTATAGTTTGACGGGAACTAAAGTTTTTCTCTTGAATTGGTGCCGGTCATAAGCGCTTATATCGTAAAATTGATTTTCGACAGATGGCTTGGGGACAAACGACATCTGAATTTGGTCAAATCATGTGCGTTTCGAAACTCTTTCTATCGTTCATCCATCTATGTAAGATTTGTAGGGTTTTATTTCCATTTTCGCCTCTATTATTCATAAATCCTTTCCTACAAAATTAAATTGATACATATTGGAATATTTACTCAATAAACTATATTTAAATCTAGAATTCTTTTGAATTAAACCRTTAAAATACCATATAATCTAGATATAAAATTTATGTATCAACAACCACAATCTTCTTCTTTATTACAAGTACACCTTGACAAAGTGTAGGAGGAGGAGTCAAAGGAAATGGCAAAAACATATTTAATGTAAGTATTCTAATACTTTCTTATTTTCATTGAATTATCTAAATGGTTTATTTTTTATCGTGATAACATGCTTCCATTTATGTATGAAATAATGGCATATGAGTGCCAATAAATTACAAGTGTTGGAAAATCTAAATTGTATCTCTATTTGAAGGAGCCTGAGCTTGAATTTGCATGTTATAAGGATTTGGATGTCCTGGAGTATTAGAGGCATCACAAGCATCGCTACCCAATCCTTTCCCTTATGGCATGTGATGTTTTGACCATTCCTACTACGATTGTTGCATTAGAGTTAACATTTTCTATTGGTGCAAGTGTGCTCACAAAGTATAAAAGTTGTGTCCTTCTCAAAAACGTGCAAGCTCTTATTTGCACTCGAAATTGGTTACATTGTTATGTTTAGAGTAATTTCTTCTACAAATTTTTATATTATGTTCTCCACTTAATATATATAATGGTTTATTGTGATTTTAATCGTTATGTATTTTATATGCAGATGATGAGGAGAATCCACGTATTAAAATAACTTTGTCCAATCATGAGTCAAATGTTCTACTAGATATTAAAGAAATAAAGGAGAAGATGGGGAAGGATTTCCTATGGATGAATGATGTAGTATTATTGATAAATTACTCTATTATTTTAGTCTAATAGACTTTATTACTTATTGTTATTGATGAATTTTGTGATGAATAATATTTTCATAGACTTTGTAATTGTCATGGAATGTATGGTGGATTATTATGAAAATTATATTAAGTGTTTTGTTAGGGATTTTTTTAGGAATTTTTTTAGGGTTGTTTTTTATAGATTTCATGCATTATATTATCTTTTTATTATTTTTTAAATTTTTTTGTGAACTGGCCCATGTAACCATAACCCATCTTGGGTTGGCCTTATTTGGGCTTTCCCAACCTTCCATTTTGGCAGACCGGCCACCCTAATGGTGGGTTGTTGGTGTGTCAGCTCGGCCTTCCGCGCTTGGCCCATCTCACATTACTATCTGCCTTGTCCCATTCAATCTATTTCACTAGCATCAAAATATATGACATCGGTTCTTGACTTGACCCTGATACACCTTGAAATAACATATGTTCTACAGAATATTCAATGAATAACCTATCTAAGGCATGCTCTTGTCGAAAAAGTTATAAATTGCATAAAATGCAATAGGAATTTGATGCTGGATCTTAAGGGATTATAGGTAATTAATTTCTAAGTAGGAAATCTTGCCTTTAATCGCTGTCTTCCTCGTCCAACATAATCACGCAAATGTCATGGCTCAAAACTGGGTCGAAATTCCAAACATTATTGTCGGACACAAATTTCAAAGTTTCCTTTTCTATAGGAGGGAAAAATGGTAGAGTGAATACACTTACTCAGTAAGAAGAAAAAATCCCCTTTTAACTGGGATTAAACAGGATGTGATTAATAGATAGTCATAATTTGTAGATCAATTCTTGAATACCCTTATAATCCTTTTTAAAATCATATTTCGATTTAAAGAATGATTCTAAAATAAAAGGATAATAGAGTTAAATAAATATTTTAACAAAATAAAAATCGTAACATGTCACTTGCACAGCATCCAAAAAGTTTTGTGAAGAGATTTAAAACTAATCCCTCATGTCTCTTTTTAAAACAACATTTGAAGTCAAAAGATCACCATTAACCATCGGTAAGTTTCAAATATTCATTAATATCAAATAAAACAATCGTTCAAAATATATTTAGACAAAGTCAAAAGAATGTTTAGGATAAAATTCAACTAAGGTAATTGGGTCCAATCCTGAATACAATTGTAGTTATCTATCCCGCTAGGTTGGCCAAAATGATGGGGTTATAGTTTTTTGTCCATACTATCTGGATCAATCAAATAGGTGGAATATGTTCATTCCATAACCAAGTCAAACAAAGTCTCAAATAGAAAGTTCAAACTTCTCTAAATCCAATAAATCAAAGTTCAAACATTAGATGTAAATATATTTATTAGACACCAAAAATATTCAAATGCTCAATTCAATTATTTTTCAATAAAAAATACAAATATTTTAGACCAGAAATTCAGGAAAAAAGGGAATTATCTCCACTTATTCCCCACTTACCTCAGCAATTGTCAGTTATCAATCAGATCATTCCATAATATCAATCGAACAATAGGGGACCCTAACTACTTAGATCCCATGATACAGAATAATATCTTAACTTTAACTCACTAGTTATCGAAAATAGGTAGCATACATATGACCGAATAAGAGAGAAAAATTGAGCCTAGTTACCTAGGCCAATCGATTTGTGGCCGTAGACGGCGATCCTTTTTAGCTTTTGGCTTTCAATGCTAAACCTAGGTTGCATATGATAGTTGAGAATAAATGGGGCATAGAATAAGACATCATTTTATATCTAATCGTAAAAGTTTTTAGTTTATTTTTATTTTTTCTCTTAATCCAACTAACAATTGAATATTACAAAAATGGCCCAAATGGGCTCAAGTATTACACTTAACCTCTAAAAAATGAATGCCAGAAATCACACCAGCCAAAAAGACAAAATGGAAAAATATGCGCATAAAAAATAAGATAAATGTAGGACCCAACGAGTAGTATATCAATCACCCACAAGATCAACACCAAGACAATCAACCAAATAATAATTCTCAAATTCACTACCAATGATTCGCCAATTAATTAACCAACTAAACCACAAAGTTAATCACTGAAATATAATCAATGTAAATTAAATCAACACACGAGATTTATTTTAAGTAAAAAAACCTCTGAAGAGTAAAAACCACGGGACTTATAAGGAGTCCACCTCTATTATTATGATAAGTTGAGGGTACAAGTACATCAAAGCAATCTCACAAAGATCTACAACCCACCAACAATTCCATACATAATAGATGAACAACAAGAGAAGTAAAAAAGGTGAAGAATATCACTAGATATGGAGTTCTGTCCAGGAGCAATTTCTCCCAAACCGTGGCACCAAATCACAATCCAACCGTCCAAATTAAAGCCCTAGATGTCCCGAACACACTGTCAAAAATTCAGCAAAAAAGGACACCTTTTGACCCTCGATCGAACCTTTTGATTCTGGCTACACCAAGAAGTCCGAAAAACACACTACTCTCTCAAGAATTCTTTTTTTTTTTTTTCGTCTCTCTTGTATATTACTTAGTGACTCTCTTATATGTGTTATATGACACAACTCATATTTGCCCCCATATATATAACCTTAGGGTAGTGAAGCCCTAAGTTATAAAGTCCAGTGGACCTAAATTGGGCTGAACCCCAACAACAAATCGGTCATTTTTCCATAGTTGGATACTTTTATAGTGCTAGTGCATGGTTTTCATAGATTAGATTAAATAGTCACTACAACAAAGTATATCATTAGAGATGTTTTTAATTTAATTTAAGGACGTTAATTAGCGTCTCTAAAATATTTACCAACACTTTTAAAAGTGCCCCTACTTGCATTACTAAAATAGCATTACAACATTATTTGAAGGCGTAAAGCCTATGCATCAGTAAAATGATGTTTTCATAAAAGTATTCTTAAATTTTCGACGCGTTATATAAGCATCGCCCATTAAAAATGTTTATATTTAAAACGTCTCAAAAATCAATGACATTTTTATTTTAAGTGTCCGAAAAATCAATGATGCTTTTATCTTAAGCGTCCCAAAAATCAACGACATCTTTATCTTCATATCTAAATAAGATTACAGAGTCTAGATTGTCCTTGGGAAAAATACAATTCAAATTTTAATTTAAAACTCATTCAATAATTGAGCGCAATTAATATGACATTAAATATTAAAAGATTTGAACATGTTATAAATGAAATTCAAGTAATAAATAGGGCTATTGGTCCACAATTGAGGTGCGCAATTAATATGACATTAAATATTAAAAGATTTGAACATGTTATAAATGAAATTCAAGTAATAAATAGGGCTATTGATCCACAATTGAGGTGCTCACTTCTGATGTAGGATTCTTTGATTGGACTTTGGGTAGCAACGCTTTTTATTAATATTTAAAAGTATCCCCATTTTTATTTTACACGAAAGGCGACGCTTGTCTTAAAAATTATCAGGAATATAGCAACTTCTTTTAATTAATATCAAAAAAATTTATATTAAGTCAACCTTTGTTTTCAATATCAGTAATTATTATAACATAACGACACTTTGATAAAAGATGGGCAAAAAAATCTCAATTTGCGAAACTTATATTTAAAAGTGTTTAAATTTTTATATTATTTGATAAGACGTTGAAAAGCATTAAGAATATATGATGCTTTTTAATCAATGTCAAAAAAATAATATTAAACCAACGCTTTATTTTTAATATCGATAATTATTCTAATAAAATGATTCTTTTAATTAATATAGGCACAAAAAAATCTCAATTAAAGACATGCGAGGTGAAAAATACTTAGGTTTGTCGTACCTAGTTGGTTAGTCAAAAACGGAAATATTCTCTTAAATTAGGGATAGGTAGGCGAAAAAAATGCTAGGGTGGAAGGATAAGATCTTATCCCAAGCTGGTAAGAAGGTGTTAATTAAGTCAATAGTGCAGGCCATACCAATTTATGAAATGTCTACTTTTCATCTCGGGGTGTCCCTCTGTAATGGAATTATTCACTGTGCATAATTTCTGGTGGAGAAAACAGAAGAGACTCGAGATACTTATTGGAAGAAGTGGGATGCTTTGTGTTGGCCTAAGAGTGAGGGTGAAATGGATTTTAAGAATGTTGAGGCCTTCAAGTTTGCGATGGCCACCGTTACGGTATCCAAATCCTTTGGTAGGTAGGGTCATAAAGTCTTAAGTATTTTTCAAATATGGACTTTCTCCATGCAACTATTGGTAGGTGGCCTTCTTTTGTATAGAGAAGTGTTTTGGAGGGTAGGGGACTTTTGGAGCAAGGTCTAAGATAGCGAGTTGGAAGGGGATGACCAGATTGACAGTTGGAATTATTCTTGGCCTCCGACGCCTTTTTATTTTAAAGCCATATCACGAAATCTGTTTCTACCACAGAATCTAAAGATAAGCTCTCTTTTACTCTTTTAATACATGACCCTCTTCACTGGATCATGAATTACTTCCAGCCCTGTTCGCGCGCAGAGATATTGAGGAGATTTCTCCAAATTCCATTGCCCACCGAACCAACAGATGATAAACTAGTTTGGCATTATGAGAAGAATGGCATCAGACTATCATATGGGTAGGAATTTCCTGGAACGTGAAAGGCAGTCTGATATTGGTGCTGAAACATCTAGGAGACAAGAAGCTCGGTTTGGTGTGTTTTATGGAAAAAAAACAGGTACCTCCTAAAGTGAGAATGTTTATATGGAGAGCATGTATGAAAATTTGACCTATTAGGGTCGATTTGAGAAAGCGAATGTATGTAACAACGCTGCACTGCCCTCATTTTGGTGCTGAAAATGATATTAAAATGCATGCAGTGCATACTCATTTGTTAGGCATGTTTTGGCATCAATTGGGGCTGAGTATCAATGAAGCTTTGAGAGGTACCCAAGGTCGAAGGGATTCATCACCAACTTGCTATTCAATGGTCAACTGTTGAGTGCTATGGAGATGGAGTCCACCTTGCAGTTGTAATGGGCCATTTCGAAGGAAGGAATAAACAATATTTTGAGGACCAATGGAGCTCTGTGGAGCACATTATTAGATGTACAACAAGCTTCCTATAGGTATATAGAAATTCCAGTAAGATTGATGTTATTACCATGGATGAGGGATCCTGAAATCAGACAAAATGGAACCCACCAGAGCAGGGCTGTTTTTCTCTCAATGTAGACGGAGCTGACAAGGATGATATAGTTGGTGCAGCTGCTATAAGATCTTGCTGGGCTGCTGTTGTGGCGGCAAGCACAGTAAAGGATTGAGGGCGATGCGGCGGCGATGCATGCTGAGCTCCTAGCTGTGTTGAAGGGTTTGGAACTGATTGACCAACAAACTTTGAAGGTTGAATCCTTATACGATTGTAGGAGTGTGGTTGCGATGTTGCAAGTATTGGCGGTCTTATAAAGATTGTGAAAGCGAAGGTCAGGAATCTTCATTGTAAGGGCATTTGGTTTGTGTCCCCATCTGTCAATCAACCAGTCSAGACCCTTACCAAAAAAGGTATGCACTTTGACTGGTGGAAAAGTTTGGGCGGAATCTTTTCCACAGATGTAATGAATGAAATCCCATGGTTTTTTTGGGAAACACGACGCATTGGTAATTCTAAAATGAAATGAAGTTCACAAGGTGTTTTCTAAATTTCTTTCTCGCACGTTTTATTTTATGACATATATTATATTTAGTTTCGCTCGCGAGCATCACAATTAGTGATCCCATTGACTAGGGACGACATTTGTTTCCCCCACCTTAGTTCAAGTAGGAACTCGAATTGTGTTACTAAGGCTACTAGTATGAAACAACTTATCGACCTCCAGAAGGTGATTGGTAATTACAATCCCGAAGTTATCACCTTCCATCTTAAACGCTTTGGGAAGTTTGAACGAATATTGAAGCATACTCAATGCTACAATTTTACCATCTTACGTAGTCTATCATATCATCAAGATAAATAATATCTTAACAATTAAAGATAATTAAAAAATAAATACCACACGGGTAAGGTAGAAGGTTATTGCTATATGAATTGGAGTTAATTTTTTAATTTCATTTTTCGTTCATATAATATTAATCTAATGTGAATTGAAATTTTATATGTTAACTATCATATGTCAAGTTATTCAACATTAATAGCGTAAATATTAAAGATGTTTCAAGTCGATAGACTAATGAATAATAAATAAGATTACTACATAGCTCAAACACCCTAAATTCTTTTTTGTTTGGAAGGGGAAAAAAGAAAGAAAATAATTTTATACACAACTAAAGTCAACCAAAATTCATGGTCCAACATATCTAGGAGAGTCCTCCACTCAAATGAAACAATTCCCAGTAATTTGAGTTTACAGCCAAAATATTATCTCCTTCCGCCTTAAATGATGTTCTATATTACTACATGTACTTACCCTCCACGTCCTAATTTCCCTTTTTTTTCCCCCTAAATGAAAGATTACAAGAAGCCTTTTTTTTTTTTTTAATAGAGAAATGGTCTTTGTTCATATTTACTCAATTATTTATAAAATTATCATAAATAAATAGTAAATAATGTTTTTACCCGTAATATCATAGAAGTCATACCTTTATAAATAGAAGCCTTTAGGTTATACAAGATTACTGACAATCTCTCTAAAGTTTGCTCCATACTTCTCTTTTCATTTTCCTTCTAATTTTATAACACGTTACGAGCACGACTTTTTACCTTCTACCTCTTGAATCTTTATTAAATCGGATTGTACGTGAATCTCTCATGAAGCACGAGTCTCTATTCCTATTTGTTTTGATTGCACATGAGTCTAGCTTACACTTCTTTTGATTTTGATTGAATTTGAGCCTTTGATTGAGGTTTAATTTTAATAAATAAGGAGGTGTGCAACTGCAGGAATATTATTTAACTCGATTACTCATAGAACGTTTTATGTTATATTTGTTAAGTATTGATGATTATAGATATTTTAGTTTCATAGCTATATTGATTTTGTTGAAAAATTATATGAAAATTTTTATGTGTGCTTCTTGTGTTGCCAAACATTATTTCTAGTTACCCGAACATGTGTTGACATGAATATATGGTTACCCTTTGTTCCACGTCAGCCATACCATGTTTCAAAATCTTCTGCTCTATCTTGTTATATGTATTAAGATCAGTCACAACTTGCTGGCCAATGGGTATTTGACTTGTACAAATCGGAATCAATGTTCCGATCAATCACAACTTCTTTGAAGCATGATGAAGATCATCTATCAAATGTGAAAATTCACCTAGTTGAAAGATCGATCCGCATGTAAGTATTTTGATGCCGCTAGGAGAATATACAAAGTCGTTGATTTAAATTAAGATCATTCTTCGATTGTCTGAGATGAAAATGTGTGGTTTTACCTTTTCAAAATCCTTAATCTTCATCTGTTAGGAATTTCAAATTGCATGACCTTCAAAAGAAAATTTTAAAAGGTAAGTATGTTGACACTTACAAGAAAAGAAAGGATGTCAAATTTGTTTGAAAAAAAGAGAAAAAAGAAACAAGATTGCAAAAAAAAAAAAAAAAAGAAGACAAAAAAAGTGCAATAGATAATGTCGGGCCCAATAGGATCATGGCCCAAAAGACCAAAAAAGGAGGGTGAAGCAAAATTCATGAAAGGAAAATCTATATTAAGCCCAACCCAATATCATCATTATATTAAGCTTTCTAAAAACTTTCCCCAGGATCAACTCGTTTCTTTTTCACTTCCACATTATGTCAGGGTTCTTCAGTCGGAATGTATCAGTAACTCCAGCAACAGGGATCAATTGGAACACCAAATTACTGAAAGGAGAAAACATCTGCAGGAGTCATGTTCTTCAATTCTGAACTATAAGGTATTTTGTTTCTTTTGGGGGTTGAGCTGGTGGTTATAAGAGGAGGCTCGCCTCTGATCAAATAAGCTAGCATTCACATTTCTCCTCATCGAAATGATTTTGACAATGGAAAAGATAGCTTTTTTCGTCTTCTTGAACAACTTGGAAGATAGGAAAGTGGTAGTTTTGCGTCGAAAGGGTGGGATAGTTCCGCTATATATCGAATTTTGCAAGTCGACTAGTGAAATACATTCATATGAAAACTATGACTTCTTTGACTTTTGAAGGTCATATTGAATGGATATTTTACGAAGTTTTTGAATGGTCTTAAATGCAATCCATGTTAYTGACTTAAGGTTTTATTATCCTATATTAATTCAGAAAGAACAATTTATTGAATTTAATTTGTTATCGATAATCAAAATTTTACAATTGTCTAAGTATATATTCTTCTAAATTAATCGAAAAGATGGCAAGATTCACCAACTTAAAAATGTATAAATTATGTTTTTTTAAATGTCCGGAGTAAAACGAGTTTTCTAGTAATTTGTTCTCAAAAATAGTTTTCTTAAATTAAAAAAAATACATTTTCAACAATCTCAAAATAGATACTCAAAATAAAAAATTCAAAATGAATTCAGAAACCCAAAGACAACATGGCCTTCTATTCTTTTACAAAATGACTCTTGCAAATTGTCACTTTCGTTTCAAACAAATGCACTTCCTTCAAGGTTCAAGATAACAAATGATATAATACTTCTTTTTTTTTTTTTTTTGGTAATTTTATCATTCGGTGTTTTTCAAAGGGCTATAGGTGCTTGCAAGCTTGCACTGCAAGCCAGATGATTTGTACAGAATTAGGGCTGTGTTTGGTTTGATGTTCAAGATTCCAAAAACATTTTGCGCTTCATTAAAAAGTTTATTTATTTAATTTTTTAAACCGAAATATAAAATGTTGATGGCATGATTACTTTTCATTGAAAAAATGCTTGAAAAGTTCTTGCTTCAAGGGGAAAAGATTCCAACTACCAAACAAGAATCTACAATAAATATTTCTTCGACAAATTACAACTCCACTCTTTCCATTCCAAATGAATTCTTGGACGAAATACAGATATTATTTGTTTCCTTGCCTAGTGATGAGTCAGAGGGTTTCCAACTCTCATAATCGCTTCGCCAACTACTTGATTATAAGCCAACATATTAAACCTTTATCGATTCACTATAGTGCAAATATTTGAAACTAAATAGAAACCAAATGACATTAACGTTATTTCTTTGTTGAAGCTACTAWCAGTTTAAGGAYAAAGCATATGAAAATAATGAAAGATTGGGGAAATTTGAGAACTATCACAAAAATTTCAGAACTTGGACTGAATCTGATTCACTATATTCTTGTCGACCTGGAATGCCTTAGCGAGAAGATCATTGCTCATCAGTGGAGTTGATCCAAATATGGCATTTCCGATGGTAATCACACCAGGATTTTGACTGCTCAATGCCGCAATGGCAACCGCATTTCTATATCCAACGTTGCGCTGGAAGTGTACAAGTCCAATTGGGAAGACAAAGACATCACCCTTCTGAAGGACCTTGCTAATAAGACGGTTCTCAGGATTTGATGTGACAAAACCGACTTCAAGAGCACCTTCAACAACTGTAAGGACCTCAGTGGCTCTAGGGTGAGTGTGAGGAGGGTTGATACCCCATGGTGCATAGTCAATGCGGACCATTGAGATGCCAAGAGTGTTGAGCCCAGCCAACTGAGCAACAGATACTTGAGTGACCCTAGAGCCAAAAGAGTTCGTTGTGTTGCCCGGTAGATGCAGTCCGCTGAAGAAGAAATCATTGGCTTCCACAAGCTTAGGATCCCTACATGCCTGACCATTTATTTCGAACTGAAAGCATGCATAAAATAGTTAATGCCATGCAAACTGTGAGCACAATGTGGACTGAAATGCATACGTCTTTCTTGTTAGTCAAGGATTCATGCAATCCAAAATGTAAAAATTTATTCATAATATGATACCTGCGCTATTGGGGTCTGCAACACAAAAATCCTGCAATGGACTCGGCTCGAAAGCGAAGGCAAGATTGCATACTGTGAAAGACACTAAACTCAAGAAAATAAACTTGTTCTCCATATGTAAAATGAGTTCAGGCAGGAGAATTACCAGTCGAATCATTAAGGTAAAAAGAAATGAATCTGGATATCGATGATGAAATGATGCACTAGAGCAGCATATATATAGGTGCTCATGGTGGTATTASCGTCCAATCACRTATATCAGAAGCCGGCTTATCGTTTTATATGAAGAAACCTTAATCTCTACAGATACAGGGGTTTGAATCTTACTACATACGACTGAGAGAAAGGCATTTGGAATAGTGAAGACAAGTTCCAATGGTTTCATGATTTGTAAAGAAATTGTCTGTTCTACTCATAAAAACACAAACAAACAAGTGTCATAACACAGATTGAACGCCTTTGACTCTTGATAGAATAGAGAACGCCTTTGGGTTGCTTCCATATGACTAAATATATAATTAGATAGAGGTGCTTTGGACTCTTTCCGACGGAGAAGCAGTCAATATGACAGCTCGCAATCGGCTCTGTTTCTAGATTCACAGTTGTGCCACAGTTGGTGATACTAAAGATTGATACTGCAGCAATTGTATTTTCAACCATATATGCCATTGTCTAAGAATTTAATACATGTAAACAGACAACCTTATTATATTACATGTGATCTTGTCTAAGAAAACTTTTTACGAACTTCCTAATCTCTTACTCCTTATTACTGTTTCCCTTTCGGCGATATKATGATAATCAGGATGAACTGGAATCTTGATTTTTTTAAGGTTCATATGGTAGCCGGCTCAGCACTCAGAAAACTTACGGAGTGCAGTCGGCAGATTTTACCTAAGACTCTTTCATGTTGTGCAACCTTAGACTCAAAATTTTCTGGTAAGAGACTAAATCCGGCAATACTTACTAAGTTGCAAGCTTAGACTAAAAATATGCTGGTATTGTATTACAGGTTTACTGTTTCCCCTTCCTCCTCTTTCCCCTCCTTTTTCCCTCTTACCGAAACAAAAACGAGGTAAAAGGAAATACATTTTCTAATTGAAGTATTATTTATACCAAAAAAAAAAAAAGGAAAAGATTCACTTATTAAGTATTTAATGTTATTAATTATGTTTATGRGTTGATGGTACCCCCAACTTGAGTTTGTAACACAGTCATAGCCCAAGATTTTCCTTAAAGATCCCTCTTACAGTACCACTGATATATATATATATATATACCTCTTTACATCAGAAGGAAAAGGAATTTCTTATTGAAAAATGTCTAATACAAAAAGAGTAATACTAACAAAAAAAAAACATAATGAATCCCTTACTCCAAAATATCTAATGCAGAAGAGTAATAATAAAAAAATAAAATAAACAATAAGGATTGACTTCTATTTGCATTAGCAATCGGTGGAGTAAACTTTCCAAACTCAGTAAATAAAATTGGGTTCTCCCATTCAATGAGCATAACACATAAAAAAGTAAAAAAGTTATTAAAAAAAAAGGACTGTTTCAAAATCGGTAATAATCTTATTATTGAAAAATCAATAATTTGCGAAGAATAGATCATTTAAACATCTAATTAAAAGTAGCTTGGGAAGAACAAAAATAACATCACAAGCCTTAAATACAAATGCATAAGTATACGCRTCATTAAACTATATAAATACATAAGAATAAATGTCATCAAAATATTTATACAAACTACACATAAACATGTTTATAGGGATCACAATGAACTCAGGTAGTTAGATATTATTTCGGATTAAGTCGACGTCAAAGCTGAGTAGTATATCTACTAAGGTAGACCAAAATAGAACAAATATCTAGCTATTGTACCCGCTAAAATGAAGTTCGTTCCTCAAAAGTTCCTCAAACTCAAGAGCCAACACCAAATAATGTATTAGAATGTAGAGAGTGATCAATCAAATCCTGCCAACTCTTTCAAATATATAAATAAAACTTCTTTTTATTCTCATTTTCATATTACAATAACTCAAACAAAGGCTCAATAACGTGCAAATATCATAAACTATTAAATACAAAACGAGAATGCCGTAGGCTATCTACTACAATTAAAATCATATGACCAAATTGATATTAATTTATGCTCATTCGAATCTTTAATTATATTAAAATARATAATCCTTTGATTTAGGTAAAATAAGATATGAAAAATTAACATATCTACTTACCTTATGAAGATTGTCACTAAGTGATTGATAATACATGATTGATAATACATCAATGACCTGCACGATCGTCGTTCAAACCTTCCCCCAGTATAAACTCCATGTTTCTACTCTTTGTTTTGAAGAGCGCCATTAGAAATCTTATATTAAAGCTAATTATGACTCTAAACTTACTATTTCAATCTACACCTATAACTTAATTAATTGTTTAATAGTCCCCRAATAAAAACACCCCGCATCCTAAATTACATAGTTATACCAAAGCATCTCAAATAAAATTGATCAAACTAATTAAGAAAGTCAAAATGATACATGTTTTACATTCGACCCCTCCTCCTTAAGAAAAGTTTCGTCTTCGAAACTTGTAAAACCTTAATTTTGAAATAGATGTAGATACTTGTCTCTCATTTTCTCTTCAAGTTCTAAGTTGCCTTCCTCGGCGTATGATTGACCATTGAACTTTTATACATGTATTATTCTTCATGTCAACACGTGATCCTTCTTGTCAATAATGTATAAAGGAAATTCTTTATAAGCAAGGTTTTCCTATATTATTACTTTCAGCTACGAAACATAAAAGACATTGTGAACTCGCGATAGAGCACGCAATAGGGCTAAACTGTTGAGAACAGTTCTAGATCTGGTCCAAGATGAACTAATGCAGGTAGTTTATTAAAATCATTGAATTCGGAATATGGGAAAGTAGCTCCTGGGTGGGGAACAACTCCTTTGATGGGTATCACAATGGCTCTATTTGCGTTATTTCTATCTATTATTTTAGAGATTTATAATTCTTCTGTTTTATTGGACGGAATTTCAATGACTTAGATCTATAAGAACCGCAAAGTTTATAAGCGAGCTCAACAAGCTTTTCCATAATTTCATAAGTCCTATATATCGAGGGTTAAGATTCCCATTCCTTATGAAACGTAATTCTCATTTTGTAGGAGATACATGCAGATAAACCTTACTAACCCCAAACTCCAATGGCCTTCTCTTGTTGTCTATCAAACTCTTTTTGCGGTCTTGGGCAAGCTTTAGTCGGTCTCAAATTAGAGGTACTTTTTCTGATGTCACTTGGACTAACTCAAGCTCAATAATTCTTTTCTTACCTATATCATCCCAGCGTACTGCATTTACATCCATATAAAGCTTCATAAGGTGTCATTCTGATAATTGATTGATATTTGTTATTGCATGAAAATCTACTATCATCAAGCAATCTACCCAACTTCCTTTAAAGTCAAATACTCAAGATCTAATCATGTCCTCTAAAATTTGTATTATTCTTTCTGATTGCTCTATTTGGGGATGAAGAYGAGTGCTTAGAATGACTTTAGTCCCTATTGCATCACAAAAACTCTTCTAAAACCTTGAAATGAATCTTGGATCTTGATCAAATACGATACTAACTGAAATGCCGTGTAACCTGACAATACTATCCATGTATAATTTTTACCAACTCATCCATTATAGTTGTATTCTTTATTCGCAAAAATTGAACAGTTTTTGTCAATCTATCAATAACCATTGAGGTTTTTCGATTGCAAAGCATATATGGTAAGTTTGTTTCTTGTTTTTTTCTGCAAATTTCAGTCTACCACTCTGAGTTCTTGAACATGATAACAAAATTAACATTAGTCATGTTCCATAACTTATTGATTAATAAAGAAAACCTAAGATACTWACAACATTCATTGAAGGATGAGGTATTGTGGTTTGACTACCTTATCTTGATCATTTTGTGGACCAACGCCTGCTTCGTGTTCCTGAAGTTGTGATACATCCGTAACCTTGTCCATTCAATGAATTTTTCAAGTTAGCAAGTCAAAATCAAAACGTGGCTTATGCTTGTTGGAAATGAACAAAAAAATGAACTACTTCCTTCATCTTCAACTCTTGTCTCAGAATGACTAGGACGATTGTTTTGAACTTGATAAGTGCCAGCACTAGTCATTTGCACCTCAATGAATGAGTTAATAATAGGTATAGTGAATTGAATGAATGGAAATACAATTTAAACAAACACCTATATCTTACTTAATAGAACCTCATTGGGGCCTTATTCTTGAAATGGCATTTCCTAATGCAAGTCTCATCTTGTGTATTTAAAAAGTAGCAAGTTCTTCTATTATGTCCTTTTTGACAGCATTCACTGCACTTATTCATTGTGTTTGATATTTTGTTCACTGTACTCTCATGCACTCTTTCATTAGCAGGAACCGCGGCATGCTCATATTTTGTATTTTCAATCTCATCTCTACCTACTTCTTGATCGACAGTGTTATGTAAACAGGTTCTTGCATTCCTCTTTCTCCACACTTCCCGCACTTGGAGGGACTGCTTCAACTTTTAGATAGTTTTGCAGGTATCTTATTTGAGTTGCAACCCTCATCTGATTCCCTTCTTCTAACAGAAGGTCTAGTAGGGAACCTAAACCTCTTTGGGGATAGGGGTGGCATCTTATCTATCCTTGGCCACAGATATGGCCCACTTATTGGGTTGAGAATAGGCTCATAGGCCTTCATGAAAGCAGAAATTTATTTACCTCATTAACATAATCTTCAACCTCCTCATCCCTACATGCTATTGCATTAACTGTATGTGCAGCAGGTATCCTACATGACTCCCATTTTCTACAAGAAAAGGTTCTAATATGCAAGTCAACAGCAAACTCCCCCTCACCCTACACAAATATGTTCTGACTGATAATTTGACCCCAATGCACCGTATTTATATGAAATCAACAGACAATCTTAGAACTTTAAGATGGAAAGAGATAATATAAAACCTTTTTTTTTTCTTTTTTCCCTTTCCAAAGAGAGAGAAAAAAAAAAAAAAGGGCGTTTGAGCTATTTACTAACATTATTTATTTCATGGACGTAATATAGATTTTAAGTTGTGTTGAAATGGTTGAATATATGCTAGAAAGGAATAAATTCACAGTACACTTTGCAAACTCCTTTTTAATAAAATTATCAAWTTGTCATGTCTAGCAAGTCAAAAATTATGGCTCATGGTGACAATTGTTAGTATTTCCGTAGATATTACGATATGCTTTTTGTTGATAATTAAACCTAGTCTTAATTCAAGTTTTTATTTTCAAGAGATAAATAGTTGGTTTGATTATAGTTAATTCCCGAGCTCCTATTTCTTTCTTCCCAATCTCCCTAGATGTTAAGAGTAATTTGTGCCTTCTGATCATGATGGACGTTTTGTTTTGATTTCTTCAATCTTCGAATTTCTCCTCAATGCTTTTTGTTAAACTCATTTTCTCATCATATCATCATGACTGGTCATGGGACTCGAACCCATGCCCACTAAGCCAAGCCCGGCAGGCCTGTGACTCGAACAGGCCTAGCGCCAGTCTCAACTGGTCATGGGATCCAAGCCCAGTACACACATCACACAGGCTTCCCCTTGACTCAGCACGAGACGAGCCTAGGACCACCCAAGCCCGTCATTTGCCAATACTAGCCTGTTCATTCAGTTTTTGATTTAAAATTGTATCATAAAAATCAAAATTYGATCAAAATAAAAAAATGAAATAACTTTGATTTGGATAATTTCGATTTAGAGCGAAATTAGACAAAAGATTCGAGGTTGCTTTCTACGTGCAGGAGTAAAGAAGAAAAGAAAACCAGGTTCAACGAAAGAGGGAAGTAGTCATAGAAGAAAGAAGAAAGAAAAGTTTTGTTTTCTATATTATACTGATACAACCCTAATTCCCAGATTTGCAGTGTTGTATGAGGAAGAAAARGAATCCTAGACCCTAACGTAACAGAAATTTGGAAAGCAGCTGCAAAAGACCGACAAAATTGCATCCATGTACACAAGATTCTACTGTCCCCTCTCTTATTCCATTAGCTTCAAAAGGCTAAGCTACCTTCGTCTGCATTTAAAAGGCCAAAAATTTGTAATTTTCAAGGCACCATTCCTATTAACCGTCCATGAAATTTTGGATGGATGGCATCTCCTATATTGATGTACAGCAATTACATCTAGCAAAAAGACTAAATTCTTCATTGTCATTGGTAATGCAAAAAGATTCTTTCCAAAGAAAGTGAAATTGTAAGAAAAAGAGAAACTTTAACTACATCTGAAGATAAAACAACAAGAGTATCTTGAAGACATCAAATTACATCTCTATAATTAAACCATCTTATGCCTCAACCAGTTCCTTGTGCTTCTCAGCAGCATCTTCTAYATGGACAATATTCTTAGCAGCAGGTTTAACCATCAAAATATCAGTGTACTCCTGGAATGGAGATTTGGAGAAGCGTGTCTCCTTCCAAAAGTCAGGAGTAAGGAATCCGTATGTCTTCAAGAGACACTCAAAGGTTGCCTGTAAGAGTAAATGCAAAAGCTATTATTGCACAAACCCAAGGCGAAGTTGTTATCCGAGAAACAACAATCTAATTTCAGTTTTGCTTTTGAATTCATACATTCTACTCCTATAAATATCAGTGACCATGGGAAATCGAATGCAATTGCCTCTGGAAGGTTAATCCTCAAGAAATGAGGGGTATATATGTAATGTATGATGACGAGAGGAAGTCTTAAATAGAAAATACTGAATCTAGAAAACATAATATAGTTTGAATAGATTACCTAACAGAAGTCACATATGCTACCGAAATCAATTAACTTCAGCAAGAACCAAACAGTGAMCATAATGCCAGAACAGAGAAGATACTCAGTTATAGACATTCTACAATCTAACAAATCCAAATGTCTTAAATGTTAAAAGGGCRACTGGAAACATAGGATTCAAATCCGTAATAGGTTAAATGTAACATTTGGGACGGAGGAACAGAAAACAAGACTGAGATGAATATATAAGAAGCATCATAAATCAACCCATTCAATTGAATGGATCAACTAATAACTTAGATTAAGCTAGAAGACAATCCATCAGTGTTTGTTTTATATTCCAGCCCAACTAGGCAATTAAGTCCTAAACCTGGACCTTGAGACTTGCAAAAGCAAAAGACTGTCTAGAACTTTTAATTATGTACACGCATAGATGCAGGATTTTCCGTATTTTCTGTATGGAACGAACCAAAGTAAGATTCACTAGGGCAGTTCTAAGCATAATCCAATTCATCATTGAAGAAACATATGGGTCATATGGGAGAAAACGCATAAAATGCGTCTCCTATAATCATCATAGTAGACTTTCAAGTGAAAGAAATAAATTCACAGTAACTAGTAAATTCACATTCCTTTCCTTTTTCATAAAATTTGGAAAGATAATGAAACTTTGTTGCTGCAAATTAAAATGTTCTAAGTAAACCTCAACTCTTATTCAGGCAGTTAAAAATCAAATAATCATCATAAACAAGCTGATTGCATTCAAAGGATAAAACGATTCTATATATGAAGGATATGAAATTTACCTTGACAAAGTTGCCTAGGGTTTTTGTAGAGCCGCGGGAGGAGGTGAAAACATCTTCAATACCAGCGAACTGCAGCACCTTTTTGGGCACCCTGGCAGCCACAATCCCTGCACCTCGAGGAGCAGGCACCATCCTCACTGTAACTGACCCACATTTCCCGGTAACCTTACATGGCACCGTATGAGGCTTTCCGATCTTGTTCCCCCAGTAACCTCTCCTCACCGGAATCACTGACAGCTTAGCCAATATAATTGCACCACGAATTGCAGTCGCAACCTCTTTCGAGCACTTGACTCCCAATCCGACATGGCCATTTCCGTCGCCCACCACCACAAACGCCTTAAACCTGGTTCTCTGACCTGCCCTTGTTTGTTTCTGCACGGGCATGATTTTCATCACCTCATCTTTCAATGAAGGGCCAATTAGAGTATCAATGATTTGGTACTCTTTTATGGGGAGAGAATGGAGATAGATTTGCTCCAATGAACGGATTTTTCCCTCTCTCACCAATCGCCCAAGTTTGGTGACGGGAACCCACTTCTCCTCCTCTGATTCACGGCGGTTTCCTCTGCGTCCGCCGCGTCCACGACCGCCACCTCTTCCTCTATCGCCGCCGCGGCCACCAAAGCCTCGGCCGAAGCCACCACGGTCTCCTCCACCTCTCTCAGCCATGGTAATTGGGGGCGGATTGAATTGATAAGCTAGGGCTACAGTTTTCTCCGGTGGAGAGTGCCCAGAAAGCAAACAGCAAACAGGGACAAAACGAAGAAGATAGACTTTATATCTGATATGAAATTAGGGTTTCGACGGGGACGTTGAGGGCTGTTTGGCTGTTCTGTTTTGCGTAGTAAATTGGGCTCTAAACTGGATTTATCTATTTGGGCTTGAAATTAGATTGACATGCTGAACAATATTGGGCATTAGATACTAAAGTTATGACGTGGACCCGAACTGTTAAGAGTGCAAAGATCTGGTCTTGTCAAGGCCCAGACATGCATATGGATGTCTTTTCTCTTTGTTTACATATCATATTAGGATAAAGTCCCTAATTTTAGCAATTGTTTAGTTGTTATCCATAAGTTTCAAAATATGTAGTTCTTGCCCCTAAACTTTTAAGACATAACAAATATTGTTCTTTCATCCAAATTTCCGTTTGGAGACACATTTTCAAGGATACTTGGATTAATTGAGTTTATATTTACCTTAATAATATTTTCTAATCTTTAATCAAATTTCATTTTTTCTTTTTTRTTTATTTATTCTTCTTCTTCTTCTTCTCTTTTCTCCCCCTGCCAGTTGTCATCGTCGTTGCCGCTACTACAATCGTTATCTCAACTAACCCCATTTTCCTCTTTTGTACTTCCCCTTCCTCCCTTCTTCTCCTTCTCGTCTCCTCTATTTTCTTCTCTTCCTTTCTTCTTCTGATAGTTAAATGCTCATTTTGATTTTGTTGTCATATAAAACTTTAATTGCAATTAGCTTTAACAAGTTTCAATCTTCTCACCTATTCTATTAGATCCAACATAGCCACAATGAGTCACGAGTCCACTCACTGATAAGTGGTCCAAGGTTGTACCCGAGGGGCCCAACCCTTCACCAGTAAATCTCTATCTTTGATTTTCTTGTTTGGTAACCATTTTGCTTCGACCTCCTCTTCCTCTTTCTTGCCAAGAACAACCCATAAGAAACAGTAGCCATTCAAGTGCCCCAGGTATCCCCATGAGTTGGACATCAACGCTACCACTTATATTTCGGATAATCTTAGTTGAAGGACCAATAGGCATGATCTTTGAACCATTAACTTTGTAGATGAAAGGAGGAGGGGAGAGAAGAAGGAGAAGAGGGGAAAAGGTGAATGGCAGAAGAAGCAACGGCGGTCGTGGCTGCGCGAGATGGAGAAAAGAGAAGAAAAAGAAAGAGAAAAAGGAAAAAATGAAAATTTGATTAAAAATTATTAAGATAAGTATAAACTAAGTTTGACCAAAATAGTATTAAAAATGAGTTTCCATTAAGGTTTAGAGATTTCGGATGAAAGGGCAACATTTGTTATATTTTAAAAGTTCAGCATAAAGCACACAATTTGAAGTTTAAAAGCAAAAATTCAAAAAACTTTAAAATTTAGGGATAACTAATGTTGTTTATCAGTATATGAGGTTATTGATCATATCTTTTAGTCTCATTGTTCTTGTAATCAATACATACATGCATATACATATCCTATACATGGATATTGAATGCAAAATAAGTCACTTAAGAAATTATGAAACCATCCACCCATTATAATCAATAAGGTAATGTTCGATTAGCTATAATTATCTCTTATAAAATAATCGGTTCTATGTTTGATTAATAGTCTTTTCTCCAAAATGAATCACTACCAAAAATGAAATTACAATTGAAAATGAAGTACAAATGAAAAGAAAAAGAAAAAGCAATACACACTAGCTAGAATTCACAATGCACTCGTAAACGTTGCTACAATGGATACCTCACAAAACATGTGTAAGTGATGCTAGAAAGCGAAGCAAAATAAAATCCTGGATGCAGTTCAAAATGATACTACACTGACATTCTTTCGTTATAGTAGCACTAGGATGTGCATCTATATACAACTTTAGATGCATTCTAGTGTGTATCTTTGAAGCCTTCTTGATACAATTTCACATAAATTTATATGTAACTATAGGTGCATTATAGAGTTCACACATAACACTACAAATGGGTCAAAATATATTTGTAGATGCACCTCAACATATTTCCACTTAAAACTCTTGATACCTCTACATGTAACTTATTTAATTGCACTTCAATCATACTTCATTTGACATTATCTAGATACACTTGACAATGAATCTTCAGACTTACAATGCATAGCTACAATAGTAGCTCTACTTGCAAATCTATTGTTCTCATAATTTATATATATATATATATATATTTATCCTATTGCACTTTAGTATTTAAAAAATCATAAAAAATAAAAAATCAAACTCGATTCATATATAAAGTACTAAATATGACATAAATATTAAAAATTCTTATAGACATTGAAAGTCATACCGAGTTTGAGATTATAGCCTCTCAATGATAATATTATCCAAAACATCTAAAAACATCTTTAACTAATCCATATATACCATAAATTCAAAATGTCTAATTCTAAAAGCGTCTTGAAACTCATAAACATTTCGAGCCATCATTTGAAAAATCTATAATAATAAATGGAGAAATAATTTTAGTTACCAATGCAGTTAATTATATCTAAAATTGTATCGCACACTTTAAAAGGTTGATTATTTATRWAAACTAAAAAATATGTTACGCCAAGTAATTACAAATCCAACCACTTCTTCAATTTTATTCTTATTAGGCAAAAACCTAGAAAGCCTCTTATCCCTCTTGATTGCCTCATTGACATGTACTTTATACTAACCTTCCCCAACTCTTAGTTCCCAACAATTTCAGAAGGAATCTTAAATTGAACCACACCCTTCGCAACAATCTGTAAGATGGGGGCCCTAGGGTATGGCGACATAGGCGACTGCCTAGAGCCCCCAAAAAATGAATGAATTTTGGGGCCCCAAAATTTTATTAGTTATATATTTTACATGTTGAATTTTTACAACCTAATATATTAGTTTTACATCCCAATATAAGATTAATTATTCCTATATATGATATAAAAAAATCCAGAACATAACAAAGTAAAATTTAATATTTTTTAGCAACACAATATTATATATTTTTCAATCAATAAACCAAAAACATATTAACATCTCTATACTACCCTACTCCAGTCATCCAGTGATTCTCACTGATCCTATAAATCCAAAACTATCTATCTTTATTTTATCAAATTTCAAAGAAAAAATAAGATCTTTTGACCTTTKTTTAGAAGAACWCTTGTGGTGTGCGATCTTCAGACTCAATTGCAATATAAGTACAATCAATTTTTTTTATTTTTGATAATGTTTGTTGACAAATTTTATATTACTCTCAAGATATGATTTTTATCTTCGTATATTAGTACTCCTTAATCTTTAATATTTGTTGTTGGGTAAGAGGTTTTCTTTAGTTAGTTTTAGGAAACTAAGTTTTCGTAATGTTCTTTTCCCGATCAGTGATGACTTTTATTCTGGTAAGAAATTGTATATATGTTCTAGGACATAAGAAAACAATAGCCAAAATTGGGAAAAGATGCTGCAATAGTATGATCCATTTCTTTTATTTTTATATTCCAAGTAATGGGCTAATGGTGTAGAGGYAGAAAACTAATGAATTTGAGGAAATTGATATGAAAGTAAGGACAATTCRTGATTTTCTTTATTTTTTTATTTTTAGGTGAAAGAAATTGCAAAAAATGTTGATGGTGGCATAGAGAACTTCAAGATGCAAAAACTGAAGAAATTGAAAGTTATATTACACTCAGATTCTATTGATCCTCATTAGGCCAATACTTTTTATTTTAAAATCTAGTTTTGTATGTGTATAATCTAATTCAATTRTTATGTCTACTATAAAATTTTTGTCTCGTTGTGAAAAAAGGAAAAACARAAACAAATGAAGAGCTCGTCAAATCTCAAATGGGGGCGATGGAAAAATTTCTTACTCGCAACACTAATGAAGCAACAGTTACCGATTTAGTCAATAAAGAATTTAAAAATAAAAATATTCAAAATGAAAATATTATGAATGAAGAACATGAAGATTTAGTTCAGAAAAAAAGTTTGAATGATTTTGGAYAAGAAATTTTTGGAGATGATGAAAATAAAAATCAGCAAGCAGAAGATACTAATACATATTGTTTTGATGTGAGTTAGACTCATTAGTGAAAAAGACCCTCCTAGAGCGATATGACTAATTTTAGTAAATATTCAAAAAATAGGCATTTCTCTATTAAACATTACATTCGACATTTATCAAATGATGAGAAGATGGATGGAAAATGGTTGGTGTACTCGGTTTCATTGGATAAAGCATTTTGTTTTTGTTGTAAGCTCTTTAAATATTAGATAGACCTAGCATTCATTTAGCTAATGATGGAATAAATGACTAGAAAATATTATTTTTAAGCTTAAAAGCCCAAAAAACAAGTACAATTCACATGAATAATGTGAGAGGATGGATTGAATTGAAAAAGAGATTACAAAACAATCTAACAGTTGATAAGAATATTCAAAATCAAATGAACAAAGATAAAGAACATCAAAGATAAGTTTTTGTGTGGATACTTTCTATTGTTTGCTTTCTTGGTAAAAATAATTTGGCATTTTGTGGGGCTACTGAAAGAATATATGCAGAAAATAATGGAAATCTTTTAGGATTAATTGAAATGGTTGCTGAGTTTGATCAAATAATGAAAGAGCACGTTCATCGGATTAAGGAGAAGGAAATTCACTTTCATTATCTTAGTTATAAAATTCAAAATGAATTCATACTAATGTTGGCATGTGAAATAAAGAATGTAATCATTAGAAAATAAAAGAAGTCAAACTTTTTTCTATTTTACTTGATTGTACACCTGATATAAAACATGAAGAACAAATGTCACTTATAGTAAGATGTATAGATGTCTCGGTGAATCCAATAAAAGTTGAACAGTTCTTTTTAGGATTCCTTAAATTGGAGGATACATCAGCAAAAGAATTGTTTGGCAAGTTAATAAATACTCTACAAATACTTGATCTTGACATGGAAGACTTAAGAGGCCAAGGTTATGATAAATCCTAGAGCTTTTTATACTCTATGTGCTGATAAGAAAGGAAAAATAAAGGAGTACAGAAAATACTACTTGAAATAAATCCTAGAGCTTTTTATACTCCATGTGGTTGTGATACTTTAAACCTAACATAAAGACTAGATTATTTTTTGAAGTTGTACAATGCTTATATGTATTGTTTTCATCTTTTACAACATGATAAAAAAAATTTAAAAGATAACGTGGAAGGCCTAACACTTAACCACTATCACAAACAAGTAGGAAAAGTAGAGTAGATAGTATTATTGCAATAAGATTTCAAGCTTCACAAATAAAACATGCATTATCTAACTTAATAGAAACATATGATGACCCTAAAACATTTAGAGGTGCTAAGAGTTTGTTATCTGAGATGATGGATTTCGAGTTTTTGTTTAGCATGGTTATTTGGTACAATATATTGTCTGCTAATATTCGAGTAAATAAACTATTGCAGAATGAAAATATGGTTATTAGTGTTGCGAGTAGTCATCTGAAAGCTCTCATATCTTTCATTGAAAACTATAGAGAAATTGGATTTCAAACTAATATGCTTGTTGCTAAAAAAAATTGCTATTCAGATAAGAGATTGAACCTATATTTCATGAAAATAAATTGTTTGTGGAAAAAAATAATTTGATGAAAATGCGAGTGATGAGATAACACATTCTGTTGTAAGAATCCTTTAGAGTTGATTATTTTTTATATATAATTGACCAAGCTCTTTCTTCACTTAAATGTTGGTTTGAACAATTAAAAAAATATGAAGATACTTTTAAATTTCTATTTAATTTACAAAAATTACAATTTGTAAATGATGATTGATTGGAGAACTCGTATGAAAATCTTAAATAATTTTTAAAGCATGACATGATGGATTATTTAAAGAAGATGAATTGTTGTTTTCCAAATATGTGRATTKTTAATAGGATACCGTTGACCATACGAGTTACACCTACTTCTGCAGAGAGGAGTTTCTAAAAGTTGAAGTTGATAAAATATTACCTTAGGTCAACAATGTCTCAAGATAGGTTAAATAGGTTGGCAATATTGTCTATTGAAAATCGCATCTTATAACATAGTGACTTAAYAGTTGAATTGTAAAATTTTTAAATCAAAATATTAGAAGACTAAAAATGATATGAATATAACCTTTTATATTTTGTTATTACTTTAGAATTTTTTGTTTAGTAGTAAATTTGATTATGGTTATTATTTATAAATATTTTTCAGTAATATTTTAATTATTTATTAGAGGATTGGGGACCGAGGGCCTCCGAAGAGACTTTTGCTTAAGGCCCCCAAATTCTCAAGGCCGGCCCTGAATCTCAGTTGGATTAATAATGTTCTTAAGTAGAATAGATCGATACATCTAGCAGCTCAACACAAGTTCAACCAAGTCACAAATTACACTCCATAAAGGGAGCTCTAGTTCGACATAGTTCACAAATACTTAAGAGTAGATAAGTCATTTGCGTAGATTGGCTGAAAAAGTATATTTAATAAGGCAATGAATTTTGCAAATCTTCTACCACAACAAAGCAATTCAGTATAATGCTTTCAATGGTCCTCCAATTCACTATAATTATAAATCAATACTTCAATATCTTTCATTCAATGAACTACATATTCAAAAAAAAAAAAAAAAAGAGAGAAAAATAGTGAGCTAGTTCTTCAAATACATGGTATGAAAAGTAATAAACAAACAATGGCCTAAGCCTACTAGCCTAGGCTTGATTGGATATCTATGGAAGACTTTCAAATATATTCAAGCTTGTCAAATCTGCTCTGTGATTCTTTCCTAAGCGGCACCTCCCAAAGTTTTTTTTTTTTAATGTGCTACAAACTACACATATGTTTCAACTCATAAGATGCAAATTCTGCAGACTAAAATTCAGTGAATCATCACATAAAATAATGATTTTTATCCAGTCAAGGGAACTAGCAATATAACTTTGTGCAGTAATATAAAATTACCAAGTAGCTAGACTACATATTATTATAATAAATTCAACAATATTAATTTATAACAATATGATGAATTGTAACTTCCAAAACAACATCAAATCCTAATGCACTTCATCCAGGTTAGTCATACTAAATGTATCTAATGATATTTGCAAAAAAATACATGCTTAAATAACATATTCTCTAAACAAGTTGCCTTGAAGAATCTGTAATAAGACACTGAAAGATTATATTACAAATTTGAGCTGCAGCACGAGAAGTAAAGCTGCAAAACAAAGAAGACTTGACACTGCAAGGAAGGTGCAGTAGGCTGTAATGCTGAAAATGAAGCTGCACTGCTGCAGAGTGAGGCTGCAATGCTGGAACTGAGGCTGCAATGCTGCAGGGTGAGGCTGCAATGCTGGAACTGARGCTGCAATGATGCAAGGTGAGGCTGCAATGCTGGAACTGAGGCTGCAATGATGCAGAGAGAGGCTGCAATGCTGCAGAAGACTAATCGGATGCTTGGATTGCGGCTGCAAAATGCTAAACAAAGCATTTGCAGTAGAGTGAAGCTACAAATGCTAAAGAAGTTTGATGAAAGGCTAATGAAAAGGGGCTGCAAAGCTGAAGAAATGAACATGTAGAAAGGGGATTKCGGAACTCCTTCAATAGYAGTATACGGTTATGTCATAGTTATTCAAGATCTAATTAGTTAGATTCAAGAATTAGTTAGATCAATTCTTGAATTAGTTGCATTTCTTGTTAAGTAATGTTGTAAGCTTTATTGGCTATAAATAAGCCTTTACAGATCATTTTGTATGCTATGTTTTTTTACAATCATCAATAATAGAGTTACTCTTCTCAAGTTAAGTTCCGCTATCCTCTTCTATTTTTCGCTCTTATCACATTCGATTTTCTATCTTAGCTGTTTGTTGAAGAGAAAACTCAAAGAGGAAGTCTGAAGTAAATAAATCTCAGATTCCTTTGATGGCATTCAGAGGCAACAGGTTTCGAATTACTGAACCTGGGAAGAAAGATACACTTTGAAAGTGTTTTTCCTTGAAGGTGTTCTCTGAAGCTTCTTCTGTATTCTGTATTATTCTTGGTGGCGCTGTTATTGCAGAAATTCTTGAAAATGTCTGAAGAAAGAGAGATAGGATGCTCACAATTAATGTGGAAAATCTTTCAAATATAAGGATGATCTTTGTATTTGCAATACTCCGCGGATCATTCTTCGGCTTGGTTCTTTGTTATGATCTTCTCACAGAAAACAAACTATCAACCTGGAAGGCAAACAACTGATATAATTGCTTTGCAGGGCTCGAGAGCGAGAATTGGTGCTTCTTGATGGGATGATGATGAGGGGCGCCGTGCAGCAACTGAATGAAATTTAGCAGGTCAAATGGACTAAGGTAACGATCCACCTAATTTCTTGGTACTCAATGCAATGACAAAGGAGTTGGCAAGGGGTTTTTTGCTTAATGGCACCGATGGGGCATTTGTATTGTGGGTAAGAAATCAAGGCTCAGTTTTTTGTGGATAAGTGTTAAGGAAGCCAAGAATTTGTATGAAAACAGAAGGGCAATCGTATTACTCTAAATAAACAAGCAAAGATTCTGTTAGCAACCTTTTACAATGAAACTGAAAAGTTTATGGAAAGAACTAATGTGTCTTAAGCGTAGGAAATGAGGTAGGAGATTATGAAGAAGAAAAAATGAAATTTGTTGTTTCGATGGATTAAATGATGAGTATGAATCTTAGCCAGAGGACACAAATTCTTACCCGATGATACCTCTGCCTACATGGCAAAAGCTTTCAATAATGAATAGCAGCACGTGGAAAGAAACAGTAAAAGAATTAAAGACGCAGGCGATTCACAGATTATGTCTGGCTAGGCAAGTCTTTTCAAGTATTTTAAGCATAAGAATGGATTCATACGCAAGCCTCAATGAGCAGATAAACAAGTCTCAATACATGGCTTATACCAGACTAATACAAAATGGGATCTCAAAAGGAAGACAAATCTCATCTAAAAATGTAAATTTCTGTGGAAAGAATGGACATCGAAAATGGGATTGTTTTTAAGATAAAAGGTTTGTGCTGACTGGTGGCCAGGATAATGGAATCAAAAGATAAAAAGAAAAGGCTTATATGCTGCAGGCAATAAATGAAAATACACCCCTCTGAGCCAGCACAAAGAATTCAA
>MEJB01000051.1:5707594-5843682 GCA_001752375.1 Rhazya stricta
GTAAAGGAAGAATTTCCGGAAAGGTTGGGAGGACGGACCATAGTTTCTATAGTAATCAAACATTAGGCTACTTAAGAAAAATCACCAAGTTTCTCCCAATAAGTACAAGAACACCCCCGTCGTTAATCGGAACAGAAATCGACAACTAACAGGAATCGGGGACGGTGGTCAGTTTCTTTGAACCATGGAAACTTTGTTGCTGATCCTTCAAGCAATTTTCAGAATCAAGCTAATCTTGCAGACTTTGATCATTTTGCAGGTAGTTTCATTCCGGTAAATTCAAGTAATGGTCTGTGTTCTTCCTCAAACAAATGGATCATTGACAGTGGAGCTACCACTCACATGTGCGATGATCTTTCTTGTTTTTCATCCTATACAAAACTTAATAAACCTATTTCAGTAAAACTACCYGATAACACCATTAGAATGGTAGAATATGTTGGAAACTTGAAATTGCACGATAAAATGCTCTTGACAGATTGTCTATTTGTTCCTTCCTTCAAGTTTAACCTGTTATTAGTACATAAAACCTGTGAAACTAATGCATTGTGTTTCAATTTTACCTCTGACAAGTGTGTTTTACAGGATTGTGAAACTAATACAGTTGTTAGCATAGCAAAGGCAGAAAAAGGGCTTTATTATATAGAGAACACAGGTCTTGTTGAACCTACAAGTGCCTTGGATATTGAAAACTGCAGGAATATTGAGATAAGTTGTAATGTGATAAATAAAGAAGACATTAAGACATGGCACTCAAGATTAGGCCATATTCCCGTAGCTGTTACGAAAAGAATGTTTGAGATACATGAAGAGGTAGTGGAGCCTTGTTTTGTATGTCCTTTAGCTAAGTAGCAAAKAACAAATTTTAATAAAACAGTCATRCATTCTACAATACTATTTGAACTTATACACATTGATATATGGGGTCCTTACAAAATTGYATCAAGACAAGAGACTAAATACTTTTGTACCATAGTTGATGATTGCAGTAGGTGTACATGGACTTTCTTGATGTCTCATAAGTCTCAAGTGCTAAACACGGTAGAAAATTACATTAAAATGATAAAGAGGCAATTTGACAGCAATGTTAAAAAGATTCAAACAGATAATGGGAGTGAATTTCTTAGCACTGATTTTCAATGCATGCTAACTAGGCAAGGCATATTGCATTACAAATCATGTATTTACACACCACAACAGAATGGCATAGTAGAAAGAAAGCATCAGCACCTTTTACAAGTTGCTAGAGCTATCATGATACAATCTAGTCTTCCTGAAAATTTCTGGGGAGATTCTATCTTAACAGCCACATATATTATAAATAGAATTCCATCTTATGTACTTGATTGGAARAGTCCTTTCCAAGTGCTGTTTAATAAGGTACCTGATTTAAGTCATTTAAGAGTGTTTGGTTGTTTATGTTATGCAACAAATACAGCACTACATAAACTAAAATTTGATCTTAGATCATTTGCTTGTGTTTTCATAGGTTATCCTCCAGATTATAAAGGATATAAGCTCTGGAATTTGCATACTAATGAAATAATAATCTCTAGAGATGTGAAGTTCTTTGAAAACATATTTCCATATCAATCTAGATTCAATCCTGATAAGTTAATATCAGTACAGAATTACAGACAGCATCAGGATTATGAACGTATTCCTGATAACATTTCTGAAGAAATAGACCAAGGGACAGCCTAGCAAAGATCATGAAAATCTAGATACATCTCCTACAGGAGAGATTGTGGAAACACAGGAAAAGAATCTTGGGAAAAGAACCAGAACTCTGCCTACTTGGTTGCAAGATTATGTAACTCATAATTGCACTAATGATACTAATGAGYTGGTTTCTTCTGCAGATCATCAAGCTTTTGTTGCTAACCTAAATTCTGAAAAGCAGCCCCAGAGCCCCATTCTTATAAGCAGGCTAAGACATCACTGAAGTGGTAAGAAGCTATGCAGCAAAAAATCGAGGCTCTAGAAAGAAATGAAACCTAGAAGATAGTGGATCTACCAGCAGGACACAAACGAATTGGTTGCAAATGGGTTTACAAGATCAAGAGAAGGCCAGATGGCAGTATAGACAAATATAAAGCAAGGCTCGTGGCTAAGGGTTACAATCAGATAGAAGGACAGGATTTTTTTTACAGCTTTTCTCCTGTGGCAAAATCTGTCACTGTGAGGATTGTGCTAGCTATAGCTTCCTCCAAACAATGGAAATTACATCAACTGGACATCAATAATGCCTTCCTACATGGGTTCTTGGATGAAGAAATATATATAAAGCTGCTGGATGGGTATAAGGAAGGTGAGAAGAACAAGGTCTGCAAACTTGGTAAATCCTTATATGGTCTAAAACAGGCCTCTAGACAATGGAACATAGAATTTATCAAAAAATTAACTTCTTTTGGCTTCACATCATCATATTATGATTCCTGCTTGTTTATCTATCAACAACCAGGAGTATTTCTTATCCTCATAGTCTATGTTGATGATATTTTGCTCACTGGGAATTCAGAAAAGAAAATGTGTGAGGTTAAGAGCTTCTTGCATCAGCAATTTACCATTAAAGATCTTGGTATAGCTAGGTATTTTCTTGGCATAGAAATATCACGATCACATATGGGAATGTTTCTTACACAACAGAAATATATCAGAGATATAATCTCTGATCTAAAGATGGAAAATGCTGCTGCAGCAGCTACTCCTTTACCCCATGATTGGCATTCGGATGTTCCTGAGTCTCCATTGGTTAAAGATCCCACTGTGTACAGAAGGTTGGTAGGTAGATTGCTCTATTTAAATTTTACACGGCCTGATTTAACTTTTAGTGTGCATTATTTAAGTCAGTTTATGCAGCAGCCTACACAAAATCACTGGAAGGCTGCTCAGCATGTCGTTAGATACCTTATAGGCACACCAGCACATGGTTTGTTCTATGCAGCAGAAAATTCCTTAAATATCCAGGCTTATTGTGACAGTGATTGGGCTAAATGCCCTTTCACAAGAAAATCTACCACAGGTTATTGTGTGTTTCTCGGTTCAGCATTAGTTTCTTGGAAATCTAAGAAACAACCTACTGTGGCAAGATCCTCTTCYGAGGCAGAATATAGAAGTGATGCAGCTGTCACTTGTGAGCTCAAATGACTTAGTTATATTCTTTCAGATCTTGGTTACAGCTTTCCTTTGCCTATTCCCTTATTTTGTGATAATCTGTCCACTATCTACATGATTGAAAATCCTGTTTTTCATGAGAGGACTAAACATATTGAAATAGATTGTCATTTTATTCGAGATCATTACAAATGGTTTCATACTTCCTCAATTTATTCCTTCTAACTCTCAGTTAGCAGATTTGATGACTAAGGCTTTACCAGCTCCTGTTTGTTCTTCCTTGCTGTCCAAGATGAGCTTTAGAGCAGCTCCATCTTGATGGGGGGGGAGGGGTGAAAGATTATATTACAAATTTGAGCTGCAGCACGAGAAGCAAAACTGCAGAACAAAGAAGACTTGACACTGCAAGAAAGGTGCAGTAGGCTGCAATGCTGAAAATGAAGCTGCACTGCTGCAGAGTGAGGCTGCAATGATGCAGAGAGAGGCTACAATGCTGCAGAAGGCTGATCAGATGCTTGGATTAAGGCTACAAATGCTAAACAAAGCATAGTATAGCTACAGATGYTGAAGAAGTTTGATGAAAGGCTAATGAAAAGGGGTTGCAAAGCTGAAGAAATGAACATGTAGAAAGGGGATTGCAGAACTCCTTCAATAGCAGCATACGGTTATGTCATAGTTATTCAAGATCCAATTAGTTAGATTCAAGAATTAGTTAGATCAATTCTTGAATTAGTTGCATTTCTTGTTAAGTAATCTTGTAAGCTTTATTGGCTATAAATAAGCCTTTACARATCATTTTGTATGCTATGKTTTTTTACAATCATCAATAATAGAGTTACTCTTCTCAAGTTAAGTTCSCTATCCTCTTCTATTTTTCCTCTTATTCACATTCTGGTTTTCTATCTTGCTTGTTGAAGAGAACTCAAGAGGAATCTGAGTAAAATAAATCTCAGATTCTTTGAGACACTTTAAAGCCAGCCACAGTTAATTTAATGAACCAAAATTGCCTTGAATAATGTAATAATAACACAACACCAATGGTCATCAAAGTATTAAAAGGATCAAACTAGAATTAATCTAATAGAACTTATCAGAGCTAAATTTGTTTCCATCCCTACTCATGTTTCTACTAGAACCATAAATATTATTGTAAGAGTGCATAAATATTGAGCATGTTGATAGTCCTTGTATGCTACTTTCATCAATATTTTGCTCACATGATAAATTAGTTTTGAAATTGGGGAAATCTCTCCACTAGTCTACAATAAAGGAAGTGATTTTTGCTTGCAATAATAAATATAACATAATTATCTACAAGTAACTTCACAGAAAATATGAAAGTGTGGAAGTGTTTCTTGAACGAATTTATAGCAGCCACTAAAACAAAAATAAAAAGTATTTAATTATAGAGTAAGCCTCCTTCACAAAAAATCTACTAATCTCCATATAAAAGCTTAAAAGATTATGGTCGAAGGATAATTTACCATAATATGAGGAGTTTCATTCATCGACTCATTGCTRGAAGCCTATTAATTTGATGTGAATGGTTTTAAGATGAAAGCTAGTTGGTTTCTGATTCTTAAACTCGATTGTTGAACCTCTTTTTCATCCTTCTCATTTGTTTTTCATAGCGAATATCTTATTTTGGGCCATTTTACTTATACGTACCTCCCTATACACAACAATCAAAGTCATACACATGAAGTCTTTTATTTTTGTCTGGACCCATTGCCTCCACAAAAATGTTACAAGGTCTTGTATAGTTGCGCCACGTGCTAACACAACTACAAAAGCAGATGCATTACACTTGTAGCACAACTTGTAAAGCTATTGCATTGCACATGTAACTCTAATGCGTTTTTAGTCATGTTAACACTTAGTGCAGTGTCTACATGGCGTGGAATGATGCACAAAAGGACTAAAGCCTCATTTTTTAGTATAAAATGTAAAAAAAAAAAAAACACATTTTTAAATCTATTTTTACATCAAGAAGTTGCTTTCGTAGTCCAAATCATCACCAATGATGATAATTTGAAACATATTTGGAGCAAAATCAACAATAAGTAGTTAATTTGATCAAAATTTTGGAAAGAATATATAGGTTTTGAAGAGAAGAGAGAGGAGGTTACTTATTCCTACGAGTTATGAAATTATGTAAGGATAAATTGAAAACATTTCCAAAATAGTGTTACAATAGGAAATTAAACGTAACACCTWTTTTTATTGTATATTATTTTCTCCTTCTTGTGGGAGGGACTCGGGAGGGGATTGAAATGTTCTAGTACACTTTCCTACTACACTTCCTAATATATAGTCTCTAACACCACTCAAAGGCGCTAAATCTTCTACTATATTTTCCTACTACACTAATTAGAGTCTACACGTATATATCTTAACTCCTAAAATAAAAAGAAAGATGTTAGAGGGATTACGRATATATACACGTCGTGTTCTTATTGGTGGATAGAGACGTGTAGAAGAAAATATAGTAGAAAAGTGTACTAGAACATATACAGCCCCAATCAGTGTATTATAAGATATATACACGTCGTCCTGCAATTGATGTAATAAAAAAATGTAGTAGGAAACTATATTAAAAGATCTGGAGCTTCAAAGAAAAGATCGGTATTTTCGTAAAATAATTTCATACGTCAATGTTTTTAATTTTGACTTCTTTTCTTCTTTGGAGGGAGAAGTGGAAGACCATTTCACCTCAAAAGGCAATAAAAGGTCAAGCTGCCCATTCATCAATTAAGATAGCAACATGCACTACATCATTCAAGACTATTGGCATCGGACATGAAACCAATGTGAACACTTAAAAACTGCCGTATATACTATATATGACGTTTTTAAGTTTGGCTCATAAGAATCCATTGTTTATATTCTACAGTGGCCCCAGAACCCTGGTATATACTTGAATTATGGCTGCTGCAATCATACCATTGTTGATATCTCGTATATACATTTTTGCAAGACGGTCAAAAGCAGTCGCTTATATTATCTACATAAGCAAGGCGGTTGATGAATCGCCGTATATAGTCATATTATTTGCTGCGGTTGTTATTTTTTTCTAGTGTCACCGTAACAAATAATGTTAATATTAAAAATTTGTTATTTTGGTTTAGGATTTTCGACAGTTGGGAACAGTTGTAAAAAGTTATATTCATTGTAAATACCTCCCAACATACAAATTAGAAAATTTGAAATTTTCCCTCCCTGAACAAATATTTTCAAAAATTTTAGAACGTAAATGGCGGCTAAATAACCGCTGCATATACATAATATTTTACGACGGCACCACACAACTACTGCAAGTAGTGGATATTTACCGCATTTTATTGAGAACAGCTATAAATGATTCACACATTTAAGATGGTTGAGTAGATTGCCTTAAATAATCGATTACTTACTGCGATTCATGGAGAACCTCCATTAATAGTGCATTAAAACAGCGGTTTATGTAATCGCCATAAATAGCTTAATTATTTATGGCAGTTGTCTTCGGGCCATCATTAATACATCTATTGGCGGCGGTTGTGGTGGTATCGCAATTAGTGATGCCAAAAATATCCCTTTTTCATGTAATGATGTCCATTATTCATTTTTAATCGATTAAGGTCAATATTTAGTTGATTATTATGAGTAGACAATCGAGTAAGGCCTAGCTTTAATAGATTATCAATAATCGATTAAGGCTAACTCATAATGAATTGTTGAGTCTGAATGATCGACTATGACGTAAGTGTGAATCAAGTTCATATTGAATAAATTCCAGTAATCCATTGTTTATAATTTTATTTCATTTTTTTTAACTTTACAAATTACAAATCAATAATTAAAAACTTCCGATCGAAATGAATTTCTTCAATGAAGAAATTTCTTAACTTAAGAAATATATTCAAATTTTAAAATTTTCAATATTCTGCATTCTTCAACCAATAAATCTTTTTGGTCAAAAAGCTAATCCTAGTACTTCTTGAACAACTACAAATTTGTCAATCCTCATAAATTATTCATATAACATCAAACAGTTATGATAGRCTAACCCAAAGCTCTTTGAACGTAACGCCACAAGTAAGGGATCGAACGTAGAACCTCACTTTAACTTAATAGTTCACTTACCAACTACCGGAAACTATTGAATTTTTAAATTTTGGGAAATTAACTATCATAATAATCCCATTGCATAAGTTTCATGTGGGAAATGTTTAAGAATTTAAGGCAATGAAAAACATCATCTATTGTTTCCCTCCTTGGTCTGAAGAAATTATCATTTAGTTTCAAAAATTCAAGATTTTGAAGCTTTTCGTGATTGACATTCCACCTCAATCGACATGGCTGCCAATTAGAGTAAGTTTTTTTAAGCTTTAAGGGAAATCAAATAGGCTAAAAAGGGCGGAAGGCTTCATACCCAAAGTCTAATATTCGAACTTCAGTGTTTCAAGTACCATTAAATTAATCAAATAATATCATTGTGTAGTTTTGAAGAATTGAATTATTCATACATAAGCYAAAGTAGGTTGTTAAATAGATACAAACTATGCACTGCCCTAACTAATACAAAGAAAGAATAATTATTACAAGGAAACTATATTTGATAAAWTATCTACTACATGGAAACTATATATTGCAGTATATACATATATCTAATTTGATATATTACCATAATCTACACTCCCCCTCAAGTTGGTGCATAAATATCGTACGTGCCCAACTTGTTCACAAGACAATCAAATGTAGGCTTAAACAATCCCTTAGTCAAGATATCTACAGTTTGATCCTCATATTTGATGAAGGGGATGCAAATAATTCCCAATTTAAGCTTTTCCTTTATGAAATGTCTATCAATCTCTACATGTTTAGTCCTATCATGTTGGACAGGATTATGATCGATACTTATAGCAGCTTTGTTGTCACAGAACAACTTCATAGGTAGATTACTTTTCACTTTCAGTTCTTGAAGTACACATTTAATCCATAAGATTTCACATACCCCATTAGCCATTGCTCTGTATTCTGCCTCTGCACTGCTCCTAGCTACTACATCTTGTTTTTTACTTCGCCAAGTGACCAAGTTCCCCCATACATATGTACAATATCTAAAAGTTGACTTTCTATCTATGATAGAACTAGCCTAATCAGCGTCTGTAAAGGCTGATACACTTCTGTCGTCACTCTTTATAAATAAGAGGCCTGGCCTGAACAAWTTTTTAAATATCTTAAAATTTTGTAAGCTGTTTCGAGATGCTCTTCAAACGGTTGATGCATGAACTGGCTTACCATGCTTACAGCAAATGCGATATCAGTTCGTGTGTGGGATAAGTAAATTAACTTTCCAGCAAGCTTCTGATATTATTGAACATCTACTAATGTTCCATGTTTGACTTCTCCAAGTGGAGTATCAACTGGGTGACATCCGCCCATTCCTGAATAATTCAATAGATCTAGGATGTACTTGCATTGTGAAACCATAATTCCTTGTATTGACYGTGCAACCTCCATGGCTAAAAAATATTTCATCTCTCCCAGGTCCTTTACTTCAAATTCTGAGAAAAGTTTGTCTCTCATGTTGTCTAGTTCTTCATAATCATCTCCGGTTAGGAGGATGTCGTCAACATAGACAATTAAGACAACAATTTTTCCCTTCGTTGAATGGTGAATGAACATTGTATGATCAGATTCAGCTCTTGTGTAGCCTTGATTTTTCACCACCTGAGCAAACCTTTCAAACCATGCTCGTGGTGATTGTTTGAGGCCATACAATGCCTTCTCTAATCTATAAATTTTTGTCCCAAACAGTTGTTCAAAACTTGGTGGGGGTAACATGTAGACTTCTTCCTCTAACCCTCCATTCAAGAACGCATTTTTCACATCAAATTGGCGTAAAGGCTAATCTAAATTAGCTGCAATAGACAACAAAATTCGAATTCTATTAAGTTTAGCCACAGGAGCAAACGTTTCAGTATAGTCTATACCATAGGTTTGTGTAGACCCCTTGGCCACCAATCAAGCTTTGTGCCTAGCAAGAGAACCATCGGCATTAAACTTTGGTATGAATACCCATTTACAAACAACCGTGGGAGCGTTCTTTGGAACATCTTCAAGTCTCCATGTCTGATTTCGCTCAAGGGCACTCATCTCTTCCAAAATAGCCTTTTTCCACTCCGGAACTCTTAGAGCTTCATGTATATTGTTAGGAATCTGAACAATTGAAACATTAGATGTGAAAGCAGCAAAGGAGGATRAGAGTTTCGAGAATGAYGTATAGTGTGACATGGGATATTTCACACAAGACCATCTCTCTTTTCTCAAGGCTATTGGAAGATCTAGATATGCTGTTTCAGTATTGGAGTTCAATTGAGAAGGAATAGGTTCAAAAGACTTACTAGAATCAGTTTCCAACCTTAGTTGCGATTCAGGACATGATAGGGTCGTAGTGTCTTTAGAATCTGATTGAGGGGCTTTCCTTTCATAAATCTGCCTGCTCCCGTACCTGTCAGCCATTTCTTTTTCCAGTGGTTGTAAAGATTTATGAGTGACAACAGGTTCAATTGTTTCTGCCTGATTTGGAAGATGACTGATGATTTTTAGATTCTCCTTCATATTATTCTCATTTATTTGTTTTGTTATTTGATTTTCTCAATAAAAATCAGAATTCAAAAAACCTAGATCCAAGTCTAATAAACCATCATCTCTYTTGTTTGCAATGTGCTTGAGGTTATAATGAGGATTTAATTGGTTCAAATCTTTACTCATATTCTCCCCTGGAATATTTGAATTAAAGAATAAAGTATTTTCGAAAAAAGTAACATCCATGGAAACAAGCATTCTTTTTGGGTTTGGATCAAAACACTTGTACACTTTTTGACGTGGAGCAATGCCCAGAAACATACATTTTTGCTCCTTAGGGTCGAGTTTACTAGCATTCCTATTTGGGTTCTTGATGAACGCAGTACAACCAAAAATCTTAAGTGACATGTCACTAAACAACCTAGATTTTGGAAAAGACTCTTGAAGAACATTAATACGTGTTTGGTACTTCAAAACTCTGGATGGCAACCTATTCACCAAGTATAYAGCATGTAATACAGCCTYACCTYAAAGATATTTTGGAACCTTACTGGAAAAGAGTAGAGCACGACTTATCTCAAGTAGATGTCTATTCTTCCTTTCAGCTATGCCGTTTTGTTGGGGAGTGTAATTACATGAACTTTGATGAATAATCCCTTTATCTTTAAGAAAATTTCCTAGGATTTGTGCAAAATACTCATGACCATTATCACTTCTGAGAATTTGTATACTTGTGTTAAACTGATTTTGGACCATTTGATAATTTTTTTTGAAAACAGTTTCCACTTCAGATTTTTCTTTTAACAAATACATCCAACTTACTCTAGTGTGATCATCAATAAAAGTAACAAACCAACGCTTCCCAAAACACSTAGATATCCATGAAGGCCCTCAAAGGTCACTGTGAACAAGTTCAAATGGTTTGGAAGGGGTATAAATACATGGATAATATGTGTTGCTATGGTGTTTGACAAAACACATATTTCACACTGAAATATGGAAGGATTTTTATTTCGAAACTTAACCAGAAACAAGTGTTTTAAATAATGAAAATTTGCATGTCCTAGTCTAAAGTGCCACAAATAAATCTCATCACACTAAAATTAGAAGCAATCTGCADGCAGGTTTTCTGGTTGACCTCCTTATTCGAGTACATCCCCTCATCAAGAAGATAAAGACCATCAGACTCCTTAGCACTGCYAATCATCGCTCCCGAGGTCAAATTCTGAAAATCACAGTCAGAGGAGAAAAAGTTGGCTGAGCAATTAAGAGTAGAAGTTAACTTGCTGATAGWAATAAGATTGCAAGATAATTTTGGCACATGAAAGACATTAAACAATGTTATGAGGGGTGACAATTTTATGTCAAGTATGCCTGCAATTGCAGAAAAAGAACCATCTGCAGCAACACGAACACGACGATTACCTGCACATGGTTTATAGGAAAAGAAAAAACTAGAACAACTATTCATATGATCAGTTGCCTCGGAATCAATAATCCAGGTGATCTTAGGCTTGACACAAGTTAAAGATTGGTAATGATGTTGATTACCATTTTGAACAAGAGAAATAAGGATTATCATGAGATGATTGTAACAGATTCAAGAGTTGCTCTATTAGTTCCTTTGTGAATGGAGACTGCACAAAATTGACTTGGGCACCTTAAGAAACCTCAGCCACTGTTTGAAGAGCTCTTTCAGACCGTAATGGCTTCCCACCAAATGGTTTCCCATGTATCTTCCAACAAGTTTCTCGAGTATGCCAAAATTTCTTACAAAAGTCACACCAAGGCTTTTTCTTCTTATCACCACTAAGTTCGCCCCCTTTGACAAATAAGGTGGATATGTTAGAGTTTGAATCCRCAACAGTTTCATTGGTGGCACCATTGACAAGTTTGTTGCTGGACATGACTTTACGAGCTTTCCTCYAATAGAATCTCTGAGAACACCTCACGAATGGACGGAAGAGGACGTCGGCCAAGGATTCTGCCCTTGACTTCATCCAGATTTTGTTGAACTCTAGCAAGAAATATGAACACGCGATCATTTTCTTCACGTTTCTTCTATCTAAGTAAATCGGCATGGCTTACCCATACATCGTCATGACACTGATCAAGTTCCTGCCACCATCTCATTGTAGTAGCTTGTGACATCTCGATCTCCTTGCTTCGATTGCCATAATCGAGTTTTTAACTTAAAAATCTACRAAAAGTTTCCCAGATTAGAGTAAGTTTCACGAACAGAGTCTCAAACCTCCTTAGCCGTTTTCATAAACATATTAGGCTTAGCAATTGAGGTATCCATGGAATTGAGTAGCCATGAAGTTACAAGGGAGTTCTCTGAACACCATTTTAGGTATCCAACTTCTTCTACCCCTGGCTGCTTTGTTTCTCCTGTCAAATATCCTAATTTCCCTCTACCATCAATGGCCAACTTAACGAACTGAGACCATTCGAGATAGTTTCGACCATCCAATCGATAAGTAGTAATCTGCATCGATGAATGGGCAGAATCTTAGGGTGGATTCGGAGGACCAGGTRGAACAGAAGGGTTAAGGTTAAAGGTGTTGTTGGTTATGTCTTCAACAACTTTTGTGGTGGTTCTGGAATTTGAATCTTCAACCATCTTGTCTAGGGTTTAAGAATTTAGGCTCTGATACCATKTAGTTTTGAAGAATTGAATTATTCATACATAAGCCAAAGTAGGCTGTTAAATAGATACAGACTATGCACTGCCTTAACTAATACGAAAAAAGAATAACTATTACAAGGAAACTATATTTAACAGAATATCTACTACATGAAAACTATATATTGCAGTATATAGATATATCTAATTTGATATATTACCATAATCTACACATTGGCCTATGATATGGTGTCATGAAGTCCTCAATTTTTTAAAATAGGATGTTCGTGATAATAAATTATGTAATCAATATGATGATGACGATACATTAGAAATAGTTTGTAAATTTTGTAATACACCATGATATATGAATTTCGAGGCTTTCAATGAGTTACACAACAGTTCTTGCAAAACATGGAAATGCCTCAACCTCATCATCTTCATTATTGAAGCAAGTAATTCAGTCTGCTTCTCCCTAGAGGATGAAGATTTATAGGTTCTAAAGTTCAATTATGGAAGGTGGTAAGTTTTTAACACAATTAACTTGAAGTTCCAAGTACTTCAAATGAAGATGTTTAAATATATTTTTCTGAAAATTTGTATACAGTAATGCGACTCAAAGCAATCTTTAAGAAGTTTAACAACTTTTCAAGTATATTCATTGTAAAATACGTATTTCACAATAGAATGTTAATCATAAAAGTTAAAGAAATGATCACAATAAAAAAATGGGAAAGCCATGATGAGAGGGTTTATCTTTTGATCCGCAATTGCAAATTGGGTACAAGAAATTCCTTTTCCAACATTTTTAGTGCACGGATCTTCCACAAATCATGAATTTGATAATATTTTATCCCACTATTAGACCTTGTCTTTGTTACAACAATCAATCAGATTCATTAGATAACCCTCTCTTACATCCTCCAATTGCATCTCAACAGTATATGTTGAATGAACCCCTCTCCAATCCGCRGCCTTATCAACCATTTTGCAGGAAATTCATAATCTCCAGGAAATGGTCCAAGATAAAGAAAGCAATGCTTTAGTAGAATGGCTATATGTTTGTAACATAAAGCTAGTATGTTCATGGGGTACTAAAGATTACTGTAAGCAGAAGATCTTATGGTTTTAGCGAACTCTATCCACTTTTCTTTGTCTTCTCTTCCTTAGCAAGAAGTCCTCCTATAACAACGTAGCAATCGGGAAGCCTTTACAAGTGGCGACTATCTCCTTCCTACTTGCRTCAATTTTTTAGAGAAGCTCTTATCAACAATTGAACATGTCCCAACTCTCATCTTCTCTTAAAAAACGAACAGAGAGAAAGGCACTAATGTTTTGACTAGTTATAAAAATTCTATTAGAACTGTCATATTTTGAAAGATATATAGGTTTGCAAACTATTCAAAATTCAACATCCCATATTTCACCTAGCACAATCAGATCATCTTCCCTTTCAAGCATTTACACAATTTATCTCCTATGTCTTCTTTATTCATGCTGAGAGTTGGATCTTTGTCACTCGTAATGGAGCTCAGAATGACACGTAATCATTTTTTCTCTTGATATGTCTGAGAAACCAAAGGCTATGCACGAATATAAAAATGATGTGCAATTGATGAATTATTGTATCCTGAACTTTAGGTCGCAAATTGATAATAAATTCACGTATGACCATTGGGTTTGCATCAAGTAAGATCTGTAAATATTTAAATTGACGTAGAGTGAATAAATATGTCTAAATATATCATGATAAATCTCGTCTAGAAATATTGGACTTTTAACTCACTTTTGCTGGTGATGGGCTAATAATCAATTTCCTTTGATAACAAGCAGCACATGGAAAGTCATTTGAATTTAACCCCTTTTGATATTGTATTGGGTGACCACGCGAATTCTCACTTATTTTCTACATCATTTATAGATCTAGTATGACTCAAGCTACTATGCCAAACAATTTAAACTTCAGGTGCATTAATTTTTGCTATAATACAATCCTGAGGAAAGATATAGTAGTTTCTCCAATATATATTTCTTCCCCTAGAATAATAGTGGTGATACATGAATATTTTGAACGACTTTTTTTGAACTATCTTCATATGATACCTATTTCAATGATATTTTTAAAATGTAATAAATATTTGTGGGATTTTATGGTGAACATTGTATTATCTATAATAAATTTTGTCCTTTTCTACACCTTCGGTCGATTATACGCTACCATTTCTAGTATTTACATTTGTCTCCCTCATCTTGTGTTGATATATTTGAGTATGGTGCGAGCTGTTGCCCTATCAATGAGACGGATATCTCGATAATTTATTAAAAATCTACAAACATATTGTAATTATAAGTAATTTAAACATTTATATACATGTATAATCAAAACAATTCAACCAACTAATAAAATAGTTGGTACACTCTAAAAATTCAAATAATTAAAGAAAAGTCTCTAATAGAATTTAACTAAGGAAAAAAAAAAAAGAATAACTAATACGAAACTAATCTTTGTTGTCTAACACATCATCACTATTGCATGTTGGATCACAAAATAATCATAGACATCCAAGTGAGTCGCGTCAATTGAACCATCAAAATCAAGAATATTTATCTCAACTTTTCCTTTTCCTTTGGTTGATTTCTATTTTGTAGAGATCCACAAGAAGTTTTGTTGTACGACAAGTAAGTTTACTTTCAAGTCATTGTAGAGATGCTGATCTTTCTGGGATTCATTGTTTTCTTTTTTTATTATCAGCTAAAACCCTTTGTGATAAGTTGAATTTTGGCATCAAGGATTTATATAAATAATTCTTACTTTATATGTCAAGTGCAACAAATTACTTCAAGTTTTGTGATATTTGTCATTTGTGTAACAAATAATAATTAATTTTTGGGTAATGTAAATTACAACAAAGTGATTACTATTAACTAGATATGTATTGTATGCATTCCAGGGATAAGCATTGTATTATACATATTATATCACTAAATTATTTCATATTTTTTCATAAAGAAAATACTAATTCTAGAGCACAATAAAAATATATGATTGATGAGACTTACAAGAAGTGAAGTACAAAATAGCAAGAAATTTCATACTTTCTATAAGAAGCCCATAAAGTGTATGCGCCAATTGTAATACCCCGAATAATTTTTAGGCACTTATGAATTTTATGTGATCRAATTTATTTGATTAGTATGATTGTTGTTTGGTTGATTTTTTATGGTTTTTGTCCTTTAATTAATTACATTTGAATGGTCATGGTAATTCGGTGTTTAATTCATCCCTAGGTAATTTAGATTGGGCTGATGGAATCCATTTATATTTTTATTTATCAGGTTTAGTTGGCTGTATTAAGGTGGTCTAAAAAGATAAAGTAGTGAAACAGTTCAAGGATGAATTTAATTTGGCCCAAGACCCATAAATAAACTCTCCACCAACACCATAAGATTAGTCTTATGTTAGAAACTAACCATATCAACCCTATAGCCATTTTATGAAGCTAATGAAGAAGGAAGAGTAGCTAGAAAGGAGAAGAATCACTTGAAAAATCTTGAAAGCCATTGAAAAATGTAATCCCTACTATTTGAGTTATGTCTTACCCTRATCTAATGTTTATTTCTGCGTTCCATAGAGTTAGTCAATAACTTCTAGGTTRGAAACTTATTTCTATRGATGTTTTGTTAATTATGGTTAGAGGGAAGATATTCATCCAAGTATGATGGATGTGTATGCACAATGTTGTTTTCGGATAGAAAGAACYTGAGATGATAAAAAGGGGTTTTAGATTTAATGAGTTATTGTTATTTTTGCCTTAAAATTCATGACACTTGGGTTGACGAGCATGCATTGACACAAGCACGGATGAAAGTGATCATCCTTAACTCCGTCCATGACCATTTGGTGCRCTCTGGGCKCTCATGGACGCATGCACATATGCATGAACGRACGAAACCTACTATCGATGTGCACTTGTTGGGCTAAGGACACAGAGTAGCATCTGTGGGTAGCGTCCGCAGATAGCATTTCTGGCCTCTCAGTTTTGAGAAAATGTTAGCTTTTTAGGTACTTTTAGGGCTAGAATTTTTCCTTATAATTTTACTAAAATGGTGTCTTAGAGTTTTACAATCTAGAAGACCCCTTTTAAGTGTTTTTCCCTTATATTAAACTAGGATGTGGACATTGACGTCAAAGATAGCTAACAAACTCAATCACTACTTATAAACCAAATTTAAACCCTTAAATGTTTTAGGTTAGTGAACTCCCAAACCCTCATCAATTGTGATGTATGTATATGGTTGTTATGATTGAATTATTTTTATGTGAATTGAATGTGAGTTTATGGTTGATATTCAAGTACGCAAGTTGGATTTCCACATCTTCATTCATTTTGGTGTATGAATGTGTAAGAGTGCTATGATTGAGTTGGTTGCATGTAAAGTACTATAAGTGTTATGTTTGATTTGAACTATGTAGATTTCTATATGTTTAAGTTATAAAATGACGTGTGTATTGTGTTATGATATAATGTACATTCATGAACATGGATTTCATAAGTCACGACATATTGCATGATCATGAAACCGTTAAAGATCAATATTTTTAAGGAAGTGTGTAAATGGATTTCGTAAAGCATATACTACAATTTTAAGTTAGAAAGAAAAAGGGTGTGCGCCTAAGCCATGAATATGTGAGTAGGAAATGGGGTGCAGGGGACCGGCACATCGACCTAGCCCTCTCCGAGGGTGAAATGTAATAGTAATGTTGACCTCCTTGCAAGGTGAAAGGAAAGAGTAATGTAATGTGAACCGTTTGACGATATTATCGGTAGGAATATGACCTGGTTTTAAATAATAATTACCTACGCAGAGTTTGATGGCTAGGAGACATACTAAATGAGCTCACGTYAGTTAAAGAAAGTGAGTTTTGAAAAGCCARAGAAAAGAGGGATACAATTTTCCAAGGATTTCAACAATAATGCATATTGTTAGTATTCATGCTTGGAGTTTGCTTACTGAGCTTTATAGCTCACCCCTTTCCTTTTTATTCCATGTTAAGGTGATGAAAGTTAGGTGGTTCAAGGAAATCGCTTGGGAGTAGACTCAGACTCGCATAATACCTATTTTTAGAAGTTTAATTTTCTTGAATCTTTAAGGTATGGAACACTTCAATTCAATTTCTACCCCTTGAATGTTTTATGAGTTTTGATATTCCAATGATATTTTGATTTTAGATTTTTGATATACGATTTTATAAGAGTTTATATATACGAAAATCTCTTCCTAATTAAAGTTTAAAATTATTTTCCTTATTTCCACATCAATTAAAAAAAGATAAATGCTAAAATTCTCAGGTTAAAGATATTTTCGTAATGTGTAGTGTATTTATATAATAATTATTTATTTTAAAAAAGCAATGTAACTAGTATTTATTACATGCTTATTAGAAAAACTCAATTTACAAACATGTTTCCTTAAAGGAGGAAACATTTCAGTGTAACTACAGCCTCATCATTCACACTTTTATAATAGTATTAAAYAATATTTGCAACATATGTTTTTTTTTAAGGAAGGTAGATATTATAATGTAAGGGAACTAAAATAAGAGGTGTTGTTAATAGATGATTAATTTTAAAAAGTATAAATAGAATAAGTTATTGGACCAACTTTACAATAATTTAATTTTCGACCAAAAAAAAAAAAACTACTCTAACTTATTAAAAGATTTGGGAATGACTTATATATAATGCTTATAGATATACATATTTAAGAAATATAGAAAGTAAAATAAAATTACCAAAGTGGTGAATTGCTGTTTTAAAGTTGGTTGCACTATTTTGCTCAAATAGGAAAAAAAATTAATTTTTCCCTTAATTTATTTATTTGAATATTTCTTGGAGGAAATTATTTGTTTCATTATATAAATAGGTTTCTTATATGTTAACCAGGAACCTTAACCCTCTGGAACTAAAAGTAAAGAAGGAAGGCTTGGCATGGCATTAGGTGGATAGGTTGAGAACTAATCTTCATCTCATTTCCACTCTCCAAAAAATATGGTCAACCAATCCTTGGAACATGCAAAGCTTGACAGATCTTCTTGATGCAAATAAGGCCACAAAAATCAAAACTAAATGGATTTAGTCATAATCTAAAAGCAAATTTGTTCCTGGTTTTGTGGATTGACCATATGAATTTCAAGAAGGCTACCAGCATATAAACCCCAGCCACATTCAACATCATCACATGCAAATATCTCCATGTTTATCTAATAAAGTTAGGAGATCACCGCAGCAAAAAAAAATAAAAAATTACAAATCACAAAAAAATATTTTTTTCCCCAAAAAAAGATATTTCTCTTGTGACTTGGTTTTTTAGAGAAGGAAAAGAGAGGTTTTGTGTTGTGAGAAATAAAAGTCAGCAGATAAAATGGCAGCAGGGCAGGGCAGTTCAGAAGGCGGAGGCCCTGTTGATGGCAAAATCACAGCTTATGTTGTCGTAACATGTCTGATTGCTGCGACTGGTGGCCTCATTTTTGGATATGATATTGGCATATCAGGTTCTTGTTCCTTTCAAAACTGAAGTTTTCAAATATCACTTGAGAAAAATTTTACAATGATTGATTGTTGACATTTTAATGCAGGAGGAGTCACATCCATGGACGAGTTCTTGAGCAAGTTCTTTCCAGATGTGTACAGAAAGGAGAAAAACACTACTAACGAGAATAACTATTGCACATTTGACGATCACCTTTTGACACTCTTCACCTCTTCACTCTACCTAGCAGCACTGTTATCTTCTTTTGCCGCTTCGGCAACAACAAGAGCTTATGGACGAAAGATCTCCATGACTATTGGTGGTTCAATATTTCTTGTCGGTGTTGTCCTCAATTGTGCTGCCGTCAATGTTGCAATGCTCATCATTGGTCGTTTGTTGCTCGGTGTAGGCATTGGATATGCTAACCAGGTCTTTATTCTTTTCTCTCTTGTTTCATTCTTTCTTCTTTCGATCATTTTGGGCCCTTTATCCTTGGGGCTAATGTTTGTTGCCGACGAATAAATTTGGCAATTTTTGTTGCAGGCGGTTCCACTTTACCTCTCAGAAATGGCACCTGCAAAGCTAAGAGGCGCACTGAACATTGGTTTCCAAATGGCCACAACGATTGGAATTCTTGTAGCCAATTTGATTAACTATGGAACTGCACACATGAAGGCAAACGGATGGAGAGTTTCTTTGGGTTTAGCAGGAGTCCCAGCAATTATCATGACTGCAGGATCTCTTTTTCTACCTGACACTCCCAATTCCCTGATTGAAAGAGGCCTAAAGGAGGAGGCAAGAAATACATTGCAAAGAATCCGAGGTTCAACCGATGTTGATGCAGAGTTTAATGATCTTGTGGAAGCAAGCGACGCTTCTAAGATGGTGCAAGCACCATGGAAGGATGTTTTGGCATCAAAACATAGACCTCAACTTGTCATTGTTTGCCTCATTCCATTTTTTCAACAGCTTACCGGTATCAATGTGATCATGTTTTATGCCCCTGTGCTCTTCAAGACTCTTGGCTTTGGTGCTGATGCCTCCCTGATGAGTGCCGTGGTCACTGGCCTTGTTAATGTCTTCGCCACACTAGTTTCAATCATCTGTGTTGACAGGTTTGGCAGAAGAGTACTGTTTCTCGAGGGTGGTGCTCAAATGTTTATTTCCCAGGTACATTTCACAAAACGKAATCCAAGTATAGTATCAAGATGATAGATCAAATTTTGTATCCGAGTAATGATGAGATTCTTTTTTGATGTAGATTTGCGTCGGAGCCGTGATCGCCTCTGTGTTTGGAGTAACAGGACACGGAAGCTTCACGAAAGCTCAAGGCGACGGTGCACTATTTTTGATTTGTGTTTATGTAGCTGCATTTGCATGGTCTTGGGGGCCATTGGGATGGTTGGTACCAAGTGAAATCTTTCCCCTTGAGATCAGATCAGCAGGACAATCCATCAATGTCTCTGTAAACATGTTATTCACATTCATCATTGGCCAACTCTTCCTCACTATGCTATGCCACATGAAATTCGGGCTTTTCTTCTTCTTTGCTGGATTCGTGGTTTTGATGACAATATTCGTGTTCTTGTTCGTGCCTGAGACGAAAGGTGTCCCGATTGAAGAAATGAACAGGATCTGGAAAGCACACTGGTTCTGGGGAAAGTACATCCCTGATGATGCCGTTGGCCTTGAACACCCAACCAAAGAAGCAGCAGAGGTATAAAAAGGAAATTGCCATTAAGATGAGGTTCGAGAGATAGAACAGGCCAAGAAATAATTGGAGTAGGGAAAGGATACAATCAGGAGGATATGTCTTAGATGCATTTTCCCCTTCCATCTTCTCCACTTTGAAGATGCCATCGCAATTCTTTATCTCAATTTTGGCTATTATCTTTAGCTTCCATTATTAAGTTCTGTATTTATTGAAATGTAAAAGCAACATATCAATACAATACATGCTCATTTTGGTTGCTTTAGTTCTCGTTTTGTTTTCTTTTGCTCATTTTTTGAACCACGGATAAATACTATTTACTTAATTAATAGTTTCCTACTCGCTAGATTTCTATGAACTTTTTCAACTCCAATTGAAACAGCCTCTTTTTTTTAAAAAAAAAATATGACATTTTTTAATAAAACTTGTCCTAACAGACTTTTTGTCAAACATTTAATGTACAATGAGTTGAATAATAAGGATGACAAACCTACAAAAAATTATTTAATTGTAAAACAACTTCAGACARCCTACAAAAATAGCTGCGCTGACATTCWTGCACCCTTTAACATAGCAAAGGATAAAGAGGGAAACTTATTGAGGATTCCATGCTTATCCGCGTAAAACTTTTAACACAATTTATATATTATACATAATTTTATTACACTGATATGAAATATTTGTCCAAAATAAAATTTTAAAAATCTAAACACATATTAAAATTTCAAAGGATCCAAGTTTTTCACACCTTTAAGGTGACAAGTCCCAAATCCACTCATGCAGATAACAAGATAATTCATACATCAACCACATGATGAATATCCTACTAATTTCCTGAACTGAAAGCTCATATGGCAAGCAAGAATGACAATGTGCTTCAAGAATGATGAGATAGCTACAGAAACTCTAATTGATTCCTCTCTTATGAGGACCAAATCTTTTTCATCTTTATTGAAGGTCAGATTACAAGAGAATCAGAACGTAAATGTATATCTGATCAACGATAACTCTACAACCTCTGTTACTGAGGACATGTTGCATTAACATTTCAAAAAGAATCAAGCCTAAGACATTGATACAATCTTCATCATGAATTTACAGTTAATTTACCAGTAGGCAGCTCAGATATACAACGCGAATGGAAGTAAGCTTTTATTAGAACTACAGAGCAACCTACCCATGTATAGATTGAAGATTTTCYGCAGAAGCTTATGCAACGGATACTGATTGAAGCAGACCATCAATATACTCCTTAAGTTTTGCTTTTGTTATTGCACCTTCCCTCCTGCTTTCTGGAACTTCTTTCCCATTCTTGAAGAGAATCAATGCTGGTAATCCATACACTTTGTACTCCTGGATAAGTTGAGGATTTGAATCATGATCGACTTTGACAATTGTTAGTTTGTCTTCATACTCCTGAGAAGCAACAAAAGAGAAATTAGTATAGGGAAGAAAATTAGGTCTTGAACAAAGCATTTGCCTTATAATCTTCAAACTCAACCAAAAAGAACCAAAAAGTAATTTACTCTTAATAAGAAGTCGCTAATCTTCAAATCTTTTGTTTTATTATACCAATATATCAATTGAATTTCAACCCTTGTTCCTGTGCATTGATTCATACATATTTATAAACTAACCGTTATTGTAAGAGCCCTAGAGCTCAAGAAAACAATTGACCTAAAATTCAAGCAATTTTATGAACAAGTAATTATTGTTGATTGTTAATCAAAGTCCTGTCATCCATGTGACATATAAAGACTCATGCGACAACAGAGAAGCTAAGAATCCAAATATTTCGAGATCAGCTTCCATAAAAATTGACCATTTAACAGAAATCAATTTTAAGCATACTCGGTCAGTGAATGTGATTTAGACCATGTACAGATATTTTAGCATGTCAATTTCTCTTACAGATGGGACTCCGCAGCAAACTGGCTTCAACTCCAAAGAAAAATAACATAGTACTGCAAATTTGTAAATGCTTAACACCTACAATCAGCTAAGTTTAACAAACCAATACCATGACGTACTTAGGAAACTACAATTTAACCAGCAAGGAATGATCTATTCAACAAATCCTCACCTAACGAAATTCATCTGTATTCAGAAAAATACAATGTGTCCTTTTATCATCATGGATCCAAGAGTAGAGCAACTTTAAAAATGATATTAAGAAAAAGAAATGCATAGGAATCCACTCCTGGATTAGCTTGCCTGGGTTTGGCTTTTAGGGAGCTGCAACTTCTCCTCGAGACAATTATGCTCTATTAAACAGTAGGGCTTTTCTATCTATATATCAACCAACTTTTCTATTATATAGTAGAGGAGCCTTCCATCTCTGGCTTTTCTACTTAGATTATTCAGTGAGATTTTCTTTACGTCAAGTTTACATTCTTCTACTACGAAGAGGGAAGATCTACAGAAATCACATAATTGTTTCATCTATGTTTGAACAAAAACTATGACAATATTTATTTTCCCCATTTTGACCTTTCTTAGGTCCTCTAACAAATTGGTTGGTGTTTTCCTGCAGGGATCCTCAGCATTGCACATATACTCGAGAGTCATATGTCTGTATTTACTAAGAAACCAAGAGTTGATCCACTAAGTGGAGATAGACTACATCTCTGAATCAAGACATGCAACAATAGCTAAGAAGAACCATATAATACAAATAAACAATGGGAAATTGTCAGAATAAGCCTCATATTCTCGATATCCCTCAGTTAACAAAACAAGGAAAGCAAATGTCATGAAATCTTCCTCATAAACAGCAATAGTCACAATTTCCAGGTGATCTCTTAATCTATCCACTTCCACGCYACTAACTGATTTGATGTCTGGACAACAATAAAACAAGAACCTGTGGTGCAAAAATTACTGAGATTTTGATATTGATCATCAGCATTACGATATCGATTCTGAGAATATTTAGAACGCACATAGTAATTTATATTTCTTTAATTATGAATAAAAACATGAATTCGCTAAAAAAGGGGCTCACACTTCTCTATCTTTTATTATTCTCAGTTTTTAGTGCATCCACATGCAAAGCTATTATTTGGAATCATACAAATATACAAGAACACAGAAAGCATGCATTTCTATGGTTGTAGATAGTAAATCTGATACTGATGGAGAACGATGAAATCACCATTCAACAATTACTACTAAGTTGTGTTTCTTTCTTCTATTGCAGTCAAGTTAGGGACAGCGTTAATAATTCACCTCTGGGAGTTGCCCTAGCATACAATCAGAATTTCTGTCAAACAAGATGCACCATTGGCTCSMTCCATGCTCCTAATAGCACTTCTAGAAATCCCCTCAATAGAAAAGTAATCTAAAAACAAAAATGCAATTCACACTGCTGACATCATGACAAGGAATACTTTATCAATCATGACAGAGATATACCCAATAAACACACGAAAAACTGTTAACATACAAGAAAATTTAGCTTTAGAAATTATTGGGCAAATTAATGGAAAATGAAAGGAATGGCCAAAAGAAGATCAAAGGCCCCATCACAACCAATCATGCTTTGCTTCATGGAAACTCCAGATCGCACTAAAGGGCAGAGATATGCATCAAACTACTGAATTGGTAACTTTTTTTGTAGCAGAAACATAGGTTGAAGCATTAAGTTTTCACCTTTCTTGTTGTGAAATATCACAGAACTGAAGAGTTTATGTAGATGGGCTGTCAAGACATTGAGTTGAGCAAAATGAGTAAAATTACTGGGGTGGAAAATAAGTAAAATAGAACAACTTGCATACCCCAGTCTAGGTATAACTGAACCTCAACAAATTCCACAAAAAAAAATTTTAATTTGKGTGCAATGAATGAAGGACACCTAATGTCCAAAACAGTTAGTCAGCACATGTATTGCCTGTTCACAAAACTAAGAGGATGGTTTCAAAGTATCTTCTAGTAAGATGACAGCTCATCCAATATAATTGGTAATTAAGGTATAAGTTTTAATGCTTGTAAAGACTATAGCAGCCTTTGATTCAACTGAGTTGGTTATTATTCCACCACTTGCCAAAGTTCTCAATAGACTTTTTAGTTTTAGCTTGCTCTGACAAGGTAAACAATAACAATCTGTTCTTATATGGTAACTGGACTATTCGAAATGCAGAACTTCCATAAGTAACGGCATAGCAGCCATAACTTCAGAACCACAAACCTTGGTCTCTCTATCTACAGTATGTTTAATCTTTTTCAGCTAATGTCTGTAAACAGGCTTCTGAATTTAAGCACCAAATGATTTCTGGAAATCCCCTCTAATATAATCCCTTGCTTGAATCCACTAACCAAAAGGTAGTCTATTCTTTAGAAACTGCCACCACTTGCTCTTGTTAATCTTACAAGTCTACAAGCAACATACTTGAACCCTCAATGATTGTGGAAGTAGCACACTCTTCAACAAAATCGTCAATCCCTACAATGATCTAATCCAGTAAAACTACAAAATAATACATTATCTACCCAGCATGATTCACATACCACCACATGATAGAGAGAAAAACGGCGTCGAGTATTAAATGGACACAAACATTCCATGCAGACCTTACAAATAAATTATTACTGGAAATATTATGCATGGTATTTGGTAAAAGAGAACATTTTTTAGACTAGCCAATTTACTGCACACTTCAAATATTAAATAAAGAAGCTAAAAATCCTCAAATATGACAAATTTACAGGACGAGGTAGTTCCTCAACTGAGGGAAAAAGACTATTTATCGGTTGGATACCTTTAGTTTATATACTTACTGAGAGAGAGAGAGAGAGGGAGGGAGGGAGGGAGGGCAGATTTCTTCAAGACGAGTAGTTAGAGCAGCATCTTTCCAAGTCTTAGTAACATTTGAAATATGCGAAGAACTTCCAAATATAAAATACACAAAATTCAAGCATTCAAAAATGTTGCTAACAAAAATATGAGTTTCCTAAACAGTTCTCCTGAATTAACTTCTTCTGTAGTTCTCAAAAAGGCCAAACAGAACCTAAGCATATAAGATCTGTAACTTCAGTGTTTTATTATACTGTATGAACCCAGCAACGAAGGGGCAAAATACTACCAAAACAACCACAGCACTCACTGAAAACAATTCATCAGTCTTCAGTTAAGTGAACAAAAATATGTATGTGCCTCAATAGTAATTTTTCCATATTTCCTCGTTCCCCCTCAAGAAACTGAAGGAATATACGCTGATAGACATTATAGATTCTTTACTTTTTTTTTTTTTCCCCTTTTTTTCGTGAACAAAAATATGTACATGTGAGAACGTCTGAGTGTATTTTCTCCATTTATGTCCTTGCCCATCAAGAAACTTACGGGAATATACATTGAATCACCAAAGGTAGAATCATTCATTAGTTCATTCAGCAGGCACGTGGACTTTTTTTTTTTTTTTTTTTCCTTTTCAAGTTCTTCTTTTTCCTCAAGGACTAATTGCTTTTTCCGTAAAATTGGTTGCAAATTCTTGTTTTGACTTCATTTTTCCTACTCGTCGTTCATGTATCAATCATTTTATCATTCAAGACCATTGTTTGACCTCAACTTAATGCTGCATCAGAAGACAACTAGAATCATAAAAGAGAAAGGATAATATCTTACTAAATTAACCCAAAAAATGAAAATTTGAATTCTAAAAAGAGAATACCACTAAAAGTAAATAAAATTGATTTTTTTAAAAATATGGACCTGAGCAAGGGATTCAATAGCGGGAGCGATCAAACGGCAGGGGCCACACCACGTCGCAACGAACTCAACAAGAACCGGACGATTCGACTTCAGTACAACCTCAGAAAATTCAGTTTCCTTAATCTCCCTTATCATACCACAGCTTACCCTCAAGACAGCCGAAGAAGACGATGCAGTTCTGCATCTCCTTCGAGCTGAAGATAAACTATGAACTTTTCTGCTCGAAAAAAGTTGCAAATTCGAAAAAGACAAGGAGTTTTCAACCGCACGAACAGAAGGTAGCGGAGGCAAACCGCAAGTAACTCCGTAACAGGAGGGAAATGAAGTTGTCCCCATGGCGGAMAGTGAAGCTATTCTKAGAGAGCTCAGCAKTTGCAGTCTYGCAGAGACACTCGTATTTTAGAAGTTCTAAAGGATTATTTAATTCATGCCAGATGATTTAGTAGCGGCGGTTGATGATGTGGCATTTTCTTATTGTTTATGAATGAATTAACAATGTGGTCGCGAGCGCATGCTATCAGGTTCGGATTTGATATTTAATAAGTTTGTGAGCGAGGAATTCGTGGCTATAAAAGGACGGTGCTTATTCTTTTAGAACTGTCTTATATTTTTAATTTCATCTCCATATATTTTATCTTGTCCTATAGAAAAATTTATGGAGTAGCTTTGTTCGAAAATGAACACCATAAATTATTTTAAGTGTAGATTCGAATACAAAGTGGCTATTAATTTACATAATTTGACTTTTCGAATAAAGATTTAAAGAAAAGTGAGTATATTTAAATAATAAATATTAATTTTAAAAGACATAATGCACATTTGAAATTATTCGTCAATCACCTTTAAAATACCATAGATAGATTTCTTTAGAATGAAAAAAGTAATTCAATCAATCTACTATTTTCTCTCTTTCTAGCATGCATAGCTTTATATCCTACATTAGTTATTCACTGTAAAAAAATAATACGTAGTATTTTTTTTGTTCGCTATTTTTCATAATTTGATATGGTCCCATTGTAAAAAGGAATCATATTATCTTAAAAGATAATTATCGTTCAACTATAAACACCATGCAGAACAAATTTGTCTTAAGAATAAAGAGTTAATCTCTTACCTTGTTACACTCTTTTTTGCTTTTCGTTCTCTAGAATAAGTGTTCAATAAGTCCTTATTTTCTATATTTGTTTAAACTACACATAATAGATCTGTATTCTATAGGGTTTTCAACAATCGTAAGATAAATTTTCATGCATTTATATTATGTTGTTTGAAGACTTATTCATTGTCTTTTAAATGTTATATTTTTGCTCAATTAAAGGTTTCAAGTTATATGCATGATTATATTTAATCTTCAAGTTTGTTGATTAGTTCATATGTTACTAATAAGGTCTCTATTCTGATTTATTATAGTTAACATACCGATGCTTTTATAGATTTCATCTTAACTATATGAATTCGTATTTAGTAATTATGCTCTGATTAATTCTAGGTTACTGCTTTGAGTGTTAGATAGTACTCTATCATTGTAAACTATTTTATAAAGTGAATTCCRGTATGATATGTTAAATGCAATATCCATTGATATTTATGTATTTCATCTTGTTTAATTATCGATATTCTCTTTATATAACAAAAATGGATAAGAATATGACTAATGTCATTTCTCCCACTAAYATAGTGGTTGTCCCCATACAATCACTCATGTTTCTTATAGGAGAAGGTTGAAAAGTTCGAAGGGGATAATCTTARGATATGTCAAAATGTTGTTTTATCTCATAATACTAAACTTCACAAGGTATCTAAGAGAAGAATCCCCTGTTGTGCAAGAAAATAATAGGAAGTCRATAATTGCATTGGACACATGGAAGCATTTTGAATTTTTGTGCAAAAACTATATACTGAATAGGATAGACAACACCATATATGTAGTGTATATTGATGTGAAAATTGTAAAGGAACTTTGGAGTCATTGGAGACAAAATACAAAATAAAGGATGATGGTTTTAAAAAAATTATTGTTAAACTATGTTGTAAGATGTATGTGATGTTACACGTATCTTGATGTTTCCAATTAAAGCTTCCTAAAAGGATTTTCAATGATTTGGGAAAACGTTTATCACAAACGTCGTAATATGTTCACTCTATACGATATTCGTAAATAATATCTGTAAATACGTTATCTAATGTTATCTAACACAACAGCTGTAACACATCAGCAAGAACAATTTTATATCTAAAAATTAGATGACATTTACATGATGTGATGGYATAAATATAATATCTGTCAATGTTTGATATACTGACATATGCAGATAACGTTTCTCCTTTAGTCACCTTAGGATTAGATATGATGATATTCATACCACATTTCTCAAATGTCGTGTTATGTGGATTTTAGGCAATATTTTTCAACCGATATTTGTAATATGTGTTGGCATAAACACATAGTATGCCAACATTTGGTATTTGTTGATGAAATGTTGTAATAAGTACAATTTTGTGAATTTGACCTTTAGTCAGCTTAATACTGAATARTAAGATATTTGTACAACCTCTTCGAAATATCGTGATAGGAAGAATTTAAGACAAATTGAAGGTCGATATTAGCATAATATTTGGACATAAACACATCGTATGAAACACATTGTATGACAACATGTTATATATGTTGGTATGACATATCGTAATAAATCACAATTTTATGTGACATACAACGTGACATTTAACCTTTAGTGGCATTAATACCGGATAAAATACATTTCGTACAACATTKTTTGAAATTCCATGATATATAAACTTTAGGAGACATTAATTATGTCATTTTTAAATATTTATCGACAAAAATACAATTTATGACAACACTATCTATATTCAAACACCTCACTGGAAATCATGTAGGACAAGACCTAAAATCACTCTACATGCATTACGGGCCGATCTAGATTCGACCTCACCAGCAGATAGCTTCTGGGGAAGCGACTATAGTCCAATGACTAAGTGAAAACTACTAACCCCAACTGAGCCTCCTTTTGACCTAAAGAATGCTTTGGCAAGTGTTGCAAATCCTCAAATCTTGTATGCCATTATATTATATTCCAAATCTGGGGCATCAAGATAATGAGGGGTAACTTATCCATCTTGATATATAGCCATTATAAGCTCTTAGCTCTAGGACATTCCATCCAATAGGTACCCATCATTCATTTACTTTATTAGAGTAGGACAACCATAGTCTAATGATCTCATTTTAGTTGTTAGGTATAAAAAAACCTCCAGTACCAGATCCCTTCTATTAACCATGAGAAAAAATTTATCATTAATTTTGTGATGTGCTGACATATTGGTCTAGTAGAAAAAACATATAATGTGCATTACGATGGGCAGGAAATTCTACAACCACCAATGAAAAATAAAATTAATAATCAGTTTAATAAAAAATTTTAGATATTTTACAAACCTAGCTGCTAAAGCTATCTTGACAACAAGTTAAGAAGTTTCTCTCATGATAAAAGAAGCTACTTATCGGAGCCCATGTTTTATCCTGGTAACCAAAAATTCTTCTACTATTTCCTGTTTGGYAGCATTGATGACATCAATCTAAGCTTCCTAGAAAAGTAATATGACTACTTAGATATGATTCAAAATATTTTTTTTCTTTTAGTACAAGAGGTAACTTCATTACTTGAATGAAAAGTGAYTGAGAAAAAAGAAAAGAATGAGGATCTCTCTTTAGACAAAAAATATTTACTAGATATACTTCATACATCAAATAAGAAAGTTAAAAATCGTCATATGCGACAAAATTGAAAAACAAACCAAAACATGTGAATTAACAAATTCACACAAAAATTTGGTATAATTAAGGAATGAGAGAAACAACTTAGATTGGAGATTTCCATTAACAATAACTTTCAAAGAAAATAATCAAGGAATTACACCAAGGAATCAAGATATTCAATATTCATGTCTTATTTTAAAGTGCAGTAAGTTTGCATATGTCTGGTTTGACACCCTAATGTGAAAAACGTCATTATTAGTACTTAAAAGACAACCCAAAAATCTCACTAAAGAAATCCATTTCTTGCTCATTCTCATAACCTGCCTTGGTGCCATAAACATGTACGAAGTATGCTGATGTTACTACCACTAGAAACTGCTAATATGATGAGAAAATGGTCTGATTGGGCTGCACCTATATTTTCCTTCACTGGCTTTGAGAGATTTTTCACATCCCATATTCGGCCTGTCTTGTCCTGATTCTCTATGGTAAAATTAYGTCATTTCGAATGCTATAATAAGCCAAATAAGCAGTCTAAATGACCTACAATTGAGGCTACTGYCTAAAATAGAAACAAGAGGGTCATCAAGTGAAACTATCACGTAATAAAAATCATTACAAGAATACTAGCACAGCGAGAAACATCTTTTGTAGCCTACATTTTAATAGTGATAGAGTATACTTGACCATTATGGATATCCACAACTAACCCATGACATTCATCTCCAATAAGAACCAAAAGCTTGGGGTCTTGGCTCATCTATGTATGTTACATAAGTAATCATTTAAAAGCAACCGACTTTAACTTAACTTGGTATAACCAATCCACATTGGGGATGATGAGGAGGAAGAATTCGCTCACCAATATTGTTGTAGGGTTTCAACACCATAATTTGAAAAGCAAAAGACTAAACAAATATATATGGACCTTGACTTAAGAAATTACAAAACTCTCTGGTACCCATGACATTGTGCTTTCCTCATTAAAATCTAAAAGGATGTGTTCAAATTAATGAACTGTAGTACAAGAATAGAATAATTGGCCAAATACATTACATACAAACTTTGCTAAACCTAAATAAAGATGAGTTGAGTTGGATTTACAATATATTATAAATGAAATATTTCTGAATCAAATATAYAGACCTCAATTGCGACCAATGAGATGACAATGATGAACTTACCATTAACAAAACCCYTAACCTTTTGAATTTGACAAAAAAAGAACATTGATACATGATTTAATGATTTTTTAAATTTTTTTCTTATTAATTTTTTAACTATAATTTGAAAATTTTCCCTCATCATAGATATTTCTACATTTGTGTCTTGATCTTAGCCTCTTCTTCTTTCTTCTCGGAAATGTCACTATTCATCAAGAAATGGAAAATARAATAGAAAAATTTTTCTTAAAAAATATTTCAGATGTCTTTCTCTTTCTTTTGCTAAAGGCTTGAACAAGGTTGGGCCCCTACTATGGCCATTTCCAAAGCAAATTTGTTTCATCATAGTATACAACAAAGACTCCATGACCTATGAAACATTCTCTGGTGGTTTGATTTAGTGAATTTAGGATGTGGCTACTTGTAATATCTTAGCCATAGGGGTCATATTGTAATTTATGAAGTATGATTTAAAGTTGATTAATAAATAAATAGAGGTTGGTAAATAAAAAGAATATATATTAGTTACTAAGGTTTAGGTTAGATATAAACTTTATCTTTATGCCTCCATCCATTATTCTAACGCTAAGAGGCAAAGAGCTAACGCCATAGATTAAGAGACTGCCACTGCTGCACAATCCTAAGAAACGAGTTAGGATGATCAAGGAGTGCGTTTTTTAGGTAGATCTGTAAGCGCGTCAGTGTAAGGTAAGTGGAGCAACCATATTATCTGAATTTTCTGGTGAAAACTCTATTTAGTTTTATTATAAAAGTTTGGATCAGACGTGTGGCTTTTGAATGAGAGTGATGATTTATATTTATGTTACTTTAATTGTAAAGTCATTGAATTTGAAAAAGTTAGAATAGTTTGTTTGAGACATTGTCTAATTAGGCATTGGGAGGAACATGTTCCACCTATTTGAATGATTCACATAGCATGGATAAAAAGCTAAAACTCATTATTTTGGTTGGCCTAGCGGGATAAACAGCTAGGACTAAATTTAAGTTATGACCCAATTGTGTTAGTTTGACCGTCCCCAAATGCTTGAAATTGTTTAGTTATATATAAAATATGATCCAAATTATAAATTTTTTTTATTATGGCTTAGAAGATTATATAAGTGGCTTGTTATTTTGTTATATAAATCTTGATTTATTTTATATACTGTTTATTCTTATTGATATCCGTTGCAGTTGTGTTGCTTCCGCAAATTTTTGGTTTGCCCTATTAACACTCTTTGTGATTTAATTTYTTTATTGTTTCTTCATTTTGGTGGTTACCAAAATCCCTTCTGACAAGCCTAGCCCTATTATTTATTGTTTCCTTTCATGGCCTTAGGTTCTCATAGCTAGCATGTTGACTTTCTTGTCTTGTTTGTTTTTAATTTATGGTTTCTATTTTCTTCCTTTTCTTTTCCTACTAGCAAGCTTTCTTTTTCTTCTTCTCTGCACTTTTTCTTGCTTCACTTAGTTTTTCACCGTTGTATTCTTTATGCCCTCTCTCGGCTCCCAATTGGCAAAGGAATTTCATTTCATCATTRCTTTTATATATTTACATTCCTCTTTATTCTCCTTCTTTTCTTGTATATCTYGTCCATATTAGAATAAAGTTTCATGAATTAAATATCATCAAATCTTGGAGCAAAGTTATAGCAAAGATGAGAAAGTCTCCTTTTAATAAAAGATATAAATGTCAAACTTTGTTCAGTCCCAGTTAAAAGAGATTGCTCTACTTGCTGAATAAGAATACTAATTCCCCTATTTCCTCTTTTAAAACAAGAAACCTTTGAATATGAGTTCAAAGACAACGTTTAGGAGTGAGGATCTGGGATCCGGAGTCTAAGAACAAGCTAGAATCTTTAAGTTATATTTGGATTTATTTTTATATTAGAACATTATTTTTTGGATTTGACTGTTGTTTATTGTATAGGTYAAAATGTGTTGGTGAAAAARTAACTTTATTTATCACTTTATTTATGAATTTAAAATTCTACAAAGCTTATTGTGTAAAGTGGTCTAGTATTTTTTGAGGGAAATCTTAGAGAATACGGTCATGCCACGGCTTGAATATGGGTTTAGACCTAATTTTGAGGCATGACACTACTACATAGTTCTTTTCTTGTCCAAATAACACTTTCACCATGTATTGAAAATTGGTCCTTGGACTGTGATAAGACATTACCTCAATATTACAAAATGGAAGTTCAATTTTAGACCTTCACAATACAAAATTTCAAATACCCTATGTTGGATTTGCTTCCCCTATTTGAATTATTTGAAAAAAAAATAAATTTTGCTCTGATTGGCAAACTTGGTTGRGAGGGCATTAAAGTAGATCATACCACTATAATGGCTACAAGARGCAAGTTTGCTAGGGTTTGTGTGGAGATAGACCTAGCTACACTTCTGATACCCTTTGTATTTTTGCTTGGGGATTCACATAATGTTGAGTATAAATGACTTCATTTAATTTGCTTCATCTATGGCAAGTATGGCTACATAGAAATACGAAACATAAACACTACCTATTGCACCTAGCACAGAGTGCCTATTGAACCTAATCAACTAATCAATAAATCAAATTCAGGAAGAAAGATCACATTTTCCATGGAAGCACCAGAAGAATTAATTAGAATGAGCCATTTGGCCCTTAGATGCTTCCTAAGTCTCAAACAAGGCAAGAGGAAACTGTTATAACTGCAAAAAATGTTGATAAATTCACTGCTCATGAGATAGCAAGAAGACAAACCACAAGCTATTGCCAAACTAGTGATTACGAACAAGGACTAGCCAACAATCACGACATCTCGCCGAACCGCTGAGTTGCAAAAAGTAAATCATGTTTAGGAGTCAAACATAAAAGGGAAAGATTAAGAGGGCCGCAGGAGTACAAATGGATCTAACCTAACCAAGGTTTGATGTTGTGGGGTAGATAGAGAAGGAAAATTTGGGATGTGACTCTAACCTAATCAAAGAGAGCTTCCTTTTAGAAGCCTCTTTCATAGATCTGTGTTAGAGGTGACACTGCTGAATTGAAGCCTAAGAGAAAAGCGAGCMAACTCAAGTTTATCAAAATAATTGGTCCAAAGTCATAAAGGCCAACGAAAAGGTAAGAAAACTTTAAAGAAGGACTATCGTTACYATCGTTACCAAGGCCTATCCTCCTAAATTTTTGATCAAAACTATCATATGAGTGGCTAATCCACTAACTTGTGAATACATGTTCCCTCTACTAATGATCCAGACCACACATTAAAGGGATTGACCATGATTTTAGATTAGAACCCTCAAAAGATGAATTCAACATAATTCCACAATCTACAACCAAGTTGTCCTCCGACACTAACAATTCCCAAGATCAATCCTTGGAGGATTTCACAATCAGACCGGAACAAAATCCACTTGATGATGAATTTCAACTTATTAATATGAATATCTATCGAACTGAATTTGATGAGAATGTCTTAGACAGGGTGGGTTCTAAGAATCTAGGGGCCTTAGGCGAAAGTCTGTTCCAAGTCAGTCTCCGATCCTCTAATAAACAATTAAAATATTTCTGAAAAATATCTATAAATAATAACCATAACTAACTTTTCTACTAAGAAAATACTTTCGAAGTAATAAAAAAATATAAAAGGTTATGTTCATATCATATTTAGTCTTATAGCATCTTGATTTGAAAATTCTACCATTAAGATATTACAGTCAATATATTCAAACATGTAATTTTCAATAAACAACATTGCCAACCCATTTAACCTATCCTGAGACATTGTTGACCTAAGGTAAGATTTTATCAACTTCAATTTTGAGAAACTCCTCTCAACTATAATTAGTATGGTCAACAATATCTTATAAGCAATCCACACATTTGAAAAATAACAATCCATCTTCTTTAAATAATCTAACACTTCAAYTGGTTTTGTGATTTTAATTGGCAAATAACTCACAAATTTGAGCTCTCAAAATAGCTCTTGTCCATCAATATCAGAAATCATGTCATGCTTCAAAAATTTTTCAACATTTTCACACGAGTTCTTCAAACAATCATCATCTACAAGTTCTAACTTTTGTAAATCAAATAGAGATCCAAAAGTATCTTCATATTTTTCTAATTGTTCAAATCGACATTTAAGTGAGGGAAGAGCTCGATCAATTATATATAAAATATAATCAAATCTGAAGAATTCTTCAACAGAATGTGTTATCTCATGACTCATATTTTGATCCATTTTTTTCTACAAGTAATTTATTTTTCATGAAATGCAAGGTCACTCTCCATCTGAATAGCAATTTCTTTAGCAATAATCATATCAGTTTGAAATCCAGTTCCTCCATATTTTTTAATGAAAGATTTAAAAACTTTCAAATGACTAATTGCCGCACTAATAATCATATCTTTATTATGTAATAGTTTACTTGCTAGATTAATAGCAGATTATATATTGTACCAATAACCACGTCAAATAAAAACTCAAAATTCATCAAGTCAGATAATAAACCCCTAGCATATCTAAATGTCCTAGGCTCATCACATTTTTCATAAGTTAAATAATGCGTGCTTTATTTGTGGAGTTTGGAATCTTATTGTTTTAATACTATCCACTCGACTTTCCCAACGTATTTGTGATAGTGGTTTAAGTGTTAGGCCTTTCACATTATCTTGCAAAATCTTCCATCGTTTTGTAGAAGATGAAAACAATACAAATAAGCATTGTRCAACTCCAAAAAATGATCTAGCCTTTATACAAGAATTTGCCATATCACATAATGTAATGTATAAACTATGACAACCACATGAAGTATAAAAACATCTTAGATTTATTTCAAATACTCATTTCTATACTCATTTATGTTTTCCTTTCATATTAGAACCATTATCATAACTTTGTCTCCTTAAGTCTCCTATTTCAAGATCAAATGTTTGTAGAGCATTTATTTAACTCGTCAAACAATCCTTCCCATGATGTATCTTCTACTTTAAGGAATCCTAAAAAGAACTCTTCAACTTTTATTGGATTCAGTGAGACATCTACATATCTTACTAAAAGTGACATTTGTGCTTTATGACTTATATCAGGTGTATAATCAAGTACAATAGAAAATTATTTAACTTCCCTTATTTTCTTAATGATTACATTCTTTATCTCACATCCCAACATGAGTATAAATTCATTTTTGAATTTTACGACTAAGATAATAATAGTGAATTTCCCTCTCCTAAATCCGAGAAACATGCTCTTTCATCATTGGATCAAACTCAGCAACTATTTCAATTAATCCTCAAAATTTTCTATTATTTTCTGTATAAATTGTTTCAGTAGCTCCWCAAAATGCCAAATGATTTTTACCAAGAAAACAAACAATAGAAAATATCCTCAAAAAAACTTGTCTCCAATATTCCTTATATTTGTTGATTTGATTTTGAATATCCTTATCAATTGTTAGATTGTTTTGTAATCTCTTTTCCAATTCAATCCATCTTCTTGTGTTATTCATGTGAACTATACTTGTTTCGTGGCTAAAAAACACTATTTTCTGGTCATTTATTCCATCATTATCTAAATGAATGCTAGTTCCATCTTGTTCATGCTTAAAGAGCTTGCAACAAAAATAAAATATTTTATCCAATGAAACCGAGTAAAACTACCATTTTTTATCCATCTTCTCACCATTTGATATATTCAAATAWAATGTTTAATGGAGAAATGTCTATTTTCTGAATCTTTAGAAAAATTAGTCGTATTCACTCTAGGAGRCCCTTTTTCACTAATGAGTCTATCAACTCTTGATCAATAAATTTTCAATTGGTTGGATCACTATTTCCAAAGTCACATAAAAAAAATATGTATTAGTATCTTTGTCTTGCTGAATTTTATTTTTATTAGCAATGCCATCAGTATTCTACTTTCTATTGTTTGATGCAATCTAGTTGTCAAGGTGGGGGGAATGCTTTCCTGCACCTTCGTGAAAATAACTATTTGAAATAGAGTACTGCATACTAGATACAACCTTTGAATCCCCCAATTCATAGTCCTACACCATTCTTCACCAAGTCCTTCACTTTTCTGTTCTTTTTACTACTATATCTCAACTTTATTATTTATCTAATAAGATATTAGTGACACATGTAGGCTCTATATTGTAAGTCTTTAGACAGTTTTCCATATGAACATAATATCTTGCATGCTACTAACATGATCAATGATAAACTATTTGAGACTATTTTAGATAAGAAGAATAAGTTATTCAAGAAGGCACAGTATAGATAACATATAGATTTATTGCAGTAAGAAGATGAGTTTTTTACATTTATTTGTTTAAGATATGTAGTTTGCATTTTAGGTATGTCTATAAATGCATAATCTATATTGACTTCATATCTTCCATGTTTTACCATTCTTGTTATGTATTTTCTTTTCTTTTTTCTTTTCCTATTTTTATTAGCACATAATTACATTCTAACCGTGTTGTTATATGTATACTCACAAAAGGTAAAGATTATATTCTAATTTCATACCTAGGTGGATTCATCATCACAATTTCAGCCCTAGATACCATTTAATTTATTGGTTCACTTACCATTCAAATTTATGTACAATGATTGTTTGATGCATAAGATAAATACAAAAGTTCTACATGTAAAGAAATGTCAAATYGCAAGGATAGTCCTTTATTTCCCATACTGGCAGGTTAACACTTGTTGCATTTTACTCTGATTAATAGTTATTTGGTTCACATTGATACTTTTTAATCATATGATGTTAATATTTCCTTACAATTTGAGATTTTATATCATGTATTAGAGCAAAGTTGTGGGAATTTCTTTTTTGTTCTCAAATGGTTACAAAATAGTTTTAGAACATTTTGAAAGGGTAGTAGTAGGAGTTGAATCTGCATTTCCTTTTTCCTTCTTTAGGACAAATTGGGTGCCCTTGTCACATTGGTAGGACAACAACATGGAAATTAAATAGCTTTACGAGATGTAATAAATTTGTCTTTCCTAAGTAAGCCTAGAAATTGCATAAACTGATATTATATATGTAATGATCAGAATTGGATCATTGGCATATCGAGGATTTCTCTTGGGTTGGATGTGCAATGAATAAATCTGTTATATATGTGTAGTGATGAAAATCATGCTTTCACAGAAGTTTAGGCTTTTATTGCTTTTGAGTTGTAAACTTGGTTTGACTCTGAATCAAAAAGCCTTGTCCAAAATGTACCTCGAAGTCAACTACTGCATTTGCTACTTCGTTGTATTTAGCATTATCAGATCTATTTACACCTCTTTGTGGACATAACTCGGAGGTAGTTGTTCATCGACTCTTTATAGTACGAAGTACGTATCTCATAGATGTTCCGAATGGTGCATTGAAACAGGGACACATAATGAATCTATTGAAAAGAATGGACACAATGTACAACTGGCAGAATTGGAATAAAAAAATAGCTCTATTAATAATGAAAATAATTCGGAAGCAAATGAGCTTTTATGGATTTGTAATAATAATAGGGATGGGAGGGTGGATTATCAGGAGTTTAGGAATTTTATGGGTAAAAAGGCACTGAGATATTTAGGATTTTCAGGCACTATATTGATGTGAAGGACAACAGGTGCATTTTATCTAAGGAGCTTTGTGATGTGCTCATTAATTCTAGTGTTGCACTTTTCTTTTATTTTTCTTAAGTCTTTGGCAATCAAAAGTTTCTATTATTGGAACTATTTAATATTTTGGATTTTAAAGATTTGCATGTTCTTAAGTTGAGTGTTATTGATTTTCCTTATGATCTAATATAGGAATAGAATCGCTTTATCATTTTAGATGAGTGAAATGAATTATTGGTGCCAATCTAGATTATATAATGGGCAAATGTATATCGCTAACCTAAAATATAAGCATTGGCTATTGATGGGAGACAATCTCCCAGGATTCAATAAGTCCAAATTAAGTTTAGCCAGTGATTATTTGTGAATTTAGTATCTTGTTGCTTTTATTTTGTCTATCACTCTACTATTGCTAGAGTAAAAGAATTATAAAATCATTTGAATTTCATTTTTAAGATTATAAAATAGCAAGAGACAAGACAAAATCCATCCAAGTTGAATTTTTGCTTAAAATTTGTTGTACATATCTAGAAATGACCACAGCTTTAGCCGRACTACTATTGGTATCCAACTAATAGCACTCAAATATTATCCTAAACGATCAATTGCACCCCAATGCACTTTTATCATTATGTTAGCCATAAACAACAATAACTAAAAAAAATTAGCAAATCATCTCAAAATACTTCTTATCACATCAATAATACAAAAGATAACCTTATCAAAGCAATAAGAGGAAGAACAAAGAAATTACCAAAGTAATGAAGTCTTTATTCTATTGCTATTGAAGATATTCAATATCTCTTTGCATTCTTCTCTTATACTTTTAGTTAGTGTTTCTCATTTTCTTTTGGTGGGGGAGACAAGCTAACAGACTCTGTCTAAACTAAGCAAAAGAAAAAATATTTTGATAAAGCTTTGATTGCTAATATGAGCCCCAACCATCTAGATTTTTCATTTTTAATGAGTTCCCCCTTCAACACGAAGGCCAAACTAGGCCAGGTCGAAATGATTTCACATGCATTAATAGGAAAATGGAACAAAGAACAACCAGCAATCAGTCCACTAGATCGAATTCCCATGAAATAGAATAATGCTAAAGGAAAAGCAGAGCCATGTAATGCAGAACCGGGAGTAGAAGAACAAGTTTTCACGAAGAATGAAATATTATCTAAAAGTTATTGCCCTTTTTCARTTTCCTTTTGTTTGTTGACATAAGATGTAACATACTACAAACAATTCAAATGCCATAAAAACCCAAAATAGAGTGATGTCTATTTGTAGATATATATGTCCAATAGTAAAATATCATCTTAGTCGAGTAATAAGGCAAAACCTAGTAGAGAAATAAGGAGCCATGGACTTTGCTTCAATTGTAGCTGATGAGATAAGAAGACATAGATCCGGCCGACGTCTTTGTGTCAATAGTTAGTTCACAATCAATAAACCACCAAACCCTGCCACTTATTCTTCATTTAACAAAAAGAGGTCCATTGAAAGAGGTTTTTCATGAGTTTTATCTACCATAATAATAGTACTGAAAAAATTGGAAGTTGAGTTCACATTTTTACATGGTGGGAGTAAGTGAAGGAAACAAAATAAAGATTAGATGAGCATAATTCTAAAATTTAGAGAAAAAGAAAAATAATTTAATATTGGATTGTGACATCGAAAAGAAATRTATAGTCTCAACAAGATTTGAAATAACAAAAAGATTTCTTCACGCATGAGTAAGCATCCTCCAAAGCCTAATGGCAATCCATGTCTTTGGAAAAAATATTTGCACATAAGTCAACCATCCTCAAYGGCAGTTCCATGTTTTTTGAGGGGAAAAAGAATAATAATAATAGGCCCTCTTAAAACATTAAACCAACAGTAGCCGATGGCCTTGAGGTCGACTCATGTCTTTGGAAAAGGAAATTGTTCAGTCCAAATTATTAACCAAGAAAATTATCAACTCGCCACAATATATTTTTTTGGGCTTTAATTTTAATTTTGATGGATTATGATAATGTTTAAAATTCCAAACTCAATTCATTACTTGTTTAAAAAATTGTAGGTTTCTTTTGTTATTTGTATTAGTAGGCCTTAATCTCATGGRATGTGGAATGTTCAAACAAATTTAACCAAATCAACTTTTATCAAGTTGTTGTGTTACATTTCTTCTTGGGCTTACATGATTTAATTGATCATATCTATTAAAACTAGGTCCAACTTCATTGATCAAAAAAAGAAAGCCGAAACAAAACTTACAATTTGAAATTAAAATGAATTCATTCAAACTTAATTAAATCATAATGCTTTAATTCAATAATTAAGGAATAGAAATACATAATTTAATGTTAATACAATAACAAATTATGGATACAAAATCTAATACAAACATAATTTATTGATATGTATGACTACCAAYATTAGTTAAAAAGGTTAGACTATGGTAAAAGCAAGTCTTTCGTCTTATATGTGGCAAATACTTACTTTTTTCAATAGTATATTTTAAACTGTAGGGAAAAAAATCTTTTACCAACATATTTGGTTTGGTTACAATAAAATTCATCGCAAAAGCAACTATTCATCACAGATTCCAAAAGTGTAGTTAAAAATGACTTTTTACCACACTTTTGTTGGCATTGCAATGAAAAATGTTGGCAAAAGTCATTTTTTTGTACAGACAGTTACACATATGTGTCTATCCCTCCACCCTCAGTAAGGATAGTCATCTTTAAGACATATTCCATTTTTTTTATATAAATTCAAAAGTGACTGTAGGAGTTAATGAAGCACCCCCAGATTATTAAGTGCATTTCCCATGATATTGATACACGAGTGACAAATGGTTTGCAATATGTTAACAGAAATAGATGAATCAATTCCCTAGTATGTTTTGCATATAATATTGTACAAGCTTCAGTTGTAGCAAATGAATAACAACAATMTGTTGTTGAGATGAAAAAAAAGATTAATAATGATGCGAGGAATGTAATTAAAAACAATTTATTGATATTCACTGAGTSCATCTTTTTTGATAAAAGAATAATAGAAGATCCCCGAATGTATATGTGACACCTATACTCCCAGCAAAACAAAAAAGAAGGTYTTATCAATTCTCTTAGTGTAAACACACGAATCGTGATTAACTAAAGCTAGATCTCTATGTGAATTAGATTAACCATAATTGTATTACCGTTTTAAGAAAATTTTCAATTTCACTAACCACTATAACCTAGTTTTGGAAACCCCCAATAGGAATCGATTATATCTCTAGTCAATTTTAATACTCCATGTTATTGTTAATCAATTACTWCACCTTTCAGTCTTCACAATTGATTATCAGAACAATTTATATGCTTTTAAGCTATAAATGCATTAAGAATAACATAACCACAATTAACAATGAAATAATAGGAAGGTATAAACAATACAGTCATGGGAAACAATTAAGCTATTATAAAGAAATCATCTTTAGATAAACTCTAACCAACTATAGCAAACTGATCTTGAAAGTATATTGGTTTTGAACTTTGAAAATAATGACAATATGATTRCAATACAAAAGGTAGAAAAAAATCAATTTTCCCGACTTGATTATTCCTAATCTTGATTGCAACCCATCCTAATAACCTGCAAAGGGCTTCTTCAAGTCTTTACACACCAAATATGAAAGGAACAAAATAAAGTTATAAAAAGAATGAGTCTTGTGGCTAAAAACACCACTTAAGTAGAAGAAAAACCCAAAAATTGACCTAAAGAACCAAGTCGGTGTCGTATTTAACTCACGTGAAAAACCAATGCTAACACGTAATGCAAATGGAGAGCACTGATGTAATGCTTCCTCATTAAGATATAAAAGACTATAGGTTCAAATTAATGAAATATGGTGAATAGATAAAATAATTGGCTAAATACGTTGTGCATAAATCCGGCTTAACATAAATAGACATTAGTCAAGTTGGATTTGTAATYGCTAATAATATGAGATATATGTGAATCAATCGTGTAGACTTCAATTGTGAACAATAATGTAAAGCCCTAGGTTTTTTCAATTATCAGTTAAAGATTTAGTGTTTCGTAGTATCGAGAATGCGACCAATAATTAGAAATTCCCGATAAAAATTAGGTCATTTTAACATTATTCAATTATTTAGTTAGCTCCGTAGTAACATATTRTTCTTTGAATTTTAGAATAGAGACGTAGAAAACTTCATCGYGACCAAGCATTTCTTTGGAAACATGTGCATCATTTTATTTTTAATTCCCAACCTTGTGTAATTACCCTCTAATTTGAATTGACCAATGCATGGAGAGCTTGGCCTTCTTGCATGCATGCATAGGATTGCCTAAAAGTACACTAATGCATGCAAACCTACCCATGTGAACCTTTATCTAAGCTTTGACTAAACCACTACTCTCTCTCTCTTACCCTAGCCAGCCACCYTCTTTCTTATCCTATAAGAAGCCTTCAAGCTTACTCTTTACACTTCTCCAATCCTTACTCTACCAGCCATCTTCCTCACTTAGATACCTCTCCCCTAGCTTCTCACTCTAGTGGACTTCCCCTCTTTCTTACTTCTTCCTTGTTTTCTCTTCTTCTTCTCTCCGTCCTACCTCCCAAAGACTTCCGTCAGCCACCTTTCTCCTCCTTTTCTCCGACAGCCTTTATTCTTCCAAGACTAGTGTACGGTTTCATTCTTGAACTGGCGCTATTCTTCTTCTTCTTTCTTGCTGCCATAACCAAAAATTGCCATCTCCTTTCTACTTTTATTCCTCTTGGATAGCTTTGCAAGGCTTATTGGTACGCTTCAACAAGAACTATTTATTCCTCTCTTTTCTATAGAATCATATGCTTAAGTTAAGGATCCATATGTTAGTTTAGTTAGCTTAAGGATAGTTGAAGTGTATTATATATATACTAGCACTTGTTATCTTTAAGATTTSAAGTATAATTGGCGTAATTTGTGACTACAAATTGTGGCTTTAATGGGCATTAATCATGTCTACTTCTTTGAGGATGTTGTGATGCTTATAATTGATTAATTAGCATGTTGAAGTGTTTATACGGTGGGTAATATGATGTGGTAGAACCTTGACTATTAGATAAGTAATTGCTGGAGTTTTTGTCGATAAGGTTGTAGTGGAAATTTGTGATTGAATCCTATGGAATTGAGTTAGATAATTAACAGGATAAACTGAATTTAGATAAGGATATATAGCTTAGCATGATTTTGATTGATTATAAGATTAAAGGCTTAGAAACTAAGTTTATAAACAAAACATTCCACCTACTTAGTAGACTGGAATTTATAGAATGTTCTATGTTTTTGCCCTATTTTTGATGCAGGATTAACCCTTTGAATGCATACTTAGATATGATTTAAATTTACACTAATTTATATCCATTTTTTCTAGGATTAAAATAAGATCTAGATCACACAAATAGCATAACAAGAACTTAAGATATGATCTCTATACCATAAGCTGTTAGTTTTACCCAATTGACAAATACCCTACTGTATTGAGGCATTTGTGGTCCTATTATGCATATTTATGGTAAGTTTTTATATTATTTGAAATATAAGTGTCTTAGGAACAATTTAAGACTAATCTCACCCAATTTGGATACTAAAACTCGAGTTATGATCAAATTATCCAAACCTTGTCAGTTTAGGATTACTCCTGCTACACCCGACTGTTGTGGTGAAATCTAGTATTTAACCACACACTTCTAGGTGCTGAGGTTTAATGAATGAGAAACTTGATGTCTTAGGAACAAATTAAGATCAATTTAATTATGATAGCTCTAGTAAAACTAGAGCTATAGATCACATAACGAACACTACTCATCTTTAATCAAATTGCACTACTTGTTGACTATTGGACCTTACTGCACCTAACTTTGCCTTCAAATCAGGAATTTTGTATAGGAATACAAATATCTATTTCTTAGTGTCAATATGAGGTGAAGTTTTCTAGGTAATTCACTGCACAGCTTGAGTCATTAGTGAATAACGTAAATTGGTCAGTTTTAGTAAGTAAACGCTGAACCCTGCTGTTTTCTTAGCAAAACTGAAATTTACTCATAACTCAAAATTAAGTATAGTCAGTACGAATATCAAGGCTTCTGTCTTGGGATAATTTTCATATGAACCTTGTAAAGAAAATCAATCTAGAACTCATTTTATACTCGATTTACTATACCATACCTATGCTAGACAAATTTAGTTATTATTATATTTTCTTAACTTTATGAACCGCAATGATTTTGAATAACCAAAAAATCATATAGGACTTTGTCCTTATTTTTTTGGATCATTTTCATCTATGTTTCCTCTTGGGATAATTACTTGAAAAATCAAGATAAGAAATATGTTATTCGTACTTAGAAATGCACTAGATCTATAGGATTATCRAAAGAGGACTAGTACTATTCCTGTGAGATCATGAGGATAATTTAGTTTTATGTATGACTCGTGTAAGAGTGAATTAGTACGTGTTTTAGGTCAATCTGATCAAGCACCTCAACTGGTTATTATAGGAGATTCACGACTTCAGATATGTTCCTCCCCCTCTTTTAAATTTCCATAAATAAGTGCTTTTATCTATCATACTCTAGATGTGTYTTAAATTACTCCCAAATGTTTAAAGTTAGTTCTTTTGACTCTTAAACTCTCAAATACACGTGATTCTATTATCTAGTAATATATTTTCAGGCTTTCTCAACTGTTTTAATGTGAGGTCTTAAAACTGCTTTGAAAATGCATTGCGCGAAATTACTTTCTAATACAATTTATGACCGATGATTTTATTATGCTTTTAAGTTCTTTCCTTTCAAGTATGCATATGTTCATTCAATGTATCGATTTGAAAGTTTATTCTGAATTCCAAAAATTCGATTGATTTGACATTATGAGTTAAATCGATTATGAGCTTGTGATTGTAGAATTGATTGTGAAAGACAAGTACTGTATCAGTTGTCTCAAGAAACTAGCCGGACGAATAAAGTGTTGTGTTTGACTAGGCACCAGTATGAGGACCTCTTGAACTGTCAAGCATCAGTTCTCGAGATAGCCATATGGCCTAGTCTATGGTAATATGTTGTGATAGATCGAAAATGCATTGGGCAGACAATTGCACCCATGTACCTATCGTGGATTTGTTGGAGCTCATGCCCTTGGTTAGGAGGTTTGTCCTGGATCGATCGATCCTTGTTGCCCTACTAATGGGTACTTTTGTTTGTGGTAGTGAGCAATTCAAAATTGCATGCGCATACAAGGTGATAAGATAGGTAACTTGACTCCACCAATTCAAACAAGTGGTTATTGGTTAGCATTCTATCTTGAGTGCTATCTTTTTTAAACATTCTTTTTAAGTAACAAGGAATCTTTTGTTATATACTTGGAATTTTTCTGAGGTTCCACATATCTTAATTATTTTCCTAACTCTGATTTGTATTATSCATTGATCATTAWATTACTTTAATGCCTCTTACTGAGCTTCYACCTTTTTTAATTATATTTTCAAGGTAAGTTGCCAAAACTCAAATTACTATTTATAACTTACACATACCCACATCAAGACTCATTAGCCTAGTTCACAATTTCCTCACATGTTTTAKTGACACGTACAAACTCTTAGATACTTTCAGGTTGTTCYAAACTTAGGAGTGTATGCCAAGAAAGTAATTTTGTGATGTTGGAAGAAGTGTAATAGCTAGAGCATCTACACTATCATGTGGAGTTGTATGTTTTTTTTGTGGACTATTATGGTGATATTTAGTTTTGTGTATTTGGGAGGTTTGATATTATAAGATTATTTGATTAGACTTTATTATTCTACTTGTGATTTTTTGTTGCTTTAAATATTTGACTGTATTGACTGTCAAGAAGTAGGCAATGCCYGTATAGCTCCAATGAAATCTTACGAGACGATGAATCGTCACAAATGAGGTAACAACGGTAGAACCTACCATTAGCAAAACTCTCGACCCTTTGAATTTAAGAAAAAAATGATACCAATATTTGATTAATGATTGTGTGGAATTTTCTTTTCTTATTATTTTGTTTTAAATGTAATTTTAGAAAACTTTCCCTCCTCATAATTATCTCTAAATCTGTGTTTTGATCTTGTCCTCTTCTTCTTTCTTCTAATAAATGTTATTATTCATCAAGAAATGAAAAATAGAATAGAAACTTTTCCAATGGTAATTCTTAAAAAACATTTTAGGTGCATTTCTCTTTCTTTTGATGAAGGCTTGAATAAAGTCGGACCCCTCGAATCACAATCCTTTCTAAGAAGGAATTATTTTATTCATATTATATAATAAAGATTCGATGACCTATGAAACCTTCATAAGATGTGCGATATAGTGAATTTAGAATGTGGCTACTATTCCTTTTTATTCCAAAGAAGATTTTTTCCATGTGTTGGAAATTGGACATTGGACTGTGATAGGACACCACCTAACTATGACAAAATGGAAGCCGAATATTGGACCTTCACAACACAAAATTTCAAATATATGTTGTTGAATTTGTTTCCTCAATCGAATGATTTGAAGAAGACTTTTGCTCCGATTGGGATACTTAGTTGGAAGGGTAGTCAAAGTAGATTATACCACTATAATGGCTACTAGAGGCAAGTTTGCTAGAGTTTGTGTGGAGATAGATCTATCTAAACCTCTGTACCTTTTGTATTTAGAGAATCACATAATGTTGATTATGAATTATTTCAGTTAATTTGCTTCGTCTATGGCAAATTTGGCTATATAAGAATAGAATACCCAACCACTRCCTATTGCACCTAACCCAGAGGGCCTATTGAGCCTAATCAATTAACCAATAAATRGAATTCAAGAACAACGATTCGATCTTCCGTGGAAGCATGTGAGGAATTTAACTAGAATGAGCCATTTAGCTATTGGATGCTTCGTGAGCATCGAATGAGGTAAGACAAAACTCTCACAACTACAAATAACGTTGATAAGTTCATTGCTCATGAGATAGCAAGGAAACAAACCACGAATTGTCGATGAACTAGTGACTAAAAATAGGATGGATTGCCTAGCCAAACTGCCATGTCRCAGAAGGTAAATTGTGTTTAGGAATTGAACATAAACGGGAAAGGTTAAGAGGGTTGTTGGAGCAGATATTGCTTCATCACCCATGCCCACAAGATTCTACAATTAGGGGATCAAGGTTTGATGTTTTAGAATAGACAAAGTAGGAAGATTTGGAAAGGGACTCTAACCTAATAAAAGAGGGCCAACAACTAGAAGTCTCTTTCATAGGTTCATGTTAGAGATGATACTACTGAATTGAAGCCCAAGAGCATACTAGGCAAACTCAAATTGTCAAAACAATTGGCCCAAAGCCATAAAGGCCGAGGAAAATGTAAGAAAACTTTCAAGTTGGACTATCGTCACCATAGCCCATCCTCTCAATGTTTTGACAAAAACTATAATAATAGTAGCTAGCCACTAACTTGGGAATACATGTTCTTTCYACTAATGATCCAGACCACACCTCAATGAGAACTTTCCATGATATTGGGTTAGAGCTTTCAAATGATGAATTCAACAATCTACAATTAAGTTATCCTCTTGCACCAATACTTTCCAAGATCAATCATTGAAGGATTTCAYGTTTGGACCRAGTCAAAATCCACTTGAGGATAAATTTCAACTTATTAATGTGAATATTAATCGAGCTAAATTTGAGGAGCGCAACTTACACAGTATACGAAATTGTTATATATAGAATTGTGAGGCTCAACCTCAGACGATTTATACCGTTATCTATTTGATTTACTTCATATTTATAAACCTAAAATTCTCGTACTAGTATAAACTAAAATTCATAAAAATCTCTTAAACTTTCACTTATCTGGTTTTGTGGCAATCGAAGCTATAAGATTTGCATGTGGCATTTGTATTCTATAGCTTGGAGTAGTTAAATTCAAACCAAAAGAATAATGACTCTATGGTCACTCAATTGTGAAATGTGAAATAACTCACCTTTCAATGCAAAGAAAGAATATGGACATTTTCAATAGAGGCAGCATCATAAAGAACAACAGTAAACATAGGTATATAATCAATAAGAGGACTTCTTGATTCAAAAAAAAAAAAAAAAAATAGGAGGCATGTGAAGTATATAATCTCTTCCAAAAGTCAAAAAAGGTGAGGATGTCCTGGACTTTATGATTAACGAAGTCAATTTGCAACCCACTGATACTGACACATGAGCAACTRTTACTTGAATATTCCATCCTATCACCATYGACTAACTCATTATATCCTTCATTTCCTTAGCTCTCCTCACCTCGTTCCCTTTCCTTGTCCTTTCTCTTTTCGTGTGTATCTTGCCACCAATGGAATACCACAACTCATGTACTAAGTTTTTCCTTATTTTACGATATCCAAAGCCATCCTAGCTTTCACCCCAGGAATTCTTGATAAGGTAATAGTTAGTGTTATCTTCCTTTCTACAACCAACAATCAATATCATGTGGCTGCCCTTGATCCATCTCTCATCCTTCTCGGGCTTATATATGTCTAAAAAGTTAATATTTGTTTTATTAAATAATAAAATAAGCAAAATGTTTATTACAATATGTCTAAGAATGGTTACCAATATTTCCTTGGCTGTAAGAAAAGTTATCATATATTCTTATTTAACGCACCAGAGGTTGTATTTTAGTTGGTTTACTATTGTTGTTTGTATCATACGCTACCAAGAGAGAGAAATCTCTGATTCAGAATTTTTTTTTTTGGCGAATACAAAGTGATTTGAAGATTTTAAAAATATTACCATATTATATATTGACAAAATATCAAAATTTATTTCAAATTTACATGGTCTACGGGTACACGTGCATATCTGTCCCTACATCCTTGGTATGGATAGTCATCCTTAAGACATACTCTATTTTTCTGAATGAATTCAAAAGTGTGGCCTTAGGAGCTAACGAAGCATCCCTTCCCTCAAGATTTTTTAACACATTTCCCATGATATCGATATATGAATGGCAAATGGTCCCCAACATGTTGCAARGACAGAGGAATTAATTCTCYAGTRTTCTTTGCACATAATGTTGTATAAGCTTTGGATGCAGCAAATGTATAACAAGGATATGTTGCTGAGAGAAAAAAAGATTAGTAATGATGTGAGGGATGTACTATACAATTTTGAAAAAACTAATTTACTAATATTCACTTACAACATATTCCTTGATAAAAAACTATGTAATATTCCCAAGTGCATATATGATACCTATACTCGAATAAAATAAAAAAGTTATACTAATAATTATATAAAAGTTATACACTTAGACTTATATGTATATCTTTGGAGAGGCTCCAAAACAAAAATATAGCAAAAAGTGCCATATCATTATTTCTATTTTATATTAGCATAAATATTTACTGCTTGTGCTAAAAGGTGCAAGACATACAAAAATATCAAAAACTCTTTCACATGATTGTCTCAATCGAACAAGAGGAGATAATACATAAAGAAAAAAATATTTCAAAGAAACAAAAAGAACCCACAAGATTGTTGACTTTTGAAGGGGAAAGAATGGATATTAAATTGCAAAACTGAAAGGGAAGCCAAATCTTCTTGGCTTTGGCTTCTAAATTATTTTGCAACATGTTGTTAAGAAAAAATCAAGGGCAAAGCTAGAAGTATAAACTTTTAAAGAAAATTCCCCTGAAATTTATCTGATGTAATGTTTATAATGGAAAGGTCCACAAGATAAAAGCCATAATCTCCAAAGGCCATTTTAAATAAAAATATTGTTAGGAGAAAGAAGTTAAACAATTAAGTCATTTCTCTCTAGCCACCACTGGGGACACTATCAGCTTTAGCATGCCTACTAAGCCTTTCAATTATTTCTTTATCATCTCTTTGGAGGGGGTAATAGAGCGATCAAAGTTAAATGAATTCTTAGATAGACTGTTGGAACGGCGAATGAACATAGAAGAAGATTCATATDATAGAACAAGATATTCAGCAAATAAAGCATTTAAATTGTAAATCCTCACAGTTGTTTTCAAGCTTTCTTGCATTCAAAGTGAAAAATCAGATAGGAAACATACTTTATCTAGAAAATAAAGCAAGAAATGCCAACGAAAAATAAAATATTAGAGGCAAAACTCAGCTGTTTCTCAACCAAAAATATAAAGAACTCCTTAAAAATATTGTCCCAACCGAACAAGATGAGAGAATACACAAAAGAATTCGTTATCTAGGAACCAAACCAAAAGGTAAGACATGTTATCCAAAGAGTTCTTATAAACATGCAAAAACATTACATGATAGGTATCAAAACAAACATGTAACCTAATTACTAACCAATTACTTCACTTTGTGGTCCTTCAGAATTGATTATTAGATYGATTTATGAGTGATCAAGCTATAAACACATTAAGAATGACATAACAACAATTAATAATCTAATAATAGGAAATTATAGACAATAGATGCAAAAGAAACAATTAAGATAGTCTTCACATAAACCCTAACCAACTATAGAAAACTTAGCCTAAAGATTTCATTGATTCGACCTTTAAAAACAATGAAAAGATGATTACAATACAAAGGGTAGGGGGAAAAAAAAAGATCAGTTTTGCCAACTTGATTCTTCCCAACATTGATCCCAACCTGTTATAATCACCTCCGAAGGGCTTCTTTACACACCAAATATAAAAGGAATACAAGAAAGTGCCAAAAAGAATGAGTCTTGTGGCTAAAAATTTCACTTAAATAGAAGAAAACCCTAAAACTGACCTAAAGAACTAAACTATCACCGTATTTAACTCGCCTGGAAAAATCAATGCTAACACATAATGCAAATGCTAGCCTTAAATCTCATCAATTTTACTTATAATGAGATTTTAAAAATATTTATGGAAATGTCATATTATCTAGTGTTAAGGTGACTCAACGTGTAATGTTGTCCACGTATATCACTACCGATGGTGTCTATTACGACATTATAACTAACATATATAATATTGGGAGATATATCATGTCTATGCCAACACATCATGGAAATTTCGTCCATAAATGTAGTTTAAATTTCACATATTACGTTGTACAAAAATGGAACAAATGTYATGTTAAATGACATTAAAGTGACATATTTACAAAAGTTGTTTAGAAATGTCGTCTTAAGTGGGTATATCACGATGTTTAAAGATTGATACAAATTATTAAAAATCTTTTATGGCATGTTTGTTGGAAATACCATTTTATATATATTGCTATAGACATTTTTTTGATGTAGTGTATGCTGAATTTTTAGGTTATCATTATATATTAATAACCTAATAATTGACATAGAGGTCCAGCAACCCAGAGTGGTGCCTTGGATACTATAGGCCATCTATGCTTCCCTATTTTGAGCAAATATTTGGTACATTTGCAAAATGGGGAGATTATTACTTTTCCTTGACTACTTATTAGCAATGTCAACCAAGTAGTGTAGAAGCAGAAAAAATAAAGGGGTCGATGTGTTAATCTAAGCCAAATTAGAGGTATGTATTATACTTTGAAATTTTCCCAGCTAATTGATTTAGATTTTTCAAGTCCCAAATTCATTTGGACAAACAAGAGGTAGAGGGCAGCCCATATCAAAGAATGATTAGATCAGCCTTTATTTAATACAATTCGGAAAGGCACTTTCTCATTTGTTGAGTACAATATTTTCCCGCACATATCCAAATCATCACCTATTACTTCTACCGTCTACTATTAATGAAGACTCAACCTTTCAAGTTGGAGGCAATTTGGTTTCTACATTTGGAGATTGAGGAACAAAAATTGCCTTTTTCAAACCAAGAAACATAAAAAGTGCAAAAGTTGAGGAAAATAAACAGAAACTAACCAAGAAAAGTAAGAACCATATGAGATATTACAATATTGCAAGAAACTATTTTAGTTTTTCAAAGGAAAGTGAGGGTGGTCAGGGAAAATCTTAGAGTAATCATTTGCACTAGTGGAGTTTCAAGAGGCAAAACAATATCTTTCTGGCTTTCAGCCCAATAATGTTGGGGATAACTGGATCTAGATTAGTTCATATATTTGCAAAATCAATGTGGATTCTTATGTTTATCATCCATAATTTTGTGGGTATTTTTCTTTTAATTYAGTGCCMAAATTGATGTTACTTCTTCGGTTGCCACTTTGGGTGGTATTAAAATTGTCTTTAAAATGGGATTAGCAAATTGATTGTAATTAATGTTTGTAATGTATAGGCATTTCATTATCATAAGATAATATATTATGGAAGAAATTCATTTTTTTTTTAGTGAAAGTGTGTAAGAAAATGCATAGAAGAACAAAAAGAATATTTTCAAGATGTATATAAATTTTAGTAATTTTTCTAGTTATTTTGTGAGTAAATTGAACTTGCTATACTTCTACAAATTTATATAACCCTGGGAATCTTTGCTAAAATTTGTGGAAAATGCATTTTAACCTTTTGTTGACCTGACCCGAATTTTACCAGCCTATATATTTCGCACACAGACAGTCTTTACCATAAGCACTCCATTACTCAACCAACCTCTGTTTTCTCTCTCTAAGAATGTCCGCAGCCGGTGTCACCATCGCAGACGGCGGTCCTCAGCTGTATTTCTGCTATCAATGCAACTGTACCGTCTCCATCACCCCTTCTCCCTTCTCCGACCTCATCTGCCCTTCCTGCAATTCTGGCTTCGTCGAAGAATTCGAAAACCCCCCTCCCCCTCGTCAGGTCTTTCTCCCCGACCCGTATCTAGGTGCCGACCCCTTAACCGCTTTTATGAATTCTCTCCTCTCGTTCTCCTCTTCGTCGTCTCCGTCTCAACCCGCTAGGGCTAGCCCCTTTGACTTGCAAAACCTTGGAATTAATTCCTCTGCGGGCCGTGGCGCAGGCCCGGAATCAAACCCTAGCCGTAGATCGTCGTCTGGGATGGAAGATTTTGACCCGCTGATGTACTTGGTTAACCATTTGGCTGACCACCGAGCCAGAGGGGTTAACTTCCAGTTTGTGGTCCAGGACCATCACGGTGGGCCGAGTTTTTCGTTGCCTGCCAATATAGGTGATTATTTCGTCGGTCCGGGCTTTGAGCAATTGATCCAGCAGTTAGCGGAGAATGATCCGAATCGTTATGGGACGCCACCAGCCTCGAAAAGTGCGGTGGAAGGGTTGCCCGATGCGAAAGTTGATGAGGAGATGTTGAAATCGGAGTTGGCACAATGCGCGGTGTGTAAAGATGATTTTGAGCTTGGTGCTATGGTTAAGCAGATGCCGTGCAAGCATGCATACCATAAGGAGTGCATTCTGCCATGGCTGGAATTGCATAATTCTTGCCCTGTTTGTAGGTATGAGCTGCCCACCGATGATCCTGATTATGAGAGTCGACCAAGGGGTACTTATGGGAATCCAGGTGGTTCCGGGTCTGAAAATTCAGGTGGAAATTCACAAGGACAGAGGAGGGTGGATGCACAGTATACAATTTCCTTGCCGTTTCCTTGGGGTTTAGGCTCAACAGGTCGTGGAGGGGGGTCAGGATCCAGTGGGCAGCAGAATATGGACTCCCTTTAAACAAAAGTGTAGGTAAAATTTATTATTCTTTTTCACAATGTAGATTATGTATGTACATTTGTATTATTTGTATTGGTGTATCTAATTATTTGCTGTTTGCTATTGTAATTGTGTTTTACCATTATGGTTGTGAAATTTATGTGAGCCTGTTTCATCCAGTTGAATAGTCTCTTTTTCTGATATTGATCTCTTACTAGCTGATGCCTTAGCAATGATTGTGCATACTTGTGGAATAGGGCCCAGGTTTAGATGCATACTACATCACTTGAATGGTAACATGAGTGAAGTTACATATGCGCTTTGTTGTTGTCAATGCTTATGCAGTTCTAAAGATATGTCTCTGTCTAGGTTATTATCAAGTGTTGCTAGAATATCAGTCCTTTATTGGCATGCCTGAACTCTGTTGTTTCTATTTCCTTATTGTTTGTCATCGGTAGCTATTTTATTAGGGATAACAAAATACTTGCATATTTTGGCCCATTGTTTCCTAGAGAAACCATGGAAGAGAAAGATTCAAATGATCTTTAGTCTAAATGCACTGGTACATATAGCTGCCKTGGAGTGTTCTTGATTCAAAAATTTAAGGTGAGTGTATGTTACTGAAAGGAATGTTATGTCTTCAACCTTTCTAAATGCACGCATGAGCTATTAAATGTGCTTATGTCTTGAAAAGCATGCATGAGTCTTCTTGGCTTGTATTCCGAAAGCACGTTAAGGTATTAATTGGAAGATTATGTTTTCCTTATTTGTGTATGTATGCATGGTTCAAGTGCTTACGTGTCTGTACATGCATCACAATGTTCTCATTCATAATGATCAAGCATCTATTTTCTCTTATACTTACTATTTTGGGTTCTGTGGAGCATATAATATTACCTTTTTGTGAAATACAATTGAAAGTTGTGCACCTAGGATGGTAGACTGGAACATGTGGAAAGCTGATGAATGATGAATCCATGCATGATGTAGTTGTCAGTTAGAATTCTCTGAGAGGGTTTCAGTTTACATTTATTGATCTTTTATATTTACTATTGTTAATCAAGCTGGGAAAGGAGATGTTGGTGCTGGTTTAGTTTCTTAGGTTGCCCATTCTTGTGGATAAAAGCATGTCCTGTTGAAGAGGACGATGCTTTGGAGGGGTTAGTTTAACATTAGGTATGCACATTTTAGCATACTGTGCTTCTAGGCTCTTACTGCTGTATTACTAGTAATCATTCAATAGCTTTCTGCTTTAAAATGATGGTCTTTCCAAAAGGATCATACTAAGAAATACAGCTCTATTAGATCTCTATTTAGAAAATGCTGAGTGAAAGGCTAGAATGATTGGCTCTCTCGTACATGGGTGCATAATAAAGATTGTTAAGGTGATTATTTATTAACTTCACTAGTATAAAGGGTCTTTTGTTTCCACATCTTGCTTCTCTTGAGTGGAAGYGGCACCCATCAATAGGTGGATGCAAAATAATGAACGATGGACAAGCTAGCTTTGATCCTTTGTTATTGTTATTATAAACGTCTTTATACCTCACTACTCATCTGTGGGCATTGTCAAGAATGACCTGGTGCTCAATTTAGTTCCCTTATGTTTTGAATAATGATGAAGAAGTTCTCTGGTGGTTTAGTTGTGAAGCCAAATGTTCTTTACCTTTAAGTGGATACAGATATTAAAGTGCTCATCTTGTGCTAATGCTGACGAAATGGCACATCACTCTATACTGAAAATTCTAAATTCCATTATGGTTCCCAACCTTAGTATGTTACGTGCAATACATGCATTGAATCAGCATTAATTCTACGAGATCAGAAATGAATTCAATAGATGGTGATAATAAGTATGAGAATGATCATTCATATCTCCTTTTTTTTTTTTTTTTTTTTTTTGTGTTTTGGTTTGGGGAAGATTGTCACTTAACCACTGCCAATGACATTGAACCAGGATTTCTTTTATCGTTGGTTTTCTTTGAGCTTTTGATAACTATGATATTTTTGTGATTAACCTACTTGTTTAATGTAGGAGCTTCATACAACATGTTCAAGTATCAACTTCAGAGTAATGTTTGGCTCATGTTCTGTGTTTATTGGGAAGGTTTCTCCAGAGATGTTATTACTTAGATCCCTTTGAAGTTAGAAGGGTAGAATTTTTAGTCATGAGGTTTCGACTGATACAGGATTTGTTACAAACGAAGATAGCTAATGCTTGTAAGAGCTAGAAATTTTTTCCTTATTTCCTCCTTTTCGTTTCAATTTGTACAGTTGGATTTTAAGATCTGCTTATTAACTTTTAACTTGGTTTATTCACATGTTCCTTTCAACCCCTTCAGTTACTTATTATGTCAACACTTTTACCATATATATTTGTAGTCATGGTGCATCTCCAGGCATTTCTACCGAAGATTATGAACTTGAAGATACTGCAGCAGACTGCCCTTGCTACTTAATTAATTCATTTAGGATAACTACTTGAATTGAATCAATTTAGGACTAGTCATATTTTGCTCTGCAATGATGCGTATATGAATCATCATCATGACAAGAAATTAATGTGACCTTGCTGATGATTAACTTACTCTTGAAGTATTTGGATTAGGCAACTCATAGTCTCTGGGTCTGTCTCTTTTGGTCATTTACGGATTGAAACAAAGGTTACCTTATTCTTTTTATATACTCTTAGCTTGTTTCTATGTCCAGCCTCTGGGGAATCTGAGCAAGGTCACTTTGTTCTTTTAAGTGAGCTCTTAGCTTGGCTTTGATGAAAGAATTTTTCTCTGACTTGAACCTGAGGATGTCAACATGGGGTGACATCTCTTATTCGAAACTGGGGTATAGATAAAGGTTAAATGATTTTTGGACAGATTATGTAGGAATCCCATTTCAGTGTCAGTTGATATTTGCAAAGCCGTTTTCTCAAATACCTGCCTTAGAGTACTTGAGAAGCGGATTGGTTTGTATCTTTYGAACCTAGGTGTTCTAGACAGAAAATGATATTTTAATGTTGTAGTATTTCAAGAACCGCAAACTATCGTGATCTAATGCTATTAATACTTAAATAGTAGTTAACATTCTGGTGGTGTTGAAAAAAAATACTTAAATCTATTCTAAGTTGATCGGTAAATACTTTATGTTTGTGAGATGTGAGAAAGAGACAATGATGGGAAGTAATTGCATCGGTTTTGAATATTTTAATATATATCTTTATTTTTATTTTTTTTGGTTATATCAGTTATAATACTATGTGTACATTTTGGTATGGATATAATATGCATATGTTTACATTTTGGTTTGGATATATTATGAACGCAGGAGAAAGATGTATTAGAAAATTTTCAACTTTTGATTATAGATACTATATTCAAATTCTGATTGTGATTAGAGGCAGCTGATCCTCTTAAAGGGTTGGATCACTGAGAGAAATGGAACACTTGACCATGCTTGACCGATTTTGTTCTGTATAGTGTGGGTGGGTAGAAATGTTGCTCATTTTTTATTTTAGTTGTTACCTGTTTTAATTGGTTTAAAGGCAATGCTGATCTCCATATAATTCGTGAAAAGGATTCATTATTTCAGACTTTTTCTTTTTTGAAAAAAAAAAAAAAAACAAAATGGATTCAAGAGAAGAAAACATATAGGGATGAGAAGAGGAACAAAGTCAATACTGATCTCCATAGAGGGACTAAAGTAAAAAGTTCTTAACGTACATCCATTGGAGCATATGAAGAGGAATACTTGGATGCAATATTTTCAATTCAATATGAAGTAGARGGTAAGTTGGAGTGTCATGTARTATGGTTGAATTCGATTTGAAAGCTGGGGTTCAGTTCATGTTTGATTCACAGATCCAGGGCCTCCTACTGCTAGACCAACATTTACTATCATTTTTCAATTCTTTTTCTTCCTTTCTTCTAGTTTTGCTCACTTCCAATTCTATTGCAATTCTTGATGTTGCAGGCCAGGTTGGGGGATACAGATAAAATTATATTTATAAAGGCTCATTTGAGACAAGTTCACCTCCAAATGCGCACCCCCCCCCCCCCCCCCCCCGCGGGAAGAAAGTGCCCCAATAAGCCTCAGGAACGTATAGGAATGATATCATTTGTCAAGGTCTCTTTATATTTGCTGCAAAGTTTTGCAACTTACTTTTTCTTACTTTATAGATTTTATTGGTGGCCGTTTGGATCGTCATTTATGTATTCGTCCAAGTTCATCTACAAATCAAGCATAAGGTTTCGGATTTTTTATTTATTTATTTTTTAGATCACAAGTATTCCTATCTGGTGAAATTAAATTCAATTGAGTCTACAGAGTGTGATGCTAAAAGTTAATTGATCAATACATCGGGGAGGCACCCAGTTTACCAAGTTAGCCAAGGTACTGCCTCTCATTGCAAGGAGTTGAGCTGGTGTATTAGCCACTTTAGGATTGAACTCAAAAGGAAAAACCTCCAGCTGCTATCGCCCTATGTTGAATGTCGGTAACCAGGTGGCCAATGGAAGACCAAACCGAAGCCCTTTCTTATAGCTTGCGAACCACCAACAAACAGTCTGAGTGATATTGAAACATCAAGCAACAACAATACACGAGTAACATCAAGCAATATGACAGAGGATCAAGGATTGAAGACTTACTTCCACAAGTATCGGAATTATCATCATCTCGGRGCCAATCTATAGTTGCATATTCTTTCACTACAAAAAGTACTCAAGCAGGCCCTAGAATGGTTCGAATAAAATCCAATGCTCATAACCTAAAAATCAAACTGAATATGTATTATGTTCAAAAATGTGGCCATATGTGCTCAAAAGTCAAAAACTTCCCATGCAAAGATATGTGTTACAATTCTTATTAAGAGCATGGCCACAACAATACACAATTATTCGGATCAAATTTATTTGACCATATGTAAATTTTTAAAAAAACAAATCACGGTAACAACACTAATGGTGATGGTGAATAAGGTATTATTGATAGTTGGAATTTGTTTTTTGAAGTGAAAAGTGAGAAAAATGGTTAAAAAAAAATCGCTGCAACGAAAAAAATAAAATGAGTGAATCTTTACTTTCATCGGAGAAGCAAAGCAAGTTAATTTTTCAACGAATGAGGAAAAATATTTGAACGAAAAAGTTGGGCAGATACACAAGTTTCCCTAAAATAATCTTGCTTAAAGGGCTAAATTATATCTATATAATTAATTTACAAATACAAAATAAGATAAGAGATAATGTCGTGCATGAAATTTTGTAATGATTATTTAAATGAAGAAATTTGGATTAATTCAGATTRAGTTAAAGAAAATTATAAGAATTATATTTTGAAAGAAAAATTTTAAATTCATTTAGAGAAAAAAATGATCTAACCCTAATTCACTCAAATTTTCACCAACCAAATAAAAAAAGTGAAAAAAGAAAGGTTCTGTGCTGAAGAGTTGTCCGGCCTACATATGCATGCTATCCAGAACGCAACCTTTTCTTCTTGCAGAGTCAATTATGTATATTAAGAATAAAAAGTAGCCGTTAAAAGAAGATGATAAGTGTCTCTCTTCCCTCTCCCGCCAGTCTAATCTCACCCTCAACCAAACCCAAATCTCACCAAAACCTCATTTCTATTCCATATCGGCGTAATCCCAATTTCGAAATTCTCAAGAACAATCTGATTCGCCATGCCAATGTCGGTAATGTCAAGCAAGCAATCTCCACTCTTGATCTCATGGCTGAACAGGGCCTCACTCCTGATCTTACCTCCTACTCTGTCCTCCTCAAATCCTGCATTCGCACCCGAAACTTCCATCTGGGCAAGCTTGTCCATCAAAAGCTCAGCGAGTCTCAGCTTCAGCTCGATTCTGTTGCGCTCAACTCGCTTATTAGCTTGTATTCAAAGTGTGGAGACTGGGTCACAGCTACAAGTATATTTGAAACAATGGGGGAGAAGAGGGATTTGGTTTCTTGGAGTGCGATGATATCTTGCTATGCCCATGGTGGGATGGAATTGGAAGCTGTTTTGACGTTCTTTGATATGGTTGAATCTGGGGAGTATCCTAATCAGTTTTGCTTCTCGGCCACGATTCAGGCCTGTTCTAATAACGATTATGCTTGGATTGGGTTGGTGATTTTTGGGTTTTTGCTAAAAAGCGGGTATTTTGAGTCTGATGTCTGTGTTGGGTGTGCGTTGATTGATTTGTTTTCGAAAGGATTTTGTGACTTGGAGTCAGCAAAAAAAGTGTTTGATCTAATGCCCCAGAGGAATTCAGTTTCATGGACTTTGATGATTACTAGAATTTCTCAGCTTGGTAATCCAAGAAATGCAATCGAACTGTTCCTGGATATGATTTATTTGGGACTTGTTCCTGACAAGTTTACCTATAGTAGTGTTTTATCAGCTTGTGCTGATCTGGAGTGGTCACTATTTGGGCCGCAATTGCACTCTCTAGTGKTCAAGTCTGGGCTGTCATCCGATGTTTGTGTGGGATGTAGTTTGGTGGACATGTATGCAAAATGTGCTGCGGATGGATCGATGATCAATTCAAAGAAGGTCTTTGACCGGATGCCAGTTCATAATGTCATGTCCTGGACTGCAATTATCACAGGTTATGCGCAGAGTGGAAGGAGTGATATGGAAGCCATTGAGTTGTATTGTAGAATGATGGAGGGTGGCTCAGTGAAACCTAATCATTTCACGTTTTCTGGTCTTTTGAAGGCATGTGCAAATGTCTCCAATTTGGATATGGGTATGAAGGTTCATTGTCATGCAGTGAAGTTGGGTATTGCATCCATCAATTCTGTGGGTAATGCTCTGATTAACTTGTATGCTAGATGTGATAGGATTGAAGAAGCCCAAAAAGCATTTGAAGTTCTATTTGAGAAGAATTTGATTTCGTATAACACAATTGTTGATGTTTATGTTAAGAATTTGAATGCTGATGAAGCTTTTGAACTTTTTAGTCAAATTGAAAGTACTACAACTAGGGTTGACGCATTCACTTTTGCTAGTTTATTAAGTGGAGCTGCAAGTGTAGGTGCTGTTGGTAAGGGTGAGCAAATCCATGCACGGTTACTGAAGGCAGGGTTTGAATCTAACCAATCTGTCTGTAATGCTTTGATCTCTATGTATTCTAGGTGTGGCAACATAGAAGCCTCTCTTCGGGTCTTCAATGAAATGGAAGATCATAATGTCATTTCATGGACTGCTATAATCACTGGCTATGCAAAATATGGTTTTGCAAAACGAGCTTTGGAATTGTTCAGTGACATGCTCAGGGCTGGTGTTAAACCAAATGAAGTGACTTATGTTGCTGTTTTGTCAGCTTGTAGCCATGCTGGTATGATTGATGAGGGATGGGAATTCTTCCATTCAATGTCTGAAGAACATGGAATATGTCCAAGGATGGAACATTATTCTTGCATGGTTGATTTGTTAGGTCGTTCGGGGTTTCTCCAAAAGGCTGTTGAGTTCATTAGATCAATGCCTTTTACTGCTGATGCTTTAGTATGGCGAACATTGCTTGGTGCATGCCGAGTTTATGGGGATGCAGAACTTGGGAAACTTGCTGCTGAAATGATCCTTGAGCAGGATCCAAATGATCCAGCAGCACATGTTTTACTGTCAAACTTATATGCTTCTGGGGGTCAATGGGAAAAAGTAGCCAAAATTAGGAAGGGGATGAAGCAAAAGAATTTGGTTAAGGAAGCAGGCTGCAGCTGGATAGAAATTGAAAATAAGGTCCACAAGTTTTATGTGGGTGATACCAAGCATCCACAAGCAGAGGAGATCTATGAACATCTAGATCAATTAGCTCTCAAAATAAAGGAGATCGGTTATGTGCCCGATACCAGCTTTGTGCTTCATGAAGTTGAAGAGGAACAGAAAGAACAATATTTGCTTCAACACAGTGAGAAAATAGCTGTGGTATTTGGTCTGATAAACACATCCAAGCCAAAGACCATTAGGATATTTAAAAATCTCCGAGTCTGTGGAGATTGCCATAATGCAATGAAATATATATCACATGCAACAGGGAGAGAAATAATTGTCCGGGATTCCAACCGGTTCCACCATATCAAAGGTGGTACATGCTCCTGTAATGATTACTGGTGAATTATGTTCGAACTTAAGGTAATGAAAATGAACTCGGAAAGAAATTTTCCTATACCAAATGTATAAACTGTTCAGTTAGATTAGTGGATCTGTTCTTGCATCTCTTAGAACCTAAAATCATAAACTGTTATCTCTAGCAATTACTTAAAACATTTTTATTTTTACTTTTGCGAGTGGAAGCTTTTAATCATTTGACTACTTAACTTATAAATTTGAAACAGATTTTGTACATTCTGCAAGAAAATTCAGTTCTTAATCTTGTATTCAATTATTTCTATGATCCGCATGAAACAAAGATGGAACATAGGTACAAATCAACTGTATATGTCTTCTTTTGATTTATTTAAGTTTGGTAAGTAAATCGGCTTTCAGGTTCAGGTATACAGAAGCACCGTGGCAAAGTACTAGATTTCAAAAATAAGCTAATTGAGCAATTGAACTGATGCTTTTCTACTTTGCAATGGTTGTTTATTGTTCAGGATTTTAAGTTCAACCTCAAAAAGAATCTGGACTTTTCTGCATGTTACTGTTCTTTTATCATGGCTTTATTTGCAAATATAGGAGGGTTGAGGCACACATATGAGCAAAGGTGAGTAAATGGGGCTACAGGTTCAGGTATACAGAAGCACAGTGACAAAGTACTAGATCACAAAAATAATCTAATTGAGCAATTGAACTGATGCTTTTCTACCTTGAAATGGTTGTTTTTTCTTCAGGATTTGAAGTTCAATCCAAAGAATCTGGACTTTTGTGCATGTTACTGTGTCTGATCATGGCTTCYGTTTGCAAATATAGGAGGTTCAATGCAGTCTTACAAACAAAGGCCTCAACACCTTCATTTTTGAAAAGGCAAGAATGAAGATCTAAAATTACCTYCTCGCCAATTAATATTTTCTTTCTCTTAAGACTTCCCACTTTTTTGTTTCAATTTAAAAGGGCACAGATGTCTAGTTTCTTTTCTGTTCTGCACTCTAAAGAATTCAAGTCAAAGCAACCCCATTTCTTTCTTAAAAAGCTTTACSACATRAGGACTTCTGTTAATGACTGATGTGCATGACATGCAGCCAGGTCATTGCAAGTAAAAGTGCATTGTAATGTCTTTAAGTTTTATGACCAATTGTCATMTTGTAGCTTGTTTTCCTTTAACAGAGATCAGATGTATTCCCAAAGTTTGCCCACCATCTCAGTCACCAGGATATTTGGAGATCCTTAGGCTATGAGTTAACTTTTTACCCATGCTTGATATCTTAACTTATGCAAAGTGATCATCTTGCTTGATTTATGGTCCAATCTAAGAATGTAGTTCTTTGCCCTTGACATTTGAAGAGTCAGTCTGGTTGAAACGACAAGCTAATAATCAAACTTCTTGTATGTAGAGTAATTAATGTTGTTAGGCTGAATTCTCTCTGTTAGTGTGATCTTAAACAAGAATTTCCAAAATCCTTCTCATACAAGTATAGCTGAATGGTTCAGAAAATAGCTTATGCATAAAAATTGCACAAGTTCATTTCACCAAAATATTTTCCAGTGTAATTTGGTTCAATATAATTTTCCCCGAAAGTTATTTATCCAACCAAATGTACAGAGATTTTTTAGCTACAGTACTTCTCAATGACGTTTCTCGAAGCATCAAGCACAAATTGGAGTTTTGTCAATTTGTTTTAATTTTTTTTTTTTTATACCATGTAAAGAGAATCTCAGTGGAAGCCATGCACAACCCACCTGTTCTGTTTCCACCCTGTTTCATTCTGAAATCAATAACTTTGCTTCGAACTGATCCAAAAATTTTCGTATGTAATTGTCCGACCTTCTTTACTATTCTATGTTTTTCTTGTCAAAAAACATATACTATATGATGCAGCTATAAATTATTGGGAATCAAGCAGTGCAACAATAGAAAGACCTATTACAGCTCCCTATGTTCATCTGTGCATCTGGTTCAACTCTTTGTGTATTTTCAGTTTACTCTTTTAGGAGCTTAGGAATGAAAAATCAAAAATAAAAATAGAAAAGGGAGTCAACTATTAGAATGAGAACCCCTCCTACTGCTTGCTAGTATACGATCTCACTACTCCAAGCATGGAGAACTGTTTGGTCATGGGACTTAGAAGGTCCTCTTTTCATATTTCTCCTCTATAAGAGAAAAAAACATGCTTTTAGGTGGTATTGGCGGCATGCAAGCAACTTTGACTTGTGTATTGCTCTTGGAAATAATTCTATTAATAAGACATAGAAACATGCAACTTTAATGCTCTCATATCAGTTAAATTCATCATTTGGGTTCTAAAACTTGAGCACAAAAGGAAAGAAAATAAAAAGAGCTTTAAATTGTTTGAGGCATAGCAAGAATTCTAAAGAATTGGTCAGTAATTTATTGTGCATTTGTCATAATGTTGGCCATGAAAAGTTTCTCAGAACCTCATAACTTTAGCATGTAAATGGTACAGTAGAGCAGAATATTCATGGAGGAAATCCCATCAAGTGGGATGATCAAAAGGTTGATTATCTCATAAAGTTGGGAGAAACAAAACAAAACAAAGATGCCGGATCTACTTTATACATCCTTGAAAATAAGAAAAAGAATTAAGATTTAAGATCAGATTAAACTGTGGTAGTTATTTAAACCAAAAGAAAGAAAGAAAAAGAGCACGGCTAATTCTATTTCTTCACTGAATAGTCAGTATTGTAGCTGTAATTGGCATTCAAAGAGGTCGTTCTGGAGTTGTCAGCCTTAGAAGAAAAATCATTACCAGGCACCCGAATGTTGATTGTTGTACTTAACACATATTGTTGGTTTCCCAGTTTCTGATACAACAACTGTTGATCGTTAGTCCTTAACTTGTGTTACTGCTGAAACAGCAGGTTAGCAATTAGGAGCCATGGTTGCTGCAGGATTCACGATATATCAAATATGATTTCCTTGCCAAAGCTGAAGTTTACTCTACTTGGAAATGTTGGAATTTGAAGAACTACTGTAATTGCTTGATTCGGAGTTCCAGTGAAGGGTTGCAGCAGGGCATGAAAATGGTAGTGTCTGCATTGTGTAATGTGGTGGGTGTTCACCTAGAAGCTCTATGCCGCCTTAGGAACCCGACCTTCAGCTCAGGCGATTGGAACCTGAACCAGAACTTTGCACACTTGTAGAAATGAAAGTAGTGGTAAAGAGTAACAACCATGGATTTGGAGCCTCTCTACATAATTATTCCATATATCTAAATGCTCAGAAAATCATAAATGTTGTAAGGAACATAAAGTTCTAGCTATTATAATGAAATTACCTAATAACTGTGCTAATAACATATGACCAAATTACTAATCTAACAATTCAGCGGGTTAGGGCAGTATAGCATATTGACTTTTAAATTAATGTAAGATTTTGTATTTTATAATGTTTGAAATTGTTTTTGAGTTAAGTTTTTTTTTGAGTAATTGTCAGATTTATGAATCTAACTCGATTTAATACAAATTAATGTGAGAATAACTGTACTAAAAAAAGAAAAAAAAATCTAACTCTATTCTTGTAACAAATATAGATAAACTATAACTTCATTATTTGAAATAACCTATCACGGAACGAATCTTTTATTACTTGAGAACCATGCGCCACTTAGCTTGTTTATAGTGGAGTTCAGTCTATGCACCATAGACTTTTGGGAGGAGTTCAAGACGTAACTCAAAAAGCAATTTTGCCCACACAATGCGGAAGATGTAGCCGTGATGAAGCTTCATGGTTTGAAGCATACTGGGAGCATCAAGGTCTACGTAGCGGAGTTCACAATATGGCTAAAAGAGAAGGTCTTGGTATCATTATGGAGAATGTCAACACCCSTGAAGTTGCTACGAAGATTGACAAAGATAAGAAGAAGGAAGGAAGGAAGAAAGAGARAAAAATCCGTAGACATCTTGGCTAGTCTAGAGAAAAAGCTAAACAAGTTGGAGATTAACTTGGGAGAAACTATAGAGAAGGTAGAGGACCTCGAGCCGAACATTGGAGTAGTAAGTGATGGTGTTGAGGCCTTAAGGGAGGAGTTCCTTGGCCTCATAGATAGATTGAGATCCGAGTTGAAGGAGGAATTGGCGCATCTCCTCCGGCTATTGCTGCCTTACATAAGGCTACCTCCCCACTCACGTCATCCACTCGCTTGTTGACTATTGCTGCCTTGCATAAGGCTACCTTCCCACTCACGCCATCCACTTGCTTGGTGACTTCTTCTAGGAGATGGGCCACTTCCTCCTTCAACTCGGATCTCAATCTATCTATGAGGCCAAGGAACTCCTCCCTTAAGGCCTCAACACCATCACTTACTACTCCAATGTTCGGCTCGAGGTCCTCTACCTTCTCTATAGTTTCTCCCAAGTTAATCTCCAACTTGTTTAGTTTTTTCTCTAGGCTAGCCAAGATGTCTACGGATTTTTCTCTCTTTCTTCCTTCCTTCCTTCTTCTTATCTTTGTCAATCACCATAGCAACTTCAGGGGTGTTGACATTCTCTTTCAGCCATAATCTCTATCACGAAACATGCTCTAATACCACGTGTCACGAGACGACTCTTTTACTAGTCGGGAACTGTGTGCCACTTAACTTGCTTAAGACTAAATCAGGCTTACTACACTTCTTAGAGGTTTTAGAGGTTATTAAGGCTTCAAGATATGAAGGTTTGATATTAAGAAAACTTTGAGAAGGGTGGAAGAGGTTTTTGTATTAAGAAAACTTTTGGGAGAACTTTGCAAGAGAACTTGTTTTCCTTGGATGGATTGGAGCAAATGAGCTCCACTCCTATTTATAGTAGTAGGCCTAGCCTTCCACCTCCTCTTGGGAATGTTCTAAAGTGGCCTACCTTCAAGRATTGTACAAGAGAGCTATAGAGTGTTCCTACAATTCCTATGCTACTCTATATGGTTCTAGAATAGTCAACAAGTATGTACAAGATTCCCAAGGGTTCTTGGGCAGTCTAGAACCTTCTACCACATCCTAGAAAGGGTCTAGGACGTTTCGGGATCTTCTAGGGTCATTCGGGATGTTTCGTATTCTTCCGGGCAGCACCATACTCTTCTGGAGTCTTTCGAAACCTTCCGGAGTGCTCCGGGACGTTCCGAAGTATTTCGAGACCTTCTAGCTCATCCTTGAACGTTTCGAAACCTTCTATAATACCGTAAGTGACAAACCACACAAATTGTGCTGGGCCAGATTTGATTTGAGGAAGGAAATCAATGAGGATCACCTGCATTCACAAGAGGTGAACGGTTTTCCCTTGTGTAGTGTATAGTATTTTGCCCCTGATTTTCAAACCGAAATATTGGAGAAGACCTTAGTCAAATTCTGGTAAAAGGATTCTTTCACTTTGCTCAGAGCGAACTATATCGATGAATGACCGGTAGACAGAAAAATGGCCTTTTTGTCAAGAATCAAGATTTTACTCAATGAATCTGGGGTTAATAGCAATAGTTTCTCTACCCCATTTTCAGATTCTATTTGCACCAAAGCTAGTTCAGACCATTTGGAAATGGCTAATAATCTCATTTCCATCTTCACAAAGAAACCCTTTATTCCTGAAAGTCCAGAACTTAAGGAACTGGGGTCAAAGCTCACCACCGAAGTTGTTGAAACCGTTTTGAAAGAATTCCAGAGTTGGAGAAGAGCTCAAATGTTCTTCAAATGGGCTTCGGATCAACTGGGTTATAGGCATAACTGCTATACTTACAATGTCATGGCCTCAATTCTGTCACGTGCTCGACAAAATGCCTTGCTCGGAGTTTTAGCTACTGATATGTTGAACTCAAGATGTTATATGACACCTGGGGCATTGGGTTACTTTATAAGGTGTTTGGGAAGTCAAGGCCTGGTTCAAGAAGCCAATGCTTTGTTTGATGGGGTGAAAAGATGGAATCTTTGTACACTGAATATTTACAGCTATAATTGCCTCTTGGAGGCAATTTCCAAGTCCAGTAATGTTGATTTGCTTGAGTTCAGGTTGAAGGAGATGCGTGATTCAGGGTGGCAGCTTGATAAGTATGCTTTGACTCCGGTTTTACAGTGTTACTGCAATGCGGGAAAGTTTGAAGAGGCTTTGGATGTGTTTAACAAAATGCATGAGAAGGGTTGGGTTGATACTCATGTGATGTCTATCTTGCTAGTGTCCATAAGCAAGTTAGGTGAGGTGGATAAGACCTTTGAGATGATTGAGAGGATGGAGGATTTTGGGATGAAATTGAATGAGAAGACATTTTCTGTTCTGATTCATGGGTTTGTGAGAGAGGGAAGAGTAGACAAGGCCCTACAACTAGCGGAAAAAATGCTGAAACTGGGTATTGTTCCAGATATTCCCATTTATGATGCACTAATTGGTGCCCTTTGCAAGGATAAAGAGATTGAGAAAGCCATCCAGTTGTTCTCACAAATGAAACAGTTAGGTATTAATGCTGATATTAAAATACTTACTGAGCTTTTATGTTTTGTGACCGAGGAGAGAGACATTATCTGGCTACTGAAGGAAAGGCCACGGGATTTAGATACGGAGTCTATACTTYTGTTATATAATTCTGTTTTAAAAGCCTTTGTAAATAATGGCTCAGTTGACAAGGCTTACCGTCTGCTAAGAGCAATGATGGGGGATGCACATACTGCTGATATTGAGGTGGACAAATTGTTCTCTGTAAAAGAACTTGTTCGGCCTAACATCACTTCATTTGAAATAGTCATTGAGGGTCTTTGTCGTCATCATAAAATTGATATGGCACTAGTTCTTTTCCGAGACATGGATCGAATTGCTTGCCAGCGTAGTGTATTACTTTATAATAATATAGTTGATTATCTGAGCAACGTTGATAGGTTGAACGAATGTTATGGATTGCTGAATGAGATGAAGGAATCAGGTCTTCAACCTACACATTTCACCTATAACTCCATATTTGGATGCCTATGTAGAAGAGTGGATGTTGCTGGGGCCCTTCATTTTATTCGGGAAATTCGTTTAAATGGGCATGAGCCTTGGATAAAGAATTACACACTGCTTATTAAAAGATTATGCAAACGTGGGAGAGTAGTTGAAGCTTGTAACTTCCTTGCTGAAATGGTTCGAGAAGGCTTCCTTCCAGATATGGTTGCTTATTCTGCAGCAATTGATGGTTTTCTGAAAATCAAAGAACTGGATCGATCATTGCAGCTATTCAGAGACATTTGTGGACGTGGTTATTCTCCTGATTTGGTTGCCTATAACATTCTAATTAATGGTCTTTGCAAGGAACAAAGGCTGGCTGAAGCTCAGAATCTTCTGAATGAGATGCTGAGTAAAGGACTTGTTCCATCTGTTGTTACCTATAATTTGCTCATAGATGGATGGTGTAAAAATGGTGACATTGATCGGGCCATTTTATGTCTATCGAGGATGATTGACGAAAAACGAGAGCCCAATGTCATTACTTACACAACTTTGGTAGATGGGTTGTGCAATGTCAAAAGACCAAATGACGCTCTGAAGCTGTTTAGAGAAATGGAGGGAAATGGATGCACTCCAAATAGAATTGCTTTTATGGCTCTCATCAATGGGCTTTGTAAGTGTAATCTGCCACATGATGCTTTGGTATACTTGCAGAGGATGGAAGAGAGTGAAATGCTTCCTGATGCATTTATTTATGTAGCTCTGGTAGACACTTTTCTGTCTGAATCAAACCAGATTGCCACTTTAGAAATACTTGAGAAGATGGCGAAGAGTGGCATCTTCCCTGATCCAAATGATAAGAACCGTCTGATTATTAGAAAAGCAATATCAGTTCTTTCTGAAGATCCAAGAACCTCAGCAAGTGTAAAGAATTTTATATCATTGGGTTGCTTTCCAACACATCTTATAAGTTCAGAAGTTGGAACCAGCATGGGTTCTTCCTAGCATCTGTAAAAGATTGTAATGTCATCTCACCTAATATCGTTAAGTCTAACCCTTCCATGATTTCACTCGAAGATTTTAAGACTTAGTCCAGTGAATTTCAGCCACAGCATTGGATTTGAGGTAAAGATATAGAAAACTTCTTTTGTTTCTTTATGTGATTGAGCTTACTTTCAATATTACCATTATTTGAAAAACTTCATAAACATGATTATATCCGTTACTAGTTTGGACAACATCTATTATCTTGGAAATGGTATCCTTTCTTCATGAAAAAGTCTATTATTTTTTCCCTTTTCCTTCTAAAATTGTAGTTGACATTTTATTGATATGGAACAGTCAAAGCATACAAAGGAAAAGGGCATCCCCTGTCATTCAAAGCAATTAAAGAATCGAAGAATATAATACACAACAATGCTAGCTACGTTCATCTAAAATGATAAAGTCTATAGCTACGTTCATCTAAAATGATAAAGTCTATCTTACTGGAAGAATGCTTGGGTATCTGGATCTTTCATTTCAAACAAAAAGAATGCGAGGATTTTCCAATACAAGGCCAAAGACACACAATAAATACTATGGAGTCTTATTCAAATATCAGATGTTAAGAAATGCATAATCCAATTGATTTTGTTTGGACCAAACCCAGAAAGTCCTTTGATGCTCAATCTTTCTGAATTGGAGGATTGAACTTTGGCCCCAATTTCCCAATCTATTTTGACTTTGTAGCCTAATTCTATCATGGCATTTGCTCCTGCAGGAAGTGCAGTTGCTACCCCACAACTTCTGCTTCAAGTAATCAGATGGCATTTGGTCTACAAATGCTTTTGGGAATTACTGGTATGCTTCTAACTTAATTCTAGAATTGATAARCAAAGGCAGTTGTCTTTCTTACCAAGTCTTTGGACATTTACCCCATATTCATGAATTCTCCAAATCSGGATGAACACATTGAGATGTTAGTACCAAGGCTTGAGCTCTAATCATCTCACAGTTAGCCTGACAACAAGTGAAACTAATGGTACCATATGCTATAGCTCATTKACAGTATAATAGATTTGAAAGAAGGTATGAAATTTATGGATGACTGACTCAGTTAGAACAGTCTTTCTTGTCCTCTTGATGTAATGATTTTGATTCATGATTTTTAAGATTCTTTATGCTACATCTGAAACAATGAACATTGACAAGTCCAATAATTGGTCTGCAGTGGCGTGAACAGATTCACACCCATTGCTAAGTGTTGATTTGTTTCCTTTTTCAAGGGGAAAAAGAACCAAAATTTATGTGTAAGAAATTTTGAGAAAAGAAATTTATGTATAAAGCTTTTTTATTATCAGTGGTACATGAATTTTAACAAAAATAAACTGATAGGGAACTCTGTTCTCCCTGTATGACACCTCCTGTTAAACGAATGTCAATTGATCTTAACAAAAGCCTGAATCCTGAAATATTCATTGCCTACTTGTTTTGAATTCTCTCTCTTTTTTTTTTTTTTTTTGCCTCTTTTTTGGGTGGTGAACCTGTGACACGAGAGAAAATTAGGCCATTCCTCCCTCACCATGTTTCTCCTTCGGTCCCAAAAGATAACAATGTTAATTTTGATAGAACATGTAAAGTAAGAGATCAATTTTCAATTGCTGTTTATCATTTTCTGGGAAGATGATGTGGCTTATTGTCAAATTGATGTATAAGTGAGAATAAAACATTTAGGTCACTGAAGATTTTAATAAAATTGTTGCTAGAGAGGAGCACATGCCAAGTTAAACATGGTTATATGTGTCTATTATGTACTTGCTAATTGCTATGCATGTTGCTAACTGGAAGTTGTAGGAAGAGCATATTAAGAAGGGACCATGACCATCTCTTGCAATGGAGGGCTCACTAGCCGCTACTAACTCATTAAGATCTAMTACATTTTCCAGCACAATTATCATTGGATTCGGTTCTTCTGAATTACCCTGTGAATTTGAAGGTAAATCTTATTTTTACASTCGCAATAGGGAACACATAAAATGGAAATACTGTTTCTTTTTAGCTTATTGGCAGCATAAACCGACGATAATACATCCCAAGTTAGTTAACTTACTATTGAATGACTACGGCATATTTATTACTGAAAACTTGTACCTGTTCCCTCCACAAAAAAAGTAAACAACGTGAACCCTTTATATTGTRGCATTATAGTAAATATAGTTTCAGTTTTCCAGTACCTTCACAAGCATACTTCCAGTAGTAAGCCACTAACATTTGTACATAATGTTACTTATCTTTAGCATCACATAAAGCATCTTTTCTTTTTATCGTTGAATGGTTTGCTTTTTCCATATTCATTAATTTTATTTATAGCATAACTTTTGTATTGATGACACATTTTTTCCTGCTTTGAAGGTCATCCTTATGCCTTTAAGCCGTGTGAGGTCCGCAGACCAGATTAGCCCGGAAAACCAAATGATGCTCTCAAGCTGTTGATAGAAATTGAGAGAATAGAGGTAATCTCCTAACTGGATTACTTGTTCTGGCTCTGTAAATGGGCCATGCAAGTAGAATAAGATGGTATTTGCAAAGGAATCGGGAGATTGAAATGATTCCTGATGCTTTGGTTTTTATGGCACTGTTAAATGCTCGCACATCTCACTCCAATCCAGTACTGCTATCTCGAATAATTAAACATCGTCCAGAGCATAATTTTCCTCCGATTTAAGAATATCATCATCTAATCTGAAGATCCTACACTGTCAATTGTTAAGAATATCATGGCAGCTCTTCATTCTCGACATCTTAGTAGATTCCGTCAGGATATGTTCTTTTTTGAAGAATTATGGAGGAATTTGACCACTCCTGCAGATTTGACCTTTTATGGTTTTCTTTCTGCTGGGGGTATGGGAAATACTGAAAAACTAGAAGTCCTTCCTTAGAATTCTAAAGATTTGCTAARTCCATGTCTCGTTCAAATATGGTACTTGTTTCGTATTATCCATCTCATCCATAKCTTTCCAAAGGGACTTTCCAATGCGGAAAGGACAGCGATTAATTCACATATGGGAAAGGAATTCTTGGACTTTTAAAACTCGTGACTTATAATATTCTTTAATTTAGAAATCTTGTGAAATAGAACGGACCTTCAGTGGAATGACTGTGGCGTTTGGCCACTAGATATAGCATAGATATCGGTGTATCCTCATTCCAGCTTCTTGACCAGATAATTCCTTTTAATTCTTTCGTGCATCTTCAGGAGTGGCACCTCTTATGCAGTTTATCGACCTTGAATTCTACGACTAGTACACATGATGTACACCTGCCTGGATATTTCGATATAGTAGTGGTGAAAGAACTACAATAGTGATAAAGTTACATGGCAGAAGGATTCGTACTTCATATTCAAGATCTGTGTTGCTTTGGGACTCATATTTATCGATGTCTCTTTGTGGATTACATTACCCCTATAGTTAGAGCTTCAATACCATTCGAATGATACACCTTGCAACGTTCTCAGACAAATCTAAATGTTGATGCTCATTAAGGGCTTTTGGTTGAGTTTCCAGCGCTCTAGCTCCCACGGACCTTAAAGAACTTTTTCCAGAAAGACACCCGGAACTGTTTGTCAAGATGCTGGATTCAATCCGTACACCCAGTGATTCGCGATAAAAGCAAAGATGAAATAAGGATGCTGAGGCGCGAGTGATATGGGCTGGTATTGCTGCTATATCAATTTGGTCTCTTTAGGATTTCAAAGAAGTATACTTCAAATTATTTGGAGAACGCCCTTGGCTCCTGGTAGGGTGGCTCTCTTTTCCATATGCATCCGTATACATATATATAGGAACGTCCTAACATATCTGTTTGCAGAGATTGGTGAAGTGCAATGTACAGAGAGTCATACTTAAATTGCACAGAATTAGGTTTTATATGCCAAATTGAAGGTTCTTGAATCTTGTGTTTTACTATGCAGTTGCAGCAGGGGGCCTAACAAACGATTATGGACTACTGCAATATCAGACATGCTTGCAACTGCGGTCGTCTTGAAAACCAAATCTAGGACACCACCTTCATTGAAGCCGGAGAAGAGCCACACAATAGGAGGAGCTTGGTTCTTCGCCAGCAGCAAGTTATGCTAAAGCTACAACTTAATCCACATAAAGTGGCTAAGGTATACTTAGTGAGATCAATCATCTTGCCCTTGAATCCTGAACGTTTCTTTCCATTTGATGAAAAATGCTAGTGCCTTGCATCTTTTCTCTCTTCTTGCATTTACCTGCTGTTTTCCCCTTATATTGGATCTTGCAAATAACTTTATTTATAATACTGAAATCGAGTTGACATCCAACTGCTGCTCGGGCAAAGCTCCTCTCCGATCTTCACTCTACTGCTTGAGTTTGGTTCCAAACACCTCGGCTACTTTGTAAAACAGGTACTTAGGTATGCTCGGTAACGGTGGTAGTATGACGAAAATGTCTAGAACTAAGACTCTCACACACAACAGAAAGAAGAGTAAAGCAACAATCACTTTTTATTCCTTGAAATTATTAAGAAACATGAGGAACAATACAAGACTAATGGGATAACATTCAATAACTTTCTATAGCTGGCTCAGAAGCTAAAGTACTAAACACTCCTACTTGTAGACGAAACTACCTATCACATACCAGAACAAGAACACAACAAAACTAGGCCCAATTTTACCCAATAAGTTCTCGTGTCGATTGGCACCACTTATCATAAGAAACCTGGAGATTTGGCCAATCTGAAGAAGAAATGGTGAAGTCTTGGAGCCAATTTGTGAGGATGAGTTCTTGATCAATTGGAGGTAAGCTTGAGATTATTTCATCCATAGTTCTCTCCATTTCTCCCCTCTCATAACTTGTCATTACAGGATGTGATACTCCATTGTCTGCATAGCAAAACAATGGGAGCCATAGGGCTAGCAATCTGTACTTCACTTCCCTTGGAACCTCCATGTTTATTTGCCTCATTTCTCCAAATAGTAATGCTACCAAGGCAGATGACCAACACATATCAGTTTAAAAAGGAATTCATCAAAACAAGCGAAATAAGGAGAGCTTAACATAGTACTGACCTGTGATTTTGACAATGAGGCCTTGCACTCTAGGGTTAGCACTAACGGAAAGAGAAGCCAGACCGGAGGCTAAGCTCCATTGCACCAGGGCTTCATCCATTGCACCACAAATGATCATCTTCTTCGTGATCCACAGCAACTCCTCTGCATGTTTCTCAGCCACCAAGTTGTCAGCTCTCGTCTCCCCCGCAACAGCCAACTGCCCTTGTTTGTTAAACAGACTCGAGGCAGAAGCGAGTGAAGGGAAAAATATTCCGACCCCCTTTGAAGTTCATTGAATGGCAGCAAAAACATTAAAAGCAGGAATCAAGTTAAGGTAAAAGGAAGACCAGACTACGAGGCTGCCTAAGTTACTTTTAGATGCTTACTTGACTATTAATCAAGAGTAATATTTATTTTTCCATGCAATAGAAAGACTCTTCGATAATGTATATTTGTTTTTCTATTTATATTTAAAATACAATTTACAAATAAGTTTATATGATCGACAAAATAAAATTCATCTTAATAGATAAAAAGAGAAAATAAATTTATTAATCAAATAAATACTGAAATAAGAATTCTTTTTATACAAAAGACACAGGGCAAAACAACATATGCCATTTTTCTTTTAATTTTATCCTATTTAAATAGTAGTATACCTTCATGAAGTAAGACACGTAAGAACCCAGTGGAAGCGCTTTCACAGTGCGTGTCACCCACGATCCTGATTCCTCAGACCTATGTCTGGTCTGGAGAGAGCAGTACAGAAGTCCTGATGTACGCGCGAAAGCTGAAGATAGAGCCGTCCGATTTATCTGCAGAAGTTCCACGTGRCCATCTCTGGCRTTCTCGTCCACAATCTTGTCTGCCATCGCCACCGCAAASTGATATTTCCTTGATGATGCTGGAATTTCATTTAGTAATGCAAGGATCTGGACAGCCAATCAAAAAGAGGAACACTTCACAYTATGTGGGGCATTATTGTCATTTACAGATATTCTTTTCTCAGAGAACAATCAGAACAGGTGTTACTATAGGGTGCTACTCTTGTAAGCTTGGACACGTTAGTGGAAACGTGTAACGCTGTCCTTGCATGCATGGCCCTTTTTTGGTGGTTCTATTTTTCTTTTGCTTTTTGAATACGGTTCCTAATTAAACATATATACCTTCGTTAATATCATTAAAGAATAATAATATTCCTTCGTTAATATTACATACTTCATTCAATGTTGCATTTGTCTCTCTCTACTCATAATGAGAGTACTATGCATTTCCTTCTAATATGATACCACATGTTTAATTAGGACGGAGTTAAGAAATAAAATTTAATAATTCTACAAAATTTTATTATTAATTTTATATAAAATAAATATTTTTTTATCTATAAACACCTCTCAAAATAAAGTTTCAGAGCGACCGCCATTGATTATAATTAATTTTTATAATTTTACCGAAAACAAGTATTATTATAATTGTCGAAATAACAGAAACTTACTTCTGAATAACTATTCTTTAAAAGTATATATATATATATATCTGTGTGCGTCTCTGCTCGTGAAACAAGCTCTAAAGATATGTATTAAAATTAACGACCGGAAAATTTCATGACACAAAAGACTTACGTTTGTGAGCGCTCTTCCAAGAGCTTTGACAGATACAACTTCAGATCCTTCACCGAGAACAAGATCCAAAGAAGAAGATGGAGAAGCCGTTGATGAAAGTAGAGCCAATGATGAAGACAAAGCTGATGATGATGATGGCAACGAAGATGATGACAAGAAGTCAAACGATCCAACGTGTGAAAATCCATCAAGAAGATAAGGATCAGAACCAGAAAAAGGGAAGTGGTCCATGAGGACCCTAAGAACCCAAACAGCCAACCAAGTCATCATCATGAGCATAAACCTCATGTGATCTGCAGGCTTCCATTTCTCTGCTTGTTCAGTCTTGGCATTTGATGCTACTGAAACTAGGGTTTTTGCAGCAGTGTTCACTGTATTCATGAAGATGGAGTTGAGCAGTGCGGATGGCTTGGTGCTGGTGTATCCGGACTCTACCAGAGCTAGTTGATGATCATTTGCCATGGAGTGGGAAAGGGTTTTATCTTCTTCAATGGGATGGTTTCTTTGAAGAGGAAAATATTGGAACTGTTGCATTTTATAAGGGTGAAACTCAATGATGACAAGGCGGTGATCAAGTTTGTGAGGTGGTGCAGGGGGCGAGGAAGGTTATAAATCTGCTTTGCTGATGTACTCGCTCTGTCTTAAGATGGTGTCACCATTTCTTTTCCTTTATATATATAAAAAATATATTTTCGCTGAGTTTATAATTTTTTAAAATTTAACATATTTACCCATCAAATTTCTGTACCATCCAATCCTAAACTTACTCACTTCAATAAGAATTCGTAACTATATGTGTTGGCACTTGATTTTCACCTTTCAATGGTGCTAAAATACTTATCCAGTTAATGGTTTTGCAGACATTTCAGTCATCGGATTTTTAACCTATCATAGTGATATCAAATAAGAAAATGAAAAAAAAAATTCATTAACAGATGACATGCTGGTCAAATGAGGAAGAAAAAATGACTACATATGCTAACACTAAGTTTTAGCCGACCATAACGGTTAAAAAATCATAAGCCGATAATAGACCATAATATTTTTTCAATTTTGGGAGGTCAGCTAATTATGTAAGTAGTAAAAAGAGAAGAAGATAGCATCAAAAAGGAGAAGAAGATAGTGTTTCATTAGCTGAGGACCCAGGTCATCAACAGAGCATTAATCGATGAGTTCGAACCAAATTTTATACCTATTTTTCAGAAAAAGGTTAGTTTAAACAGTCRACCAATCAAAATAATGGAAGTTAGGTTGGTACCAAACTTTAGCTGACCGCGGGGCGGATTATTATCAGTTCGCTCCTAGGTAAACTAAAGCTATCGGTTGAGGCTRGTTACAAGACTAAAAAGTAAATTTGACCAAAGTCAACCCATGATCTCTCTTGTTATACAACCCATGATCTTTCCCTGAAAATCCATGATAATCTTTGAGGAGCATCATTTTAGGGGAGTTAGTGGTAGAACATTCTAGAAGACTTAGATATGTATAAATAGAGAAGAATGAGATGAAGAAAATGATCTTCAGACCAACATCAAAACTATCAATGAAATACTCTTATGTCTTATTTAATTGCTTGTTTACAGCTTTCTTTATAACTTTTTACAGCTTTATTTACAGCAGCTTTCATATAATTCTATCTTGCTTTTGATAAGATTGAGGGCCTTATAGTTAGATGCTTGGTTGTCTGCTATTTTCCTATATAAATCCTTGCTTCACAATCTAATTGGAGGCTTTTTGAAATACTTCAGAAACCCTATATAAAAAAAAAAAAAGCTTATAGATTTAGTGATGACTAGCTTTGTGTGCCGAACTACAGGCTTATTGTTACCTCAACGAAGTCAGCCGATAATATCCTTAATTTACCCGTCAACTAGCCAGCCGACAGCATCTTCAGCCAATCCAACGACTAGTTTGCTAACAGCATTCTCAGCTGATCTATCAACAAAACGAATTTTCTAAGCATCAACATTATGTAATTAATTTAATATGAATAAATAATAAATAATTAAATTTAGTAACTATGTATGACGTATCATAAGGTTCAGCATAAATTTATATTTAAAACTTTTAACTGTGTAAAATATTTAATTGGGGAGATTTAAACACAAATTCGATCATATGCACAAATCAAGGTTGGAGCATTCGACTTTTACAAAAAGGACAAAATCATGATCACAATATCTTTATAAATTTAGCCCTTTCTTAGTATGCAAAAGTATTTCAGCGTGCTCGTATCTAATTTTACTAGGAGCAGAAATAAAAAGAAAAAAAAAATCACTAGGAGACTAATCAACTTCAATAATTTAGACAAAATCATTCAAGACACGTTAGATTATATACTAAATATGATTTGATACAGTGTATGATTTGAATCCTAAAAACATATACAAGTGTATAATTTTAATAGTAAATGTGCTAGAACATTGTATTTACATGAAACCTGTGTGATTTTAGAGCAACCAAGAGTCTTTGTCTGGTGTCTTGCTGCTTGAAAAAGATGGCTCAATCGTGAAAAGTCCCTTCATCTTTGTCATTCAGGGCCCTAACTACCTTAAAGAAATCCATATCCAATTGAAAGGCATCTAACTCGAATTCTTCCACCATCTTAAAATCATAGATAATAGCAAAAATCTCAACCTGTTGAGGTATCATTGTTGCCCGCAAAATATTATTAAAATTTCGGAGGATAGTTCTATTCCTTGCCAAGTTTCCTCCCCATGCACCATCAAGATTGAGCTTTAGCATTTGCAGGGAAGGCGGTTTCCATCCAATAGCAACCTTGGATTACTAAAAGCTCGAGGTATTACCTAGGTTGTGTGAAACTCTGTTAAGAAAACTGATGGTAAAAGTCATAGAATCTATGGGATGAATTGAGCTCCCCAAATAAAACCACCTACGTTATGAGTTCCAAATGGCCTATAATACACAAACAAATTTCTCTATTTCCTTCTTAGCAATATTCTGGGGATAAAATAACACGGTAGTCAACACCTCTCTGACAGTTGGTGTACCTTTACAAGCCCATTTATATGATATTCCTGAAGACTTTAAAATTTTCATTGCATGAGAACACTGAAGGGGTAAATGCATAGCTGTCTCAATGCCATAGCCACAAAAATGACAAGTAATAACATGAATATGCCTCTTCCTACAAAGGTTAGCTTTTGTAAGTAGAATATCATGGTAAAGACGTCATGTCCAGAAGTAAATGAAGAAGATGCAGCCAAGCTCTTTGAGCCACAATGATCTAGAAAAAGATAAATCCATACAATAGGCTGACTTTACTGAATATAATCTAGCCTCTTCATAAAGCCATGTAAGCTGGTAAGGTAAACAGATGTTGAGAATAACCTGTATTCATAAATGCAAAATAAGTGCTGCAAAAGAGGCTTGTTCCATCGAAGTGATTCAACCAGCAATAATGATCTCGCGTTGATGTCCATTGGCCAATAAGGAGGAGACAATGGACGAAGTGTATAAGGAAATGGTATCCAAGGGTCTTTCCAAACTAGTAGCTTATCATCTCAATCCAYCTGCCATCTCAACTCCTGAATGGACAATCCTCTAGCCTCAATTATACTTCGCCAAACATACAAAGAAGCAACTCCAACTAGAGAATGTAAAAAGTCAGAATTAGAATAATACTTGGCTTAAATATCTTGGTAAGTAATGTGTCCAGATGCATAAGTATTCACCAACCCTGTTTAGCTAACATAACAAAGTTAAAGGTTTCTAAACCTCAAAACCAAAACCCTCCCTCAGTCAGACTATGACACAAATCAAACCACATCTTTCAATTTCTACCCTATGAAGTTAAGCCCCACCAAAAATCTCTCATGAGTGTTGTAAGCTCTCAACAAAAGCATACAGGGAGAAGAAAGTAGGACATAGAATAAACAAGAATAGATTGTAAAACCTATCTAATCAGGGTTGCCCTACCAACCTGCATCAATAGTTGTCAATAGTCGTTCCTTCTACTCTTGCACTTTCTTCTATATTCTATCGTGAAAATAAGTGAATATCTATCTATTAGAGTGACCGATGATATAAAGAAGATCTAAATATCCACGGTGGCTTGCAAACTCTCCAATAGAAAGCTATTGAGATATCATTTGATGAAGTGGTGGYCTTATATATTTAAAGGAAACCATTGCTGATTTAGCATAGTTTTTATCATGTCYTGAAGCATCTAAATGAAGTAGTCTTTGAACTTTCTTAATATTTTGACATGTTACCCTAAGTAAAAGTGGACTATCATCAGCAAAAAGTAAGTGTTTCAATTCTAGACCTGTTCATCTCATTTTTAAGCCTTGAATGTTCCTATCATCCTGGCAAGAGTAAGTAAAAATRAAAATCCCTCGGCACAAATACAAAAAGGAAAGGAGAAAGGGAGTCTCCCTGACATAGACCTCAGGAAGGGTAAATGATACTATTGGAATCCCATTAACCAAAGCTTGGAAATTTGCAGATGAGCACATTTCATGATCATACATCTAGCAAACTTGATGGAAATACTTCGATGTAACATCATTCACTCATCCACTCCAGATAGTCCCAATCCATCCTACCATATATTTACTTATGTCAAGTTTCATCGCCAAATGAGGGCCACGATTTATTTGATTCACCCAATAAAAAGCCTTCAAAGCAATGATGATATTATTAATAATTAACCTATTCCCAAAAAAAGCACTATAGGAAACATCAATCATGTATGATAACAAAAATTTTAGCCTATTTGTAATAGTTTTAGCTACCAATTCATATAAAACATTACATAAACTAATGTGCCTRAAATCTAAAACTAAAGAAGGTTTTGCCACCTTAGAATATTAGYCAGTGTTCCACYATCATGGTATGTGATACCTATTGAGTCACTTTGGATATCCGAAAATTCCAAAATTCTGATAGAAAATAGCAAGAAATCCATCCGGTATAAATGCTTGAGAAGCATGCATRTGTCACAGGGTGCTGTAAAAACCTTATCATTTGTGAATGATTTCTACAAGAACTCAATTTATTGACTATCTAGGTTAGTTTGAATTGATCTCCCAACTATTTGATCAATATGCAATCCCTTGCCTAGCTTGAAATAGGGTTTGAAAATAGTGCCTGAAATGCTCCCTTAATATAGCTAATTGACCAACATGTGGCATGTCCATCTGATAGGCATTCAATCGGATTCCTTTTGCAGTGACACAAAGCATGATGATGGAAATGTGTAGTATTCCTATCTTCATTTTGCCGCCAATTTATTTGAGGTCGAGTGTGCCAAAAATCCTCTTGTAGCTGAAGATAGAGATCAAATTCTTTAGTAGCATTTGCAATATGAGATGCAGAAGCTTGTATTGTAATGAGCTTTTAGACTGCAGCCTTAAGTTCTTTAACTTTTCTAGGAAGATATCTGAATTTCTGGTGGCTCCATGTTTTCAAAAACTTCCTGTGACTTAGATAAAGCGAAACATTTTTACATCATTGATAGAAATAGTTTTTACATAACCCTAACCGACCATAAAAACTATCCAAGAAGATACATTGATTCACGTCCAAGAAAAATCAATAACATGATTACAAAGAAGAAGAAATGATGAAACCTGATTGAAGATCAATTATTCTTTTCATCTTTATTGGATCCTCTTCTTTCATTGTCCTTACTTGGTTTCTTCTTGAATTTCTCTCAAAAGGTTGCTCAAAATATATTTAGGAGAGTGTTTACATGCTTTTTTCGCAGCCAAGAACATGTATTTATAGGTAAAAGGAACTTCTTAATTTGATTAGAACTCAAAATACCAYAAAAAGAACCCTAAATAGCCTAAAAGATGTCAAATTGGCGCCTGATTTTGGCTAAATCCATTGTTGATTTACTTATGTGTAATTTCTTTGGTTGTTTTGGCTCGAAACTACACTAGTTCACCTACTTCCACATTGAATCGATGCTTAAAAATTTATAGACTGGTGGCTGTTTGTGTTGTATGGCTCCTTATCAAATTTTAGCTAATTCTGGGGCCGGGAGGTCCTAAACCAGCATCGATTTGTTTATGGACCAATTTTGGTTCAATTTCAGCACTACCAATTTTATTGCCTTTTCATCTTTTTAAAATTGTAGATTGGCCCCAAATACTCTCATTATCATCATTTTAACATTTTTTTTTTTTTTGCGATTTGCTCTTTTTCTTGTCTTTTATGATTTTAACCTATAATAAATTATTTTAAAAATTAAGTGTAATGCAAAGTTAAAACATGAATTCTTCAACAAGAATCGACTTAAATATTAATATAAGTAARAGTTTATTTGTAGACTTTAGGTTTTTCTTAAATTTAGGTTTAACCTTATTCCTCTTCAGATTTTTAAGTCGCCTTCCCTTTTAATTTTTTTAGATTTTACTTTTAAAACTATATATATATATATATATATATATAGCTGGACTTAACGAGTTGAGCTAACTTAAGCTCGAGCTCCCTAAAAATTCAGCTCGAGCTTATATTAACCTAAACTTACCACTAGCTCAATTCAAAATAAATTGAGGTGACTTGAACTTGTTATTAATCTTATAATAAAGATGAGCTTTGCCCGATGGGCCAATGACTAAAGAGGGGTGTAGAAAAATAATTTCCTTTTGCTATTTTAGTATAGCTAAGATGAGAAAAGTAACAGATTTGATTAATATTTAATTTGCAATTTGAAATCTTATGATAAATTTTCAAATATTGTTTTGTTATATAAATATATATAACATGTATTAAGAGTTTAAGTAAGTAGGAAATAACGTATTAGAGAACGAATTAAATATATATTATATTGATATTATAAATAGTTATATATATATATATATAAAATATTGTATGAGGTTCAAATGATGATAAATATTTAAAAATATATTAAAAAGTTTTCTAACTCCAATTTAAATAAAAGTTTATATTACTATTAAACGGCTGATTTTTTACCCACSGCCTTCTCTCTCTCCCCACTGCCACCGTTATTTCAATTTTAAAATTCAAACTTTTTCTTAATAATTTATTTATTTATTTAAAAAGTATTTCTTTGTTCCTAATTTAAAAATCACCAGTGACGTTAATATTTTATATTAAGAAGAGAATGAAAATCAAAGCACAGTTGCTTATAGTGCTATCGAACGCCAAAACCACACTCTTCGTCAATCACTTTTCTTCTCTTCCCAATCATCCCTTTCTTCTACGTCTCGTAATTCTTCTTTCTCATCACTTCCCGCTCTCCGATCCGCGATTTTTGCTGTTTCATTCTGAGAATATTAATCAAGGTACAAGAATCCTACTGATTAATCAGGAAGATTTTTGTCAATCTTGAGATGGAAGAAGCGAAAGCGAATAACAATTCAATAAATGAAGAAAACCCTAGCARTAATGCTGGGGTTGATGTTAATAATAATAATAATGATAGTACTAATGAAGGAAGAGGAGGTGCTAGTGGGAGGCGGAGACCGTTCACCAACCTCAGTCAGGTCGACGCTGATCTAGCCCTTGCCCGAACCCTTCAAGAACAGGTACTTTATACCTGTATTTCCACGTATATATATATGGGGTTTGCCAAATTTGCACCTGTATATCTGTCTCTGTATGTTTTTGCTGTGTAGGCGAGTATTAAATGGGGAAGTTTCAAGTTTGCATTTCAATTCAAATTGAATTTGTATTACTGAAAATTCAGTGCCTCAAGAATTTACTGGTTACTAATTCTTTTTATATGTCGTGTAATCTTTGGGATATCTATGTACACGGGAAGAAATGATTAGCCATGTGAATGTGAAATTCAGGCCTTTCTTGAATTGATGTTTTCGGAGTTTGGGTTTTTTAGTGATAAGGGATTTGAATCACTTTGAAATATATGATATTTGAAACACTTTTTTTTCCCGTTTGTGAAGTATTGGTTTGCCAACTTTGTACCTGTATACCTGTCTGTGTATGTTTTTGCTGTGTAGGCGAGTATTGAATGGTGAAGTTTCAAGTTTGCATTTCAATTCAAATTGAATTTGTATTACTAAAATTTCAGTGCCTCAAGAATTAACTGGTTACTAATTCGTTTTATATATCGTATTATCTTTGGGATATCTGTGTACACGGGAAGAAATGGTTAGCCATGTGAATGTGAAATTCAGGCCTTTCTTGAATTGATGCTTTTGGAGTTTGTGGGGGGTTTTAGTGAAAAGGATTTGAATCATTTTGAAATATATGATATTTGAAACACTTTTTTTTCCCTTTTGTAAGTATTGGTTTTGATTATACAACAATAGCAATGTTGGTTTTGATTAAATTACAAAGTTCCTTTTTGTTTTTAGTTAAAAAATTGATTATCGGAATTATTAACTCCATAGAGACAAGTTGGATGCTGAGCTCCTTTTATTTTTCCTTTTTTCTGGGGTTGGGTTTGGGGTTGGGTGTGTTGTGTCGGCGAGATATAGGAACTCTTTGGTTTCAAATTTTCCAATCAAATGAAGTTCCACAAGCAAAGGGATATGAGTTCATGCTAATTGCTTAAACCACCCAATGGAATTGTGAAGGATTGGAAATCAAATGCTTCGCAAAGCCACATCATGATATACAAATAAATTAATTAGTTTAAGACCAGAGTTTGTGTTGTTATGTTCCCAATTTAAATGCTTGTGGTGTGATGCTTCGTGGATATCTTATGAACTTTGAAATCTGCTGTTTGAACCTAAAATGCCATATATTATTTTTCAATTATGTTTTTTTGCATAAAGAAATGATTTTGAGGTGGAATTCGCTAATTAAAAGCACTGGTGCTAGCATTATTTCCAATACATTACAAGTGATTCCAAGGTTCTTGTTGTATTTAGATGATGATTGGAATAACTTGATGACTTAATTCTAAAAAATAATTGAGCCTGTTAACTTGAGCTGTTTTGTTCCAAATTCACCAATCTAAATCGACTTGCAAACTTTTGATGTGTTTAATGAAGGTATGAGTTTATGCAAAAGTTTTAGATCCAGAAAGTATTGAAGCATTGAATGTTCAAATCCTTCATTCAGTATAGATCCAATTAAGTTTGTATTTGATCRTGGCAGACAAAAAGAGATTGTCTACTGTTATGTGTATTTTTCAATCAAAATTTGCTCCTTGGGATTGGTAGGTAGGTTTGGAATAATTTATCCTATAGTCATTAGAAAAAGGAAAATAACTGTTGTTCTCTATGTATTATTTGAAATTAGATCTTTCAGAAGTTCTTTTGTTTAGTTGTTTGCTGAACTTATTTTACATTTATTGATTGATAAGTCCAACTGAAATGTTCAGAACATTGGGAAAAAAGGGGAGTCYGCTGAGAAGATGTTTGGATACTCCTCTAACTCCTATTAAGGTTTCAGGCAATTATACTGTAAAAGAATGCAATAAATGCTTGTTGTCTGATGCTTCTTGGGTATGTTAATAAGTATGCTGTTTTCGATTTATTAAATGAGGTTCCCTTATTGTGTTTTAGGAGAGAGCATACATGATGATAAGGATGAATGTAGGCGAAGGAAATGGCTATGGAAGTTGGGATGCTGGTAGTTATGGGCATGGGGATGAGGATGATGATGACTTTGATGATCCCAGTGAAGAAGAATATGAGGGTAGTGATGTAGAAGAGGATGATAACGAAGAAGAAGAAGAAGATGATGATGATGATGCATTTGATGTGCACGGGCATGATGAATCTGGGGGGGATGAGAACCAAAATGTGGAAATTGACCCTTCTGCTTATTCAAGTGATGAAGCATATGCTAGGGCACTACAAGATGCAGAAGAAAGGGAAATGGCTGCTAGGTTGTTGGCCATGGCTGGAATCAATGAAAGTAAGTTTTCTGGCCCAACTTGATTTTAGTGTTTGGTTTCCTGTACTAATGCTGTGAAATAWATCTGAATGAACCTCTCTTGATTGCCAGTGGCTGTTGGTGAAGATGAAAATGAAGAGGATCATGGCGATATTTCTCAGGTAATTTGTTATGAGTATTCTGATTGCTAGTCTTCAGAAACTTTCTTTTTAATTCGTTCCTATGTTTAAGTGCTATTCATCTTAAGTCTTCAATGTGCTTATGGAGCCTGACTTTTATGATGGACTCAACAGCAGTGATTTCAACCACTTTAATTTGAAATACAATTTCCTTYTTCTTCTGAATTAAATGTTTTGCCTCGCAAACCTTTGATCAAGCTTTCATGAATTATATATAGTGTCTCTATTCCATCTTCATTTTTGGTATTGCATAGTTTCATGCTTGGTCCTATTGATTTGATATTGAGACTTGTATGAAGGACTCAGTCAACCTAACAAATGGAAACAAAAGAAAGAGAAAAGGGCATCAGATCCCGGATTTCCAAGGACTATTAATATTAAATGAATGAGTGGATGAGATTGTTCTTACACAGAAATCTATTAGAGAATTCCATCTAGGAACTACATATAACTATTCCTGATGGTGAGTAATTGACCTGTCTGGATAGATATTGGAAGATTATTGCAATATTAATTTATCAAAGTAGTTCACCAAAACTCAGTTMAGTTTGGGATCTAAAAAATGGGCGAATGTCTAGATGTTTACAGCAGTATCTATCATGTCTACGTCAAAGTAGTCTTTCTGTTAACTTTTCTAGTTCAACGATCAAGGCATCCTTTAGTTCTTTCTCTGAGTAATAATTTGGGGGGGATGGGAAAAAGCAATCATTTGCTTCCATGTCTAATCTTTTTGCCGGTTACAGTCCATCAAGGTGAGAGGGCAACATTTTAGTTGTTCAAGAGTTTAGAGGGTTCTCTTCAATTATGGCATTGTATCATGTACAGGGTCGACCTTATGCTTTCCTCTCAGTACTCTGCTCTTTTTTATGCTTTTAACTTCTACAAGGTGAAGAAAAAATAGAAAACTGGGAAGCTTTTGGCCACATGCCAAAACATATATCAGCTCTCTTTTTTGTTGTATTTTATTTTATTTTTTTGTGCTTTGAACTTCTTCAAGGTGGAGAAAAGTAGAAAACTGATAAGGTTTCAGCCCAATTTCAKTTCCTGATCTCTTTGTCACAAGAAAGTCAAATGACATGTCTTGAATTCCTGCTTTTAAGCATGAAAATAATGTGTGGTTATGGGAGAATCCTTATTTGCAATACATCAATGACCGGAATGTGGGCAAGTGATGAGTGAGAATTTGCGAGCAGTCGGCATAGGGAATTTGACCTATGGAAAGTGTTTTAGACTATCTGATATGGCTATGAGTAATTTTATATCTGATATGGCTATGAGTAATTTTAGTAACAATAGATTTTATGATAAAAGATACTTACGAGCTATTGTATCAAGATTCATGACAGATCAGAGCTAAAGCGGGGCCAATATCCTTAAGTTTATTTTTTGTTTGGTTAGATGTATCTTGTTTTCACATAGCTTTGGAATTTGTAGAGATGTTATAAATCTGTGAGTATAGATGCACAAATTGGCCATGAAATTCTACTATGTTCAGTYTTATATGCTTGGTTTCTTCTATATCTTTCAAATATCATATATTAAGTCTCAGATTAGTCTTTTATTTGAATTTATTCACAGTTAAAGTTGTCTTCCTAACAACCAAAATGGAGGAAACAAGAACTGAAAATTCCTTTCCRTTTTAAGACCTCTAAATTCTATTGTATATTTTAATTGATTGTTCTGTCTGAAAACATTACTGCCGAATTGGAGCTTGAAAATGTTTTCATCATCTTTCATCAAGGGTCCTTATTTACATTTCTCCCTCCTTGCTGAGCGAAAATAAGAAATGAAAAATAATGCAGGAACATGTTGGTCTTTTTCTAAAGTCTGAGCTGTCAAGACCTGATTATGTTTATTCTTGATTTTTGATCTTGTAAGCCTTAAGAGCTTTAAGTTGTTCCTTGTTTGTGTGCATTTTACTCCTATTTTTCTTCTCCCATGTATTTTATTCTGATTTTGAGTTCTAACATAAGTGCCTTTTCAAATGCATAAAGTTGGTTTTTGTCCTCCTTTTTATTGCAACAAAGTCATTTATTTTTAGATGGAAGGTTGAAATGCTTGTGCTGAGAAATCATTGGCACTTGAAGTCCAGCATTTTTGCTTTAGACTGAACTTTGGTACAGATCTTACAGAATCACCCTTGTTATACTAAGATTCCGAAGTCTGCTATAAAAGAAAATCTATACACATACAAAAGAATGGAGTTCTATTTCATGGGCAGTGACAGCAAGCACCACATGTCATATTGCCAAACAGGTTCTGCTTGAACTTGTTTGTGAGAAATTTTTTCCTCTTCTATTTATGCAGTAACCAAACCAATATGCTTGTAACTACAATCACCTATATGTTTGAGTTTCAGCATTGGCAATGTAGTCTCAGTTATTGCGCTTTTGCTTATGTTAAGCAGGCAGAAAAAATCTACTTGTATATGTGCTGGTAGCTTGTATTGTTTCTCTACAGGAATATTGGTTGATTTTATGAATTTCCTATGAGGTTTGTTTTGTGTGCTTCCTGACTGTAAGAAACTTTTAGATGCTATGTTTTTTGGATGTCCCATGAATATTTTTGGATGACTCCAGCACTGATATCTGTTATTCATCTTGCAGGATGCATGGGAGGAGGTTGACCCAGATGAGCTATCATATGAGGTGAGTTTATTGTTGGCTTTATTAGTGACATTATTTCTTCAGGTCAGACCTTCGCGCACTGTTACTTATAGTTTTCTATTTTAGGAACTGATTGCCTTGGGTGAAGTTGTTGGATCTGAGAGCAGGGGCCTTTCTGCTGATACCATTGCTTCTTTGCCATCAATGAATTACAAGTCACAAAACACTCAAGATGGGATCAGTGATTCGTAAGGACACGTGCCTTATAGGAAAATAGTGTTCCCATCCTTTAAAAATTGCTAAATGATATTTAGTATAATGATAATTTTGGCTTGTATTGCATGGTACTGAGTTTGGTAAATGGAAGTTGTGCTTCATTCAAAGTTTTCCTTGTCAGGTGTGTTATTTGTAGATTGGACTATGAAGATGGGGAAACGTTGACAGTGCTTTCTTGCAAACATTCCTACCATGGAGAGTGTATAAATAATTGGTTACAAATAAACAAGGTAAACCATCTAAAGTGCTATTTCTGGGACCTCAATTGTTCATATTTTCTTTAGTTGCATTAGTTTCAGTATTCAACTTGATTTTAACCATCCATAGCATCCAAAATAGGAAAATGTCAAGTTATTCAGTTTCTTACTGTGAGCTGGCCCCTTTGGGGGAAAAGTTCAGAAGCATTTAGGACTTCTGTTGTTTCATAGTCTGTTCCTTCTTGGTATTTGGTTGCTTGAAACTTTCCATGCGTTGAAAATTTGTTACTTTTCGTACTACTGTTGTTTCTTCATTTGTTACTATTTTAGTATTAAATCTTTGATGCTTCGCCAAGATATTTTGCAGTTAATATATCACAAATATCTTTTGTTGACCCTGCAGTAGGTCCAACTTAGGTGAAAGTTTCTGATTGAAATGTAACTTTGTATAAGGTTAAACAAGTTGCCCAAACTGATTTGCGACTCTAAAATGGAAACTAATTTAAGAAACAATTGATTTAGATGATGGTTTCCAAAGTGGGCTTGAGCATTTGCTTTTATATTTCTTTCGAGATAAACAATACAAATTTCTTCAAGATTCTTGGTGTGCACATGTTTTTTGGTAGCTTAATGATGAATGATTGTTGTGGATTTAGGTCTGTCCAGTTTGCAGTGCCGAGGTATCGACTTCTGGAAACTGCTAGCAGCGGCTGAAAAATGCTCTGTTGATGCATCAAATCTTTCTTTGCTTGTCGGAAGGAATTAGCATGACATGACATTGTTCTGATATTGAATCTATTTCAGCTGCACCAAATATTTCTGCTTAGGATGGCCAAAAAATGGAGTAATAGCCATTGTTGTTTCTAACATTGTACCTTGATGGTCAGAAGTTCATAATATACTATTGTAACCATTCTTGGTTCTGCCTGAACTCTGTGTCATATTATGTCTGCAGCTCTGCTCTTTATTTCCTTTATATTAGGAAGAAATCTTCTTTTTCTTATATTTTCTTTCCAAACTGCAGATGATATTCTTGGTTTTCTGTGTCCTTTCTTTAGGTATCTGGGTTTTTTGGTAGATGACTGGCTTTGTATTTTGAATATTATTGGATGATATAGCTTAGTTATCATTCTTCATTTTTAAGACAAATTAAAGTATTTCAAGATCTTCTCTAGGCAACAATTTAGAAATATATTTGCTTTTGCGTTTTGATAGAATGAGGAAATTGGTTTATGCTGTTATTTAGTATCGCACTTGAGATCTTTTTGTCTTGTAAGGAAAAATTTGTGGTGCTTTCATTGCACATATTACATTGTATGCGGGGAATGCAGTTAGGTTCAGTTTGGTTCAATGAAATTGGACTCTCTTCGATTTCGTTCCAAAACTTCTTTTTTCCCTCTTTAGAAATGGTCTTACAAGCCAGCCATATTTGCCATCTCTTAAGGGCAGGACTGCCTTCACAATCAATCCTCCCAGAAAACCCAATGGTTGAAGAGGGTAAAAATGCGGGAAATTTCACTGTAAAAATTTCTTATACCTACCAACGTACTCATAATAAAAGTAAGTTATCTCGAAAACATTAACACTAGTAGAAACCATAGTCATTCAACAGAGTAGATTTTCTGGACCGTGTAGASAGAAAAAAACTTTTGGAGATGATAACTATGAAAGGTTAATTTCTAACGACAGAATCCAATTTGCATTTGTAATTACCAAAATATTTGGAATTTAGATTTCGTGGAATTTTGCATTTTCGAAGTGAGAAAAATGTTTAAATTCTAAGTTATCGCAAAAAAAAAAAAAAGAAAAAAGAAGAAACTTTTATACATTTGAGTTGGTCAAGTAAAGTTTTCCTATGCAGATTGTGCTACAGAACACTCTCCACATATGATTGCTAGTTGGAGATGTAAGTTTTTTCCTGGAGTTAAAAAAGTAATTAATTTGAACTTTTTACTTCGAAGACCCCCTTTGACTTTAGGAATTGCTAACATTGAAACAAAGTAATATTCCAATTATATGAGAATATTTTATTTGCACAAATAATATTCCATTTTACTTTTAGGTAACAAAATATTCAAAAAAGAAATTTGTTCTCTGAGGCTAGGCGTATTTAATTTATGTGAATGGATAATCAATTATTATTGAATTGATATCTCTTTGCTGATTATTGGTTTCTTAATTGGATTATTATCTTTATTTCATAATATATATTATTTTAGATCTGTGCAGAGAGACTAATATTATTGAATATAATGATATCTTTTAACTAACGTTCTTAATATACATTTCCTCTATCTTCTTTAATTTTTCTGAATTTAATAGTAATAATGATAAAAATGCGCTTCATGGTCATATTCTCTATTCTCGCATACTTTTTACGTAGATTTCTATCCTCTTTATGTATAATAAAAATGGATCCATGTTCTTCTCCGTAAGAAAAATTCTAATTGCGTATTCCATTGCCCARAACAGATTGAATGAATGAAAAAAGAGGCTCAAAAATGGAGTTTAAAATAATTATTGGAAAAGAAGATAATTCTATCACACATAAAAAAATTATTAAAACTTGGATCGGTGTATATTTAACTTCCTTTTAGTATGATGTGATYAGGTGAAGGGTAAAGGTTACTACATGTGGATGCTTATTAAAATTTTCTTCTAAAATAAAATGAAATTAAAAGCCAAATACAAAGAAGAAAAAGAAAACAGTTGTCTGTTTATTGGGAGATAAAATATGAATCCCCTAAACAAATGACCCCTAATATTATTTTTTTAGGAAGAATGGATAGAGTTATTTCACATCTATCAAACAATCACCTCTTTTTACTTAAATTTATATCTATCTATAATCTATAATATATTATGTTAAATATCACAGGACGTGAGAATCGTTTTACAAATACTGTTATCCTTTATCCTATTTTTATTTGTTTCAATAATAACTTTGCTTTAATTATTAAACGACTCAAAAGGAAGTATATTAGATAACATTAAATAGATTGAAAACATTAATAAATTTAGTAAGTCAAATCCAAAGTATTTTGTAAAATATTTGTTGTTGAATATGTGTTTCAAAAGAAATGAAAAGACGCAGAGGAAGTATTTGTAAAGTTCCATTAACGAGCTTCAAATCCTAAGTTTAAAGTATTTATTGTTGGATATGTGTTTGAAAAGAAAGGAAAGGATGCAGATGAAGTATATGTATACGCATGGCGAGTAGGTAAAATTCCATTAATGAACTTCAAATGATTGGACAAATTATAACCAGTAAAATTGATGAATCAGAAACCAAACAACTAGAAGTGATAAGGAATTCTTTTACATGCTTCCCATAAAATTATCCAGTAAAGATACTATTAGATGATAATCTGTCTTTGCCTATCGGTATTAAAAGATTTAAAATTTGATATATATATATGTGTGACAATTAGGTCTCATCACCAGAACTCCATGCTAATCGTTCATAATAATAAGACTGAGCATAATAATTATTCATGTATTGAGACTTCTAATTCACATTTAATTCTTTGACATCACATCTTTGAGATTACTCATGTATGGTGTAAATTATTTCTCTAATTATATGATAGCTGCAAATTCTCCTCATTCTCATCATGTCTGCAATTACCAAGGTAAACCAAGCTTTAAACACAACAGCTACATATTCAAAGGCTTTGCTTCATAAAGGAAGTAATACAAAAAGCTACAACGAAGATATCTCCTTTCTTTCCTTTCCTTTCCTCTACCGAGATTATTTTAGCCACCCCACTTATGACTTACTCAACTATATAAATTAGGAGAAAGTCTTTTTTTTTTTTAAATTGAAATTGCTCGCATTATGGAATCAAAGCCTATAAAGAAGATGCATTAGAAAGTGATTGTCTATCAAAATAAAAATAGTTTGCAAGAGTTTTGTCAAGTATTACCCAATCAGGCCAGAAATCTAGATATTTTGAGGCTTATCCTAATGGATAAATATAATATAATATTTTTAGAGAAATAATCTATTATTCCAAACTATGACATAGTTAAATCCTATATGTCGGCGGGTACTCTGTGAATGCATGTTGTCTTTATATCAAGGTATCTATGTATGTACTATGTTTGCATTTCTATGAGTTCTCGTATGATGCTATATGACAAGTAACACATACTTTTCTTCATTTACAGAGATACAAAATACAAGTAGAATTGTCCAATGATGCAATTGAGAAATTTGGTGTTACAATTGAAAAGAGGAAGTCATATGTTATACGAAATGTTATTGTACGACTTATGAATAGAAACTATCAAAATGTAAATGATGAAGCTGAATTGACTTTGATAAAAATAACGAAGTAAAAGAGATCAGTGAATAAACACATTGTTAAGACTACACAATTTTTTTTCACATTGGTATGATATTGTCCACTTTGGGATTAGATCYGCATGAATTTGCTTTTGAACTCTATCGAAAAGGCCTCAAACAAAAGGCGATTTTATCCATACTTATAAATCCAYGATTATCCCTATTTCTAACCAATGGGGGACTTTATTTGCACAACCAACAATCCTCCTATYGACCGAAGTACCACTGAGTCTCCCCTCAAATGATGATTCATACGTCTTCTTCCTCATTGGGAAAACCTTTATCTATTGAGTAAAATACTCATATTTATTGCGTCGTGAATGCACGTCTTACATGAAGTTCCCGAGCACCGCCTGCCTCAAGAGCATTTAAGAATGGATCCCATCGCGAGTTAACTAGGGCTCACTACTTCCATTCGGCATTTCAAAGATTTCTTTAACTCGGCTGAGTTGGGGGCATGACTATGATATCACTTGTTAGAAAATAAATGAAAATAATACGAAACAGTAAAATAGCTAATAAAATAGAATTACGTGGGTAACTCTAGAAGAGGGAGAAATCCATGGGCAGAAGTGAGATGTATGTGACCTACTAGGTTAGGAGTTAGTGCATATACCAAAAAAGAGAGAAAAGTTAATTGGTAAGTAAATTAATATATTATTATTAACAGATAAATATTATATAATTTTATTAGGGTTTGTTTTAGGGTTTTATTAGAGTTTAGGTATATAAGGTATTATTCTATTCTCATGCCTCCATATTTTGAAAATCAGGAGGCAGTGAATTGACAGCAGAAGTCGGGAGTAAGAGAGAACCAATGTCTGAAAGTATGCGGACCTAGAGAGAGACTCCCTAAGCTAGAACGTTAGCTGATCATCGTAAGGTAAGTGAAATATAACTCTTTATCTGCTTTTCTCATCAAAAGATAAAAATATCTTGATTGTGTTTGTATGAAATGTTGGATCAAATTTATATGACTCTTTATTAATGTTATCTGTTATGTGATATGAATATAAAATCGTTTGTTTAGGGATAAATTTGAATATGAAGCTTGGGGGGAACATGTTCTGATTATGTTTGATAACCCACATAGCATGAACAAAAAGCTACAACTTTATCTGTTYGGCCATCCTAACGGGAGTACTGCTAGACTTTAATTCAAGATCTGATTCAAAGACTTAGTAGATGTTTGTCCCAAATGTTTTTTATTCTAATTAGCTACTCTATTATTAGCTACTTCATAATATAATTTGAATTATGGAAGAATCTTTATTTAAGTAGAAGTTGATCCGTTTTATGCACGATATTGTTAATGATTCTCTTATTGTTCTTTATGGTCTTTTTTTTAATGTTCTGTCCTATATTTTCTTCTGCTGGCAACTCATGTGGGTCTTGTGGTGTTTGGGTGGTTTCTTGATTTGATGGCTAGTTTGCTCTAATTATTTGTCCAATTCCCCTGTACTTTATTGTTTTCACATACTGCATTGACTCTGAGTTGTGCTTTCCTTCCATCCCTTGTCGTGGCAGCCAGCATATTTGGGCGTTTCATTATTATTATTACGGTTTCTTCTACTTGGCTTCTCCCTGACAAAGTTCCTATAGTTTCCTGTCTTTATTTGTTTACTCATTTCGTTACCCCTAATTCAATGCCCATTAGCGGMTGCTTCATGCACCACTGACAATCCCTTCATTTTTTCTTTTCTTCCTCATCTTTTGTTCACCATATTGCCTTAAGCTACCCATCCTTTGTTTCATGTCTCTGGTTGTTTGCCGCTATTGAGCAACACTCTACTGCTGCATTTCTTTTACGTAGTGCAAAGATAGGTTGCTATTTTTAYGAGGAAGGCTTCTCTTTTTCTTCTTTGACACCTTAATGTTTTTTTGACGCTTTTGAGTTAACTTTGTATATATATATATAGCTTACTAATAGTAAGTTAAAAATCACATAATTTCTTCAATCTTAATTACTATCGTAGTGGAATCTGATAAAATAATATCCACATTTATATCATTATGAAAATATTAGATAGAATGTTATTCTAMATATTTAGTCAAATAAAACAAATATTTCTCTTTTAATTACAAAAGAAAGGGTCCAATATGCTTTTATACCTTTACCACCGCTTTGACCAATATAACCTTGGGTATCCTGCAAGACTTTTAGTGAGCATTTCAACCCCAACCTAAAGTCATTAGATAACTTCCCTTGCTATTCCTTTAGAATTACTCAGCACAATCTGATTTTATTTTCTACCTCGAGGTGTAAGGTGTTGTAGGTTGGTAACGATTGAAACTTTCTTATGTAAAAAATAGAGAAAATTTGCTACAGTAAGAAGGAATACTTGGAATAACAAACTTCTATTATCTAGAATGATAAAAGGTATTTTACAGGGAAGAAAGAGAGGCTTCCAAGTCTTGCCTCCAAAACTGAAATCGTACCTCTATTTATAAGTAGAAGCGGACCTGAAAGTCCAGACTTAATTTACAATTGAAAGTTGCATTATTAACTTTGGTATTAATTGTGTTTTGTCTTCATCTTCTTCTTTTTCCTTGACTGTATTGCACTTTTATTTCTTTTTTCTTTTTGTCATTATCCTCCGTTGTCTTCTTCTAAATTTGTTGCCGTCATTTTTGACTTGCTGCAAATATCTGATTTCCAGAAATCTCTTACTCTATCATTTTATCGCGGTGAGCAGGTGGGACAAGTGTTTTTTATATGGTATATGAAGTGACACAACTTGGCTTGAACSTGAGGGTTGGATTTGATGATTCTTTTACCGATGAATTTTATCTAATAGTTGTGTGCTATTGAAGGAGTATCTTCGCAGGAGCTATCATGATTGAAGAATGCATTTTTTTCCCACCATATGTTCTAAATTCTCATTTGAAGCTTGCTTCCATTCCTTAAAGAACAACCTTGAGACCAATTGCTCTTCGATAGTRTATATCTTTATCAAAAAAAATTAARAAAATATTTTCTTCTTTCTCCGGCATGTATAGAGAAAGATTTTGCCTTGTCTAGCTGCATAAAATGGTAGGGAGGATATCTTTCATCTTGATAATAATCAGGACCTAGAGATAAAAACTTTTAAACAAGAATATCTTTTATGCTGATTGTGGGGCTGTTAAGATAACAATACCTAACTCCATCTGAAATCCAGCAAGGCAATGCTCCAATTTCAAGGAAAACTGGTGAACTTWGATATATCAAGTTAATTGCTCCAAGGTCATACCAATATCGAATTTATTTAGGCAAAGAGCCTTATAAATAATTTATTCGGGGATACATCCCAGAATAATCAATATATCTAGAATCGTATTATGAAGAGCATATGGCTCTTTCATTATCGAGCACTAGTATTCCTCTGTGGGTAGCATAGTACCGTATGGATATTTTTCGCTAATGATCATGGGACCTTTTTGGGGTCACAGCAAAATATCCTCATAAGCAAATTTTGAACCGTCTTGCTTGGGACGTTGATCAATAGTTTTTGTCTTCCGTAGAAGAACTATCTACCATTTCAAATTCAATTTTGCTGTAATAATCTTGAATCATTTTGTTTGCTATCTCATAGTTCCTGATCTTGGCATTAATCATCTTGCATTTTGAAATAAGTAGATTTACAACTTCTTTGACAATACCAGGAAGGTTAGAGATATCAATAATATCGGAGATGCTATCTATAATAGAGACAATTTTTTTTTTCCAAATCTTTTTGTATTCAAGAATTTTCTTCATGAACTTGGCCATCTCTTGTCAAGAAATCTGCTAATATATTTTTATCATATCGAATTATTTCAATATTGAAAGAATATTTGAACAAAAGTGTTTGTTATCGAATAAATCGTTTATACTCTGACTGAGAAGGTAAATTATTTTGTATAAATGCATTTACTTGACTATTATCAGTTCTTAACAAGAATCTCTTAGCTAGGCCCTTTTGCTTTTTACTTCTTCTTCTTTTTGTATTGTCCTCTCTATGGGTTGGCTAGACAAATGACCCAATTCTGTGCAGCTCGAATAATTTTCTATTCGGCTTGCTTGTTTTTTTTCCTTTTCCCCAGCCCATTTTCTTGTTTGCCCTTTTTTTAATGGATTAGGAAAAGATATGGCCTAGCAGTCTGACCCAGAATTTTCCTTCCTTTTGCTGGCCCAATGTTTCTTTAGTTTTCTTCTTTGTGGGCCTGTTGAGGCTYAGCCCAGACTAGCGGCCCATCCCTTTTGATTCTCTTACTTCTTGGGCTAGGAGAAGGTAGCCCAGATCTGGTGGCTCGGACCTGTGTGATCAAACCTGGTATCCAGACCACGTGCGCTGTAGTTCGTTTGTAAGCCTTTTCCTATGCTCATCATCATCCTTATCACCAGTCGATCTGCAACGGCGATTTCAAGCCTGCAGGGAGTTTCTTTCGACGATTGGATCCTGTTTTGGTTTAAAAAGCCAAATAGGTATGCACCGCCTCTCCCATGAATGTATAATTGGCGAATTACAACAAAACCAAGGACRTTGAAAAATCCTACAGCATCGTAAATGGTACTTGTTTGACAATTGTGGAGGGAGAAAATGAACCCTTCAATGTACTCAACATCYCAAAATATTTGAGAGAGGAAGTAAACTTGGCTGCATTTTTATCTTGTTGGATACGTAAATTTATTTTTYCAGGTAGAGAGATCAATTGCATTCGCATCTTTTAGGTGGCTAGTCTTATGGCTGCAGGGAAAAAATTCTCACTAGCTATACCAACTTTAGTTTGAATCTACAATTGCTTGAACAAGGTTTCATAGTCCCCATTTTTGAAGGAGTGTCGTGGAACATTCCTAATTCATTACGTGTACACGTGGATTGCTCAATATTTTGGCACCCATCATAAGAGTAATAGCTGCAATTCAGTTGCAAGAATGGTCAAGTTCCATAGAGAGAAGATGGCTAAATATTTCTCTCTTTTAGCCAAGCAATTTTCAGACCTATAGATCCCTCCTCCATGATATGTAATTGCATTACTGGCAACTTCGAGTGATCTTTGGTGGATGATGGGTCTCTATCATCGACTTAGTCTGATTACTTTGTTAGTTTACGCTCTTAACCCTTCGACAGGATTCCATGCATGTGATAGAACCTTATTTTTCGCATAGATTCTACAGGCAATTTGGATTTTGCAAGATATTCTTGGTGAGTTGAGGGAGAAATCTTACTCGCACACATTAAAGGATATCATTCAACTTTGGAAATCATCTACTCGCCTTAAGACATAGGCTCTTACTGTACTTCTTGCGAATAYGTCAAAGCCACTTGCTACAAAAGAGTATAATACTTGGTGGGATTCTCGCTCAAGCAAAATTGCTAGAATTTCCTCCAAGGGAAAAAGAGTATAGCGATCTCCAGTCCTCTAAGACCTTCTTTTACTTCTAAAAATGCTACAACCACCTCAACGAACAAGATATTGTTGCACCTCCTTGTAACGAAATTTCGATCTTGAGTTGCGAGTTCTTCTACGGCTAGCAAGCAAGTTGATACCCTTTCCAATGAAAGTGGAACGGTAAGTGATACTAAACAAGATCAGCCATGGAATCATCTTTTAAAGAAAAAGAATAAGACATTGGGTGGGGCTAGTCCTTCTTCCGGCTTTTTGCAAGGAATAACTAGTTCGACTATGTCTCCTCAGATTTTAGCACTTCATACATCACTCTCAACATAATTATGTTTAATTTTAGACTTCTTCTAACTATTTGATTTTCATAGTTAGGGGCACTTGAAGGTCCTTTACATTTTGATGAAGTTCCTCTTCTTACGGACGGGATTGAGAGCATCTTACCTGAAATCGACTTGTGCGAGGATGATACTGCTACCCACTTCTACTAAGGCTGAGCTTAATAACAGCAAGGGACTTGGTGGCAACAACTAGAATGAAATATTATTTAATCGTGATTATTATACTGCTCAATCTCCTATGACTATTCTGCCATTGATTAGCAATCTTGTTGGCRAACCAACTAGCATACTTTTGGAGACAAGTGGTCCACCTCTTCCTTYATGCAACGAAAGGGCAAGACCTTTCAAAGGTAATCTGTTGCTRTCACCATTTCTGAGTTTCATGGAATTGACATTATAAAGAGTGTTTAATGTCAATATCTTCAACGTTTGTGGGGMCAAGTTGCTGAGAAGCTTACTCAAACGCCAATTGAATCCATTTCTGCTATTGAAGAAGAAGTGTGGATAGTTCTTTAAGAGACGAAGAAGATGACTTCTATTGAACTTTCTACCTTTAAGGAGTACTTGGTTGACCTCTTTGAAGGAGCTCAAAAATATAATACTTTGAGGTCCTCTGCATGTGACTTGATGGCTAAGGAGGTGCATATTGAGTCTCTTTCAAGAGCTAAGCCACAACTCATGGAGTCCGAAAGGAGCCACCAGACGGCTTCTATAAACATTGACAACTTACAATGGGAACTTGACGCTCTTAAGAAGAGGAGGAAGGAACTTCYAGCTATACTTGAGAAGAGTAGCGAAGAGTTGACGAATATGGAGGTCATTTGTTCTGCCAACAGAGATGAAGTTGCTATCATTGAAGGCACTCCCTTTCAATCTGACGAGGCCATTAAGAACTTGGAATTTATGAAGGAACTTCTCTAAGTAAACAAGTAAGAGATAATTAATTTTCAATTCAGTGTTTGAATGAACTTTGTTTCATGCCCCCTACTCAAACATTTGTTTACATATTATGAATGAATAAATATGCATTTCTTCTTTCACTTTTTTTTAATCTTTTATTTATAAACTGCTTCCTCAATTAAGACTATCCAGTTTATTATGTTATGACTGAACTTAGAAATTAACTTCCAAGCTACCTATGTATCCTTTAAAAGGAACCAAGTCAAAACGTAGTTCAAAGATGTAAAAGAATTTATAGGGAGGGTTGTATATAGTTTAAACTCTTGCGGGCCAGGAGTATCCATTCTTACCAACTTGGACTTGTTAGAGTGTTTTAGCAATTTTACCATATTTTACCACATGCAACACCTTTGATGGTTATTTTCTGCAGTTTTAGCTTATGCAGATTAGGAGCATCCGTTTCTACTAACTTGAACTAGTCAGAGTGTTTTAGCAGTTCTCTACCACATGCAACACCTTTAGAGGTTATTTTTCTCAGTTTTAGCTAATGCAGACTAGGAACATCATGAATTTGTTTGAGATATTTAGACAGTTTTAACTCTTATCAAGAAGCATGTGCAATTTAAACTTGTACATTAGGAGCAATTTGAAGTTTTATTGAAATTTGTAGATATTTTTACTCTTATCAAGGAGTATATGCACTTTAGGCTCGTACATTAGGAGCATCTTGAATTTTTTATTTTGGAATTTATGCATAATCGCGCTTCAAATACTTGCCATTGATGGGACCAACGCTTAATCTATCTTTTCAATAAGCTTATATGAACCAGTTGAATATACTTCTTGCACAACATATGGACCATCCCATTTTGTTGTGAGCTTCTTTATCTTTTGAGGATATATAATTAGCCTTCGAATTTTGAGCACCATGTCACCCACTTGGAAAGAATGAGGACCAATTTTTTGTTGAAGGCTCTGGTGATGCGGGCTTGATAACACTCCAAACGTTGTTGTGCTTCCAACCTTCTTTCTTCAAGTGCATCTAACTCTTCAAGTCGCAAGCGCACATTTTCTTCTTCTATGAGCCCTTCTTGGACAGCTATCCTTAATGAAAGTAATTGACGYTTAAGAGAAAGAATTGTTTTGATGCCATAAACTAACGTGCATGGCGTAGCTTATGTTCGAGTTTAAAATGTTGCTCGATACGTCCATAAAGCTTCTCTAATTTTCAGATGCCAATCTCTTTTTGACCTGTCGATAACTTTCTTTAACATATTGTAGAGAGTCTTGTTAATAGCTTCAGCTAATCTGTTAGTAGTTGCATAGTACATTGAAGAGTTGTATTGCTTGAAGTTGAACTTTTCACAAAGTTTGGTCATGGAAATATTGCAAAAAGACTTATCATTATCAATGATGATGTATCTCGGGACTCCATCACGATATATGATGTTTGTGCAAATAAAGTCAACAACGTTATGCTTTTTCACCTCCCTTAGTGCCACAGCTTCAGCCTATTTTGTAAAATAATCTATTGCTGCTAAGAGGAACAAATGTCCAGCAGATGACTTTGGAAATTGTCCAGCTATATGAAGCCCTCATGCATCAAATGGCCAAGATGTAACTATTGGGTACAACAGTTCTGGTGGCTGGTGGATGTAATTTCGTGAATTTGACAAGTTTGGCATTTGCGGGTGTATTCCAAGAAATCCTTCGCTATTGTAGTCCAGTAATATCCCATCCTTTTAATTTGAAAATTTAAGTTGGGTCTGGATTGATTAGCCTCGCATACATTTGAATAAACCTCTGCTAGTGCTTGTATTGCCTCATTTTCTCCTAAACAACGTAAGAAGCCCCATTCAAATGAATGTCAATAGAGGATATGTTGGAAGTAAACAAACCTGGGAGCCCGCCACTAGATGTCACTTTTCCTACGTGGTTCTTCAGGCAGATAGCAAAGGTAATSAATGACTGGTTGATCAAGTCTTCTTTATGCATATCGCTAGCTGAAATAACATTTATCGTGCTATCTGCATCTTCTTCTTTATGATCTTCTTCATTTTTTGAAAAAGGAGGCATAACCCAATTTTGATAGATTGATATTTGATTTTATGAATCCAATAATGAGAGAATATAAGCTAATTCGCCAAAGCATCTGCATGTTTGTTTTTGTTCGTTGGCACATGTTCTATAGTTGCATCACCCAACCGTTCTATTATTTGTCTTGCGTATTTGCAATGAGGAAGGAGTTTAAKTTTCTTCACTTCATAGACATCAAGAACTTCATTGTCTATTAGCGTCGAACCTCCATAGAACCTAATTTGCAACTCCTTCATTTCTATGGCTATTTCTAGTCCAAGGATGAGAGCTTGATATTCAACAACGTTATTTGAACATTTTTTAGTCAAAGAGAACGAATACAAAAGGGCATCGCCTTCAGGTGTAATCACAGCTCTAGCTCCAGCTCCATTTCGATGAGCAGCTCCATCAAAATACATCTTCCATGGAGGYAAGACTTCGACTAAAATGACATCTTCATCTGGCAAATCATCCACCAAGTCCCATTCAGTAGGTAAGGGATGATTAGCCAAGAAATCAGTCAAAACTTGCCCTTTCACAGCTTTTTGAGGTATGTAAATTATTTTGAATTGTTGCAACTGCAGGTACCGTCTCGCCAAGTGATAAGAAAGAACAACTTTACTCTTGACATACTTGATTGGATTTGCCTTGGAAATGAGACACATAATATGAGGTTGAAAATAGTGTTTTAGCTTTTGGATTGCAAGAATGAAAGCCAAATAGAACTTTCCTATCGGCGAATACTTCAACTCATTTGGAGTCATCGTTCTACTCAAATAATACAAGGCATTTTCTTTTCCTTCCTCATTTTCTTGAGCAAGCAAAGCTCTGATTGAACATTTTTGCGCGGAGATATAGAGCAACAAGCTTTCCTTGTATCGGCGCAGCTAGGATGGGAGATCTCACAAGGTATACTTTTATACTTTTGAATGTATTGCTACAAGCTTCATCCCATTCATAAGGTACCTCCTTTCGCATCAGTCGGCTAATGGTTAACTCCTGCCAATAAGATTTGAGATGAATCGTTGCAAATAAGCTAATTTCCCCGGTAAGCTTCAGATGTGATGCACATTTCAAGGCCTTGGCATTCTCAATATGGCATYCACTTTGGCCTAATCAATTTCGATGCCGCATTAGCGCACAATGAATTCCAGAAATTTTCTTGAAGCAACTCCAAATGCGCGTTCCGAAGGTTTCATCTTCATTGATGACAGCGTAATCATTCAAAAACTTTCCAAAGATCTTTTAAGTGATCATCCCATTTTTGCGACCTCACAACTAGATTGTCCACATAACATTCAACATATTTGTAAAGCATGCCGCCGAAGATTTTCTACATTGCTCGTTGGTATGTTACTCTTGTGTGTTTCAGACCTAACCACATCACCTTATAGCAATAAATATCCTTGGAAGTGCGAAAAGAAGTCATCTCTTCATCCCTTGGGGCCATTTGATTATAGCCAGATGACCAATCCATGAAGGACAAAGCCTCGTATGTAGTGGTTGCATCAACCATGAGTTCAGTGATAGAAAAGGGAAAATCATCATTTGGACATCATTGTTTAGGTCCGTGAAGTCAATGCATACCTAAATTTGACCATTTTTCTTTCTTACAGGCACAATGCTTGAGATCTACACGGGGTATTTGACCTTTTAGTTGAATCCTGCCTCAATGAGCTTGTTGACTTCTGCTTCGATTGAGGGGATCAACTCAGGACGAAAACGCCTTTGTCATTGCTTTATTGGTTTTAGCTCCTCAATTGATGGCCAGATGATAAACTACAATTTTTGGGTCTAAACTTGGCATTTCTTTATACGTCCAAGCAAAGACATCCCTGAATTCCTGCAAAAGTTAGGTATACATTTCACTCTCTTTTGGATATAAAAGAACACTTATGTAGATTGGGCGTCRATCTTCTTCATTGCCCAATTTGACCTCTTTTAACTCATTCTCGGTGGCTTTCGTGCCTTTCTCAAGTTCAAGAGGTGCTTTTCCAACTTCTTCATCTTCATTATGTTCAACAATAATGTTGATATGGTAAGACGAGCTAAYACTTTCTTCATCTTCCTCCYTTGGATTTGTAAGAACTATGGTTTTCAGTTTGGCTTTGCAAACATTGCCACAATTCACGAGAAGTGTACTTTTCCTCCTCATCCTCGAATGTATTCTGCTTCGCTATGCATTTGCATCGATCCCCATATGTGATGGATTTTTAACCTTYTGAATTGTCCTGGATTCTTTTTGGAATTTATGTTTGATCGTCTCCCTTGGGGTCCCAATCGTTCAAAAACTGAGGCATGAGAGTTTACTTTCCCTAATCGGTCAAAGAATAATTTGTGACCTACCGCCGAACATTCATCTTCTACTGAGGTACAACAACTACTTACTTGCTTTATTGCTATGCGCATAGGTGTAGGTGCTTTAATCCAATGCCCGCACTCAAACTTCTCAGAATACCCATTTTGTTTTAACATCTTCTATGTCTCATTCAGGCCATGACCCTTTGATTTAGGATAACTCTTCTTAAGGTATTTTGACTTCGTTGATCATATCTAATTTTAATTAGAAGTTTGTATGCATTAGGATTGAAGCCATCTTCAATTCTTTTAGAACATGCTCMACCATTGACGAAAATCGAGGTGCTAAAGCAATTGAAGCCTATTTTGAAGGGTTTTGCATGACCTGAGATAGGGCCAATAAACCGTGCTCCAGCATTAGCCCCACCTCAARTCGTGCAAAACCCTTCAAAATAGGCTTCGATTGCTTTAGCACCTTGATTTTTGTCAAAGGCATGGTAAACCTGTGCAGAGGTCTGACATTGGTGAAGGGATACTAGCCTTCCTTCTTCATTGATTTTAGAGTATAGAGGAGGACAATAGGTGCTTGAATATGTCATGCTTTTATCTTACCGCTTTCCGCATTGCCCAGGAATTTCACAGAATGATAAAGTTCTTCTGTAAAGAAGGGTTGGGATTTAGGAATGACATCACCTTTAACATGAATTTGTTTCTCTCAGGCTATCTAACTTTCACYAAACTATATGCTTTTCTTCCAAGGTAAAATTTTTCATTTGCAATTATGTTTCTACCTCTGTGAAGGGTTTGTCGTCCGCGATCACCTTCTTCACAACACCATTATTGATGTATTTAAAGCATTGGTGGAGTGACAACCCCATTGTCATTAAGCCAAGGTCTTCCCACCAACATATTGTAGGAGGTTTTGGAATCGAGTAGAACACTCGATAACATCTCGTCAATTAGTAAGTCTAATCGAATGGTGCCCAAAGCTCTTTGATGTCCCTGATTAAAACCTTGGATCATAAGGGCTTTGAGAGAGTTTTTCTGAGAAAATGCCAAGTTCTCTTAGCATTCGCACAGGAATGATGTTGACTACTGAACCTGCATCCAGCAATATCTGATTTATCTTCTTTTCTTGTACATAGCCTGATATGAATAGAGGTCAGTTATGGGATTTTGAACCAATAACAAATCATCATCATTGAAAATTTTGACCATCATACATGCGACTGAATTTGAAGTGCGTCCCTTGGATTACACAGGGCAATCATCTTGAACTGAATCTTTTGGAGCGGAAGGGCCGAAATTATTTACTTCCATTTTACCTATGATAGAACAAGAGACAACTTCAAGATTGTCAGTTAATGCTCTTGGAAAGAACTCTCCCAATGTATTCGATCACCAGCACTTGGTGATGCAGGAACCCTTTGATTTCTTGGCAACTTTCTCATGAATAACCTTATTTGGCTTAGGTATATTCTTTTTTATTACTTTGGTTCTTTGAGTGAATTTTTTATTTATAGATTTCTTTCATGATTCTTTTGGCKTCAACTATCTAACTTTCATAATCAAAATCATCAGTTTTGCCACCTTCAATATTTTCATATGGCTTTGCAACTGTTTTTGCCACTAGGTTGGCTTATTCGGAAGAAGATTGAAGTAAGGGCTTTACGTCGAACTTCATCACATCGAATTGCCAAATATGATCGCAACGAAGCGTTCAAGTGATCGTGAGATATGCACAAAATTTGCATTAATAGATTTAGAGGAGAAATCTAGTATAATGCCTACTTGATTAGCAACCACTCTTTCTTCTTCTAGCAAAATGCGTCCTTTACGAGCCAATTCCATGACTTTATCCTTAAAGATGAAGCATTTCTTGATTAGGTGACCAAGAAGATGATGATAGTTGCAATAATTTGGATCCCCAACCATCCTACTTCTTCTGGTCATTTCATCTCTGGCAGTTCGATGATCTCAGCTTTTAACATGTCATCAAATATTTTTGAAAAGTTAAAATTGAGAAATAGATATTCTTTATTTTGCATACTTTCAAAATCATGCGTCGGGTACCGAAAATTAAATCTTGAAATTGTTTTCTTTAAGTCAAATATTTCTTTCTTTCATACYTCGGGTACCGAAACTCCCTGATCTCCATGTGCCGTAATACTCAACTCTATATCATGAGCCCTGGTAGCCAAATCTTCGAAGATTCTTGGCTGGATTCMTTTTAAGATGTATTGGAGGCCCCAGTGCATGCCTTAAATGCACATCTCGATTGCAGATTGTTCGGAGAGGCGATCTCTGCAAGCTAAGCTCAAACTTTTCCATCGATTCATGTAATCGATGATAGGTTCATCTTTCCACTGCTTAGTATGACAGAGTTCCAATATATAAAAGCGGTTGAGGAATTCATTCTCAAGTTCATCCCAGCTATTAACGAATCCAGCTGTGAGGTCGATTTACCAATCAAACGTGTTTCGTTTTTGAGATTGAACAAACTGCTTGACAAAGTAGTCACCATATGTGCCAGTGTTGTTGCAAGTCTCGACAAAATGTGCAATATATTRTTTAGGATTTCCCTTACCAATAAATTGCTGAAATTTCGGAGGTTGATAGCCTATAGGCATCTTCAAGTTATCAATCCTCTTGGTATATGGTTCATAATATGCGAAAGAAGATTTAGTACTACCTTCATATTTATCCTTGATGGCGTCCATGATGAAATCCTTCAATTGGTCAACAGAGATTAATCCATCTGAGAAGACTTGAATTGTTATGGCTTCTTTTGAAGGTCTCGCTTCTCTCTTGTCTTCAGTTTTGAATCTGACTTGATTTTGCTTACCTAAAACTTTTGTGGATCCTGACATATTTGAAGTCTCGAGATGTTTTAGAGCAGATTGGCTTGTTTCTCCAGCATTATCGAGCCAATTCAATATTGGGCGATTGTGAGATGTTGCTATTAAGTGTGTTTTACAAGACTTTCAACCAATTTTGTCATATTTGAAATATGTTCTTCAACAATTGAAATATCCGCCATCATAACAGGCATAGCAAATGAACTTGTGGTTGGATCTTCATGAGCCATCATATCGTGCTTCGGATCCTCTTGAGGAGTAGAGGCGCTGAATCTGAAGCATATTTATTATCAGTATATTTGGACTCTTGGGGTTTAGTTCATGTATTCAACAAAGACARAGTCATTCTTATAGCATATCTGACTCCTATTTCTTGAGGAGGAACGTTCTTGAACATGGGATTCAATTATTCGCAGATTTGATCATGTTAGAAGTACTCCACTTCTTTTCCAGCATGAGATGGCACCCTACTCCGTGTCACAATTCCTGCATATGTCCCGACATGATTAATTTGGCGGTAGCACTAATTGTTGCAGATCTGGAAGGGGCAGCCTTTGAGATCATGTTCTTAGGGGTCATTGATGAATTTGACTTGATCTKTTTTGAGAACAAGAGATGAATGGAAGAAATTGTCTCACTGGGCATGCCAAAATTTGTTTAAATGAATCTCTCATCTATAAAATAATAATAGAAAACAAGAAAAATGTGAAACAAGTGTATTAATCTTATAAACTTGATAAGACGAGTGCTACAGTCTCTAAAATGTTATTGTGGTAAGAACTTAATCTGTTGATTCTTCTTTTTGAAATTTTTTGAGGGTTTTATAGCTTGGTCTTGAGATTTGAGAACAATTTGGTGCTCTTTCTTCTAAGATTCTCTCAATTGTTTGACCTTGATATGAATTTTTGAACCTCTTTCTCTTGTGCTTTGGCCTCTATTTATAGGCAAAGTAAATTGATTTGATTGGTCGAAGTCACATTTAGGAGCGACGCAATGTAAATTGATTCGCCAAGCTCCATCCTTGATTTCCATTCATTGAACCTTGTTATCCTTGACACATGTCATCATTTCATTAGTCGAGACGTCATATGTCCCCCAACTTAATGGAAATATTTGAAATTAGCTTTTAATTATTTAAATAGATTATGAAAATTTAATTTAATAAACTTTCCATATCTACAGGTACTACGCCTATCTACAAGGAAGCATTATGCGTGAATGAGAGATAGATATCAAGAGGGACAGAAGTCCAGATGACTAAGGAGGGTGATTAGACAACTAGAAGGTGAAARGCAAGACTAAAGGAAGGATTAGGGATCTAAAGGCACGAGAGGTGGAACTCAAGAGGYAGACAAAGGATTGAGAGCTTGCATATGTGAGCATCTATGGGACGAGTATGAGCAAGGTTCAAAGGTTGAGAAGGAGGAACAGTTAGCTACAAGGTCGATTGTTTGGTCCCCCAAGAGATTAATGATTACTGAAATGATATATGTTAGGGAATAAAATATTTAGAATATTTTTCTTAGTCTCAATATTTAGAATTATTTGTCTATTGATTATTTGGAGTGTTATTTTGAATATTTTTTTTTTCACTTATGGAATGTGTGTTAATAAATCTTATGTAACTTCTTTTGATGATATGACTCAAAAGTCAACTCATTCTTTTTATCTTTGTTACAAAAATTGGCAAGTTGTTTGTAAAATTATTTATCAGATGAACAAGCAAATCAGAGGAAACAAGGCTACAGGAAGGGAACAGAGTCCACACATTTCTCAATGGGCCAAAGGGCTAAGGACTAGAATGCGCCGATCAAATTAGGTTGGAAGTGTTGCAACCCCAACACATACTGTGAGTAGGCAAACAACCACTACCACTTGCCTATCAGGCTATATTAGCTATGCTAACAAACATGATAGCTACATTCCAAGCTATGACACAAGCCCTCAGGACTAAGAGAAAATCACTTCCTATATCGCATCCTACTATAGGAGAATGAGAAAGGCTAAAGTTCCAAATTCAGTGGAGGGGTGGACCTAAAATTTCACAAACAAGTGGTTGAGTGATATGAAACAAAACTTCAAGATTTTCGACATACTTGAAGGACTTCGATGAAAAGTCACTATAACCATTCCTGGTTAGCTATGCGGACACCTGGTGAGAAAGCTCAACACTAGTTACCTTCCCGATGGAGAGCCCTTGACGTGGAACACATTTAAAGGGGCATTTTTGAAGATTATTTGCCCCCATCATTACAAATAGAGAAGCAAAAAGAATTTTTCAATCTCAAGCAGATGGAGGAGATGTTAGTAGCAGAGTATGCACATAAGTTCAACTCAATAGGCAAGTTTGCCCCTGAAGTAATGGGAAATGACCTTTTAAAGTTTATGAGGTTTGGAGGAAAAATTGCCTCTTTAGTTTAGATAATATAGGAAAGGTCCTCCCAATGCTCTAACGCCTACCAAGTCAGAAGATATTGAAGCATAGCGCTTTGAATATGATACATAGAGATTGATTTAGTAGAATAGGGGACTCCCTAAATGAAGTGGTGTCTGAACTAGAATGCTTTTCATTTTATTTAAAGAAAGCGGATTCAAGCTCGCCCACTCTAACGGCTTTTCCGAAGGCTACTTCCTACTTATCTTAGGGATCATAGAAATGATTACCCTGTTTATGGTAATCAATGTGGTAGAATTAAGGCTTGATTGTCTACAGTAGCCTCCCGAGACTATGTGGATGCATATTAAAGGAGCATTTGAATTGAGGCAAAATTAAGAAAAGGGACGTGGAGAAAGGCATCAAGTCGTATCGTCCTTCTAGCAACCAATCTAGGTGAGAAATTCAAGAAAAATCATAAGTGGGTTGGGTACAGGAGTACAACCTGTTAGGGGGCCCCTAATTAGAATATACCTTGTTGTATTTGTGGGAAGTGCACCCTTGAGAGTGCAAATGGAAATCTGGGCCTTGTTTTAGCAACCGAAGTTTGGGCACAAGGTAGCTGTTTGCCCGACCAAAAACTAGTTAGGGACAAAACTGCCAGAACTACATCAACTACCGCTACAATAGGCCCAACAAGCAAAGAAAATGACAAATGCAAGAGTTTTCGCTTTAACACAATGGGAGGCAGATGGTCAGAGGATATAGTGACAGGTACGTTTTATGTAAACTCCCTTCCAACTTACGCATTGTCTGATTGTGCTGCCACCCACTATTTTATGTTCATCAAATATGCTAAGGCATTAGGATTAGTCTTTGAGCGACTAGTGAGTGATTATTGAGTGGCCGCACCTGGGAGAGACGTCTTAATCTTTAATTTTGTGTTSAATAAATGTAAGATGAGTATAGAAGAAAATGAACTTAGGGTTAACATAATCCGACTTAGTATAGTCGAATTTGATATAATTTGGATATGGATTGGCTATCTAAACACCATGCTTTAGTTGATTGTCAAGAGAAGATGGTAAGATTGGACATACCTAAGGAGAAGAAATTTGTCTTCCAAGGCTCTATTAAAAGAGTTGAAAAGTGCACCACAACGATGATCTCAACCTTAAAGGTATTGAAGGATTTAAGAAAAGGGTGCATAGGATTTTTGGCTTGTGTAGTGGATATGGAGAAGGACAGTCCAAAATTGGAGGATATTCTAGTGGTACATGAATTTCTCGATGTATTTTCGAAGAAACTACCAGGAATACCACCAGAAAGGGAGGTGGAGTTTGAGATAAATCTAATGCTAGGGGCAGAATCAATTTCAAAGGTTCCTTACCATATGGCACCGATAGAGCCTAAGGAATTGAAAGAGCAGCTCAGGAACTCCTGAATATAAAATTTATTAGACCAAGTGTATCATCGTGAAGAGTATTCATACTATATATGAAGAATAAAGATGGGATCCTGCATCTGTGCATCGACTATCGCAAATTAAACAAGATAACAATTGAAAATAAGCACCTCTACTGCATATAGATGATCTGTTCAATCAGCTAAAGGGAGTGCTAGTGTTTTCTCAAATAGACCTTAGATCATGATACCATCTTTGCTCATTAAGCCAGAAGATATTCCCAAGAGAGCTTTCTGGACGAGGTACAAGCATTACGAGTTCCTGATAATGCCATTTGGCTTGACTAACACCCAACAACTTTCATGGATCTCGTGATTCTATGTGTTTCAACAACTGGATATGTCGATAGTGGTCTTCATTAATGACATGCTCGTATATTCTCCCATGGAAATGAAACATAGGGACTGCCTTTTTGAGGTACTACAAGTGCTGCAAGAGAAGAACTTGTCCGCGAAACTCTCTAAGTGCAAAATTTGGTTCCATTGCGTAGCCTTCTTGGATCACATGTTTTCCACGCAGCTGACTCGAAGAAGATAGTGCACTGTAGCTGATAGGCCCAAACCGACCAATGTAATAGAAGTGTGCAATTTGCTGGGTCTGGTTGGGTATGACGGGATGTTCGTGGAGAATTTCTCTATGATTGCATTATTCTTTACTCCGTTAACACAAAAAAGGACAAAGTTTGAATAGATGTCTAAGTTTATGAAACTTTTTAGGAGTTGAAAGCAGTTTGGTATCCATACCATTTCTAGCATTASTCGTGGAAGGCAGGAAGTACACGRTGTATAGATATGCATCAAAACATGGATCAAAATGTGTATTGATGCAAGATGGTCGAATTATCCAGTATGCTTCGTGATAACTAAAATCGTACGAAATAAACTACCCCATGTATGACTTGGAATTGGTGAYAGTATTATTCACCTTGAAGATATGGAGGCAATACCTCTATGATGAATAGTGCGAGGTCTTCACCAACCATAAAAGCTTGAAGTATCTGTTCACGTAAAAGGAAGTAAACATGAGCCAGCGAAGGTTTTTGGAGTTAATGAAAGTTTACGACTTAAAAATTAGTTATCAACCCGGTAAGGCGAGTGAGGTGGCATATGTGGATTAAGGTCGCTAACCAAGAAGATACAGAGTTGGATAAATACTAAGGTCTGGTTCAAGAAGGTTCGATTTTTGAACTCTATCAAGATGGTAGTCTTTGGTTTCGAGGCTGATTGTGGGTGCCGTCAAGTTCACAGTTGAGACAGGAATTGATGGGCGATTACCATAATCAAAAGTTTTTTATACAACCAGGAGGAACGAAAGTGTATCAAGATCTGAAAAGGAATTTATTGTGGAACGGGACGAAAAGGATATAGTTGAGTTCGTGGCTAAGTGTTTAGTTTGCTAGTAGGTTAAGATTGACCACCAAGGACCAGAAGGATTGCTAAAGCTGTTGGAAATTCCTATACGGAAATGGGAGCATATAATAATGGATTTCATTATCGGCTTTCAAGATCAGGATCGGGTAAAGATGCAATTTTGAGTTGTATTGGACAGGTTAACAAAATCTGCCAATTTACTTTCGATAAAGATAATCATCATGATGGAAAAGTTGGTAAAGATCTATCTAGATAACATAATGAGATTACATGAAATGTCATATCAATCGTATCTAATCGGGAGGGGAGAATGTTTATAAGGAAGGGAGGATGTGATATTCGCAATCCACTAGGGTTAGGAGCTAGTATATAAAAAAATAAAAGAAAAGAGAAAAGTTAATTGGTAAGAAAATTAATATATTTATAAATAGATAAATATTATATAAGTTTATTAGAATTTTATTACGTTTTAGGTATATAAGGCCTTATTATATTCTCACACCTCTATATCTGGACATCAGGAAGCAATAAGTTGACACCAGAAGTCAGGAGTGAGAGAGAAGCGTCTTCTGATAGCACGCCGGACATGAAGAGAGACTACCGGAGCTGGAGTGTTAGCCTCTCGTCATAAGATAAGTGGAATATGACTCTTTATATGATTCTTTTCTCAAAATATAAAAATCAGTTGATCTTTTTCGTATAAAATGTTGGATCAAACTTATATGACTCTTTATTAATGTTATCTATGAAGTGCTATCAATATGAAATTGTTTTTTAGGTAACAAAGTTGAATCTGAGTCTTGGGGGGAACATGTTTCAATTATTTCTGATTACCGACATAACGTGGACAAAAAGCTACAACTTTATCTGTCTACTCATCCTAGCAGGAGTGCTGCTAGGCTGGATTTCAAGATACCTAAAGACATTGTATGATGCTTGTTCCAAATATGTTTGATTCTGATTAGTTATTCTATTATTAACTACTCTAAAATATAATTTGAATTATATAAGAATCTTTATTTATGTATAAGTTGATCCATTTTATGTAAGATTTTGTTACTGTTCACTTATTGTTCTAGATGTTCTTTCTTTGTGTTTTGTCCTATATTTTTCTTATGTTGGTAACTCGTGTGGGTCTTTTGGTGTTTGGGTGGTTTCTTGATTTGATGGCTGGTTTGTTGTTATTGTTCATCCAATTCCCCTGTACTGCATTGTTTTCACATACCGCATCGACTTTGAGTTTTGCTTTCCATCCATYCCTTGTCGTGAGTGGCAGCTAGCTTATTTGTGCCTTTTCTCTTATGACTATTATATTGTGGTTTCCTCCACTTAGCTTCTCCCTGACAAGTTCCAATAATTTTCTTTTTTTATTTGTTTACTCCTTATTTCGTTACCCTAATTCAGTGCCTATTTGCTACTGCTTCATGCGCCACTGACCACCCCTTCCTATTTTCGTTGTTCCTTATCTTTTCTTCTCCATATCGCCTTAAGCCACCTATCATTTGTTTCATATCTCTAGTTGTTTGCTGTTTGTAAGCAACACTGTATTACTGCGTTTCTCTCACGAAGTGCAAAGCTAGATTATGTTTTTATGAGGAAGGCTTCTCTTTTTCTTCTTTTGGCCTTAAAGCTATTTTTATGCTTTTGAGTTAATTGTATTAATATAGTTTTTCCCTTAATAAAGAAATATGATGTTAAACCTTAGAATTATTTTGACGTCTTTCAATCAATTGTAAAATTTTCGATGATTGTTTGTTTCAAAAACTTGTTTGATCCCAGTTAAATGGGATCATTCCATTTACTGAGTAAGTGTATTCACTCAACAACTTCTCCCTTTTCAGATTAGGGAATCTTCGAATTTGAGTACGTGAACAACATTTGGGAGTGAGGTCTTGAGTTCTAGAATTGAAGAATTATTAGAGTTTTAATTTTATATTTCGATTGTTCAGGTTATTAGGASCTTGTAATTTGGATTTTGATCATCTTGGTTGTATAAGACTATATGATAATGGGTTTCTTATCTTTTACTTATGTATGGGATGAGTTAGGAAAGTTTTATTGTGTAAGGAAGGCCTTGTATTCTTTCGGGAAACCTTAGAGAATACAGCCTTGCCACGTCCTGGATACAGGTTTAGACTCGGTTTAGGAGCGTGACAAAAAGGYTGAGAAACTMCACTAAAAAGTCAAAATAATAGGAGCATATATTGTGAACCTCACAACCATCAAGAGAGGCAATGACTCGCACGTGGTCCCACCCAAGAACTGCTCGTGGTGCAACTCATCGATCTAGTTTAAGTAGTATGAGAGTTTTATATTATCGAATTATATTAGATCACTAGAATTGAGTTAATATTTTGCTACCTAATTAGAATGAAGTCACTTGTTTATATTAGAATTAGGCTTCTCATTGTACATCTTTATATAATATGTTGTACGGGTTTGGAGTAGTTGGGGTGTGTGAGTAAGGCAAATGTGAGTATCCTCTGAGTGTACATGAATCTCTTGAGAGTATAGGATTCTCGTCGGAGTTGTAATTGTAGTCTTTCTCGAGAGTTGTGAGGTTTAGAACATATCCTCCTCTTGTTTTGACTTTTTTGTAGAACCTTTCTATCTTCTACTCGTGGGTTTACTCCCTATTCTAGGGTTTTCCACATAAATCTGTGTCTTTGCTACTTTTGTTGTTTCCTATTATTTTYATTTATTTTCTAATAAGTGGTATTATATCCATACCCTTGACTTAGCCAAGTTAAAGAAATTCTCGAAATGCCTAATGGAAGTGGGATCCGTGGCTAAATTCTCTCGGGGTTGCTAGTTCACATAAGACATGCACTCCCAATGCAGTGAGTATGACTAGTTTACTCAATAGAGCAAGATCTTCCCATTGAGGAAGAGAACATGTGGATGATCATTTTAGGGGGGCTCAGTGATGCTTTGTTTGAGGGAGAATTGTTGGTTGTGCAGACGAATTTCCACATTGGSTAGAAGTTGGGATGATCATAGATTTATAAGTATGGACAAGATCTCCATTGTTATGAGGCCTTTTGGATAAATTCCAAAATTCAAGTCATGTAGGCCAAGGCACAAAGTGCACAACGTCATACAAATGTGGGTGGCCAATGTCATAAAAATGTGGAAAAAAGTGGTGTACATAGTCCTAAAAGATATTGTGAATGTTTTCTTTAACATTTCTTAAGTCTACCGTCCTTCACAAGTTCAACTATGATTCCTTTATTRCTTTAACATTTCCAACCCTACCGCCTTTCACTATTTTGCTAATAATGGAGTATATGATGTATAAAATCATTTAGGGACAATGATAGATTTCGTGAGTGCATCTGTTGATTGACAATAGATACATACAAGATTTTCATATTGTTTGCAAGTTTACTGAATGGATGGTATTTTCTATAGATTTTCTAATTCCTAATTACATGAACGTATGTACCTTGCTTACCTAAACTTTTATATCATCAAGTTCTCAGACCACCACCGTGGAAAAATGAAAGCTTAAAGAAGAACCTACACTCAAGTATTAGTAAAATCTCTTAATAGCCTTTGACCATTTTGTACATTAAAAACAAAATAGTCATATTAACTTGGTAAGAACCTCCAAGACTTACATGACAATTCATATATAATTAAAATAACAAGAAGAGTAACTTTTGTGTCTAAATAGTAGATGTTGAGAATTGAAACCGAGTTTTCTTTTCGTTTTCCTATTTGTATTTATTTTTTCTTTTTGACATGGTTTATAATGATGACCTAAATTTCTATTTGATTTTAGATATTACAAGGTTGACAATAATGGTAAAACCTTAATTTGTTGTCAATGTTAACAAACCAAGGGGGCAAATCACAAAGAAACAAGAAGTTGTTCGTGTAGACAATGGGTAACTATCATTCATAGAATCAATACACTAATTTTTAATAAAGAGAAATAAGCTATGCACTTTTGTAATATTATTCATTTAACAACTTTATTCTCAATATAGATATAACACATTGAAATTGTACTTGTGGAGTGACTCGGCTGATAATGAAGGAAAGGTCATAGAAGATACTGTTCATGACAAGCTAATAATTAAAACTTTGAATGTGAAAGCAAGTCACTATGAAGGTCGGATTTGTATTTAAAATATTACCACTTTAAGATAATCTCTAATTTAGAAGAACTAACAAATKATATGATTTATTAATGTATATTAGACAGGTGAACAAAATACCTGCACTTCAAATGTTAGTTTAATTGAGATTGATCCAGATGATGAAGAGAATAAAGTCATTTAAAATAAGTTAGCATTATCCTATTCATCTATCTTGATTATATTATTGTACATTTCTAGCTAAATAACTAAAAGAGGACTTATTTTAACTTTTCAGCACACAACATTTTTACATGGTGGAGGATTGTACAATCTGGTACCGACAAAGAGAATGAATGATGTAGCTATTGTAGATTTAAACAATATCATTGCAAATAGTGTGACTAAAATATGTTGTGCTTTCTAGGTAGGATTGTAAAGGTTCAAAATAAAAACAATCTATGGTATGAAGTATGTGATGGATTCAACTCAAGAGTTACCTGAAATGAGATAAAAAGGTTACCATATGTACCAAGTGTAAAATTGAATATATATGCCTTTTAATTACAAGAAATATTCTATAATCAAGAAGTTTATAGCACAATCATTTATGCCACTGAATATATTATAGGATGTACTCTGACAYAATATGCTGAGATGCCATTGAAGATTAAAACAAAGTCTAACTTCTATTTTATTCTTAACATATACTTTTTTTCTTTGTATAATTGGAGTTTGATGATCGAATTATCTTTGTATGAAATATTTTTAAATATTCTCCTCAGACAAACAAAAAAGATGATGTGAATATTACAAAAAGTAATATTATCATAAAACAAAGATTTTAAARTACTTGATCAAGATGGATGTGAAGAAAAAGGAAGACAAATCGAGAAAAAATTTGATTGTCAAAAACATTTGTAAGGTGGATGCCAAGAAGATGAAGGACAAACCCCACCCAAGCAAGAAAGCTAAAATAGAAGGTTGAATGTCATTTAGATTAGAAATAGACAGACTTTGTACCTCATGAATTTTTTATGAATTATTTAAATTAATTTTAAGAGAGGTTTGTGTTACAAAAGCAGCTTTTTGCAGTTGTTTAGCTGCTAAAAGTATATATATGAGATTCTAGGATAACTAATTAATCAAACCACCTCAACCAAAAAATAGCYAGGAAGATACTAGCAAGAAAGACTCAATAACATGTACCGGTATTCACTTTGTTGGAGTTCAATGACCCRAATTCTATTTCACCCAATCCAGGAAGCTCATGGTGCAACTAATGGATATAGTCCAAGTRGGWCTAGAATTTGATGTTTAACTAATTATATTAGGTAACTTGTTTCAATGAAGATTAGGTAACTTCTAATCAGAATACGTTTCCTATTTCTTCTTATTGCACACCTATATATATTGCTATCATGGCTTGGGGTTGAGGTGTGAGATGAAGGAGAATATGAGTCTCATGTCATAGTACGTAAGTCTCAAAGTTTGAGGCCCTCACCGGGATTATGTGAGAGGTTAGACTTACAAGGGGTTGTGAGTCTCATGACTAATGGTCCTCTTGTAATCACCTTTGACTTCTCATTAGTGGAATTTCTTTAGCTTCTTGACCTTCAGTTTTTCACTGTGTTCTAGGGCTTCCCACGTAAATCTATATTAGCTTTTTTTTTTTTTTTTTTGAAATTCTATTGATGTATTAAATAATGTTTTCTCACAAGCAATATCACAAATCCTAATGAGTGGTAATCAAAGAGAGCTTATTAGAGCAAGTTTATCAGAAAATAAGGTTATCAAGAGTGAAGGTTTTGTTAGATCACAATAATGGAAGCAGGTAAAGCATTGGGTTTCACATATTTTAGATTTCAACACCGAGGGGTTTTTGTTATGGCAAAGTAAGATGTGCAAGATTTGCTGGTACAGATATGATTGGATGATGCCCTTATTAACTTTAAGGAAATTTCAAACAGTTGGGGTAGTCCCCCATGGTCTTGTGGTTAAAGATTTGCGCTTTGCAACAATGAATACTCTCACCTAACATGGGTTGTGCTCTCACCATTTTGGCTTTTGTCGCTGAGTTGAGCTTCGGGGCTTGTTGGGTGGAAGAGGTGAGAGATGTTTGGTGCAAGGTCAGAGATTTATTCAGAGTTCGGTAACCCATATCTATTTGGCCCAATCCAAGAAGATTCATGGTGCAAACTAATGAATATACGTCCAAAGCGGATTAAAGCTTTATATTAACTAATTATATTAGATCAGTTGTTTCCTGATTAGAATTAAGTAACTTGTTTCAATTAGGATTAACTTATTTCTAATCAGAATAGATATCCTATTTCTTCTTGTTGCACACCTATATATTATTCTAAAGGTTTAGGATTAAAGTATGAGAGTATGGAAAAYGTGACTCCTGTGAAAGTACGYGAGTCTCAAAGTCTGATGCCCTCATCGGAGTTGTGTGGGAGGTGAAACTCAAGTGGGGTTGTGAGTTTCCCAACTAAATCTCCTCTTATAACCACCTTTGATTTTTCATTGATGGAATTTCTCTATTTCCTTGTTCTAGGGCTTTTCACGTAAATCTGTTTTAGCTGTTTTTTATTTCCTATTATTTTCGACTCTTTTCTAATAAATGGTATCAGATCCTGACACACTTCTTACTTCATATAAAGTCAATACTTCCAACAATTTAATGCCATTGATGGAAAAGACCTACAAATAATAGTTGATGCATGTCTATAAACCTGCAGATAAGTTCGTTTGCTTCAACGCAATAAAATTACAGTCCTTTGGAAGGAAAAAATATTGAACAAGCAAAGCTCTTCTCTGTTTAAACATTATTTTGCACAACTTACAGATGTTACAAAATAATGTCCAATACATGTTTGTTCATACTAGTATCCAAATATATATTGAAAACAGTCTCAAGAGGCATCATTGGTAACATAAATCATAATAGGCAATGCAATTATCACACACAAGTATATGTGGTCAACGAGTAGTATAAATGAGTCAAGTATCGTTCCCACGGGAATTGATATTATGTAATTTAGATGCAAAAATTTCAGTAAAATGAAGATGAGATTTGTATTTGTGTCACTAAATTAAAATTTTGATGAGAAATGATTCAATTAAGAGTAAAAAAGGAGGAAAAAAGAGCAATTAACTTCCACAATGCARTTAATATGATAAGAGATCAGTTAGAATCGACGAATCCCCAAAATTGTAATGGTTATGCAATACTCTAGGAAATACTGTAGTAATATTGTTTGGTAATTTGAGATGACTTAATGGCCTCAACCCTTCCAGATTTGTTGATCATTGTTTATTAATGAAGTTAATCACATTTCTCTGCTAATTCAGTCCAAGAAACCCAATTCAAGCATATATCTCAATTAATAGTTTTATGARGAAACATATATACCTATACATTATTCATAATTTTGGGTATTTAAAGATAAACAATCTCATATTCCTTCAGGTAGATCTACTGAAATAAGACTTGTCAATTTATTATTAATCGCCACAACATAGTAAGTTTGAGTGAGGGTAAACACTTGAATGAAACCAAAAAGATTTGTTAAGCRTTCACATAAAGATATTCAAATTTCCATTRCGAYTAAAAGTTCAATATTAACTCTAGATATTTAAAACTTTTTACAACCACTAAATAACTCAAATATTCAGTAAACATTTCAATAATAAAATAAGAATAACAAGCCAAATATACAATGTCCAAGAAGAAAATATGAAAAATTTGCTTGAAGATTGGTTAGTTTTCTCCTCTTGGCAGCTAGGTTTCCCCTTCAAGCTCTCAATTATCTTCTCTAAGCTTTGTTGCAACTGATGGATCGAATGAGACTCCTTTTTTATTTATCACATTTTTGTTTAGGGCAACATTTAGACATGTGCTCCCAGGGACACTTATCATCTTTTCCTTTTTGCATCTCTGACATTACTTTTCTTTCCTTATACCAAATGTAAAGGCTTCATGGAGCACATTTTTCAAAATGCTTTCCACGTGTCAMCTTCCCATTGAAGTGTTTTTGATATRTAATGCCAACTAAGCTTCTAATACCTAAGTCCTTTKTTTCTTTTGTTGGAAGAATTATGTTGCATCATCATTCAACACCATTTTTAAGCTCAAAGATGCGACTAAAAAATCACCAAGGGTCAATGTTAATTTTATATAAAAAAATTAATAGATTATCAATATTTACTCAATTAATTTATCAAATTTGCACACTTCCATGACTTGTGCAAGTATTCCAAAGAATCACATAAAACTCCATCATATGCAAGTCGTTTGGATGTTAAATTCCAAATTTGTCAATCGTTTGAATAAATATTGAAAGCTAGTATTTGTTATATTTTACTATTACTAATTTGCTTTTTTTTTTTTTTTCAAGAGACTTGAATGGGATTGGTGTTCTTTGAATAGGCGAGAGAGACTAAAGAGAAAGAGGGGAAAGGATATTAAATAATTTTAGATTGAGAAAAAAAATAAGAAAGGAAAGAGAAAAATCCATTTTGCGTAGTCTAATTTTAGAAAAATAAATGTCTTGTTTTATGAGATATTGATTTGTATGCATAAATCTTCAATGACTTACATTTTGAAATGGACAGAGTAGGATCTTGATAATGGATTTATTGAATATACTTTGAAAAAATAGAATGTGAAATTTGGAAGAAAAAAAATGCTTATGAATTGAGTTGATCAGACCATGTTTCTTTCTAATCATGTAAAATCTATCCAAGGAAAGGGGTTTAGTGAAAATAGAAACATGTAGCTTATAACGTTGGCCTAGACTACATGAGATTTTTTTTACATTTACATAAGCAATTTCATTAAAACTCACTATGTTTTATACTAGTTCACCAAAGCTTCAATTGCCACAAAAAAAGGAGATGGGGGTGAAATTTTGCCATAAAGGCAAAACGATCTTCATTTAAAGTTCTAACTATATATATAAGTTTTGTCTCAAGATTTATTGTTTGTTAGGCTACGTCTCTAACGAATTGAGTTACCATTTTTTCCATTATGTTTTGTTGTTAATATTTGCTTTGCATTGAGAAAAATATGACAAATATCATATAAAACAGTTTAGTATAACAATCATTGACATYTAAGGAGAAAAAATAAAGATATAAAAATCATCCTCTTTGAAAACAGAGATTGTTGAAACACTAATAGCATGTAATTTTAGTATTCAAGTATGTTTATGTGCACTTTAGATAAATGCATAGCACTTATTCTAGAGAACGAAATTTAGAAAAGAATGGATCGTGATGAGAGATATCTCTCTATTGTTAAGATGAATTTTCCCCCACGATGCTCACGGTTGAGCATCAACTGTCTCCAAAGATACAAGAATCCCTTCTCGCGATGGAAACACTTCAAATTATGAGAAACAACAAATGTAAAGTATTTTGTACTCTTCTTAAGGTGAAGGACGAATGCAAGATATAGACTATAAGTGCTAGGAAGAATGAAAGATGATAGAAGGTTGATTTTATAATTTTTCCTATATGCAGAGGCCTATTTATAGCATTCCAAAGGTCATTTAATGAACAGATTTAACTATTGGATTGTATAGATTATAGTCTCAATAGTTCTAATTTGAATAGATTCACTTAAAAAAAATCTATATTCGAAAAGACGAGTCTCCCTTTAATAGACACCTTTAYATTCCAATGTACGTAAGTTTAAGTTGTAAAGTGTCAATGTTTGGAATAGTTTATCATTTATCCGGAAATGAAACTACCAACAAAAATAAACTAAGAGAAATTATTTGTCAATAATCATCATGCTTAGGATATGAAAAAGGACATACAACTTAATAAATATAACCTAGAAATCATAGAGAATATGCATATCTTAACCCTCAAGGTTCTAGCCCAGCTATCATACAACACATTCATTTGGATCAAGTGTTCATGTGTATATTAGGAGTTTTAATTAGCTACAACGTCGAAGGTGGAAAATTTTGTGTTATAAAATTCCAAATATGTGATTATATATAAGGAAGTTATTAGTTATAAATGTTATTTGGAATATAATTCTAAAACTTTAGACCTTAAACAAATGAAATTTATATTATAGAAAAAAAAATCTTCCTTATATTCACCAAACAAATGATAGCTTAAGTGTATTAATGATGATTGCTACACTTTAGCTGTCTGTCCAAATGCAGTTGACCATGAATGTTAATGAGTGAAATTTAAACACTAAGATACCATTTTCAATGTTGTATGTTGTTTGTTATGATGTAGTTAATTTGTTCAAATTTCAGTTATGTTTTTAAGTACTTTAAGAACATTTTTTATTAGTTATATTTGCATTAAATAGTAGTAAGGTTATAGTACTACAATCTCTTGGGAGACTGGCATTTGCTAAATAACTCACAACTTGCACAGACCATTTCTTCTCGAAAGTGTGATCCATMTTAGATTAAAAAATGGTTTTGAGACCAATTACGAAGAGAGTGGCTGCACATGGACAACATTACTATCCACATGTGGCCTATTGCTAGAACTACTTTGTAATGCATTRTGTCCTTGCTTTGGCCACTATGTCAGAAGTTCCAAAGTTAGCCTTAATATRAGACGGACAAACTAAGCGGATGCTGCCTATGGTGATCTTCCTTGARCAATTCTGAGCACCTGGAGGTCCAAATCTAATGAACGACATGCCAGAATATATAATCCTAGTTTTTGGTCAATCTTTGTAATATTTTACTGCACCATTGTTGAGCTGAACCACAGGAGTAAAAAGCATCATGTAACAGTAGAAGAACAAAAAATCTCCACCTCTACTGGACTTCGAGGTAGTCCCTAACGGCGTGCATTATACTCTTAATTTCTCTTACACATATCGGGCAAATTGGGTTGGGGATGATGTTTTAGATCAAAGCATTAAGCTGGTCCTTAGTCAATCATGTGCAGGATTTTTCCCACTTTGAAATGATTTGAGAAAGAATGTCGCCCATGTGCATGTTTTCAAAACACCGACGCATTTCTTGAATGTGTTGAGACTATTCTCATTTTTTAACAGTATACAACTATTCTGTTTCCATAAATCTATGCTGATGAAATAGAACTTACAGAGAAGATTCTATCTATCCCGATAGGAATAGGATTTATCTACTATGACAGAAAAAATATCTCAAGTGTTATTCTTCTCAATTGACTTGATCTCCTCATCCATGACTTGTCTCCAATTTTGATCTTGCTCAACTTCTTTAAAAGACAATGGTTAACTGTCAACGAAGAAAAATCACTTCATTATCAACAAGTACAACCTCATTAGTATTTGCATAAATATCACTTAAACTTCTCATCCTTCTAGGCCTTTCACTTGATTCCTCTTCCTCAGAAATAGGAGATGAAATTAGTGACGGATGTGGTGTAACATTTTGTAATGGCATCAACAAYTCCTGTTTTTCTTCTTCAAAATATGGAAAAAAGTCATAATTGCTTTTCCTTGAGCCTTTCTAATTGCATGTAGCATGTTCATCAAAKTCAGCATAACGGCTTGTCACCACTTTCCCACTTATAGGATTGTACAATCTGTAGCCTTTGGAATGTGGACCATAACCAAGAAAAATATTTTTAACACTTCGATTATCAAGCTTGGAGTGTTGCTGTTTAGGCACTTSTATATAGGCAATGCTTCCAAAAACCCTTAAATGATGTAGACTAGGCCTTCACCCATGCCATGCTTCTTATGGAGTTTGATTTTTGACATTCGTTCTTGGAGAACGGTTGGATAAATAAATTGCACACGAAACAGCATTGGCCGAAAATTCTTTAGACATATTTTTGACTTTTAGCATGCATCTCACCATGTTGAGAATAGTTTGATTCTTGCGTTCAACCACTCCATGTTGTTGAGGAGATCCAAGAACCATTAGAGGACGACGAATCCCATGAGCAATGCAAAAATTATTAAATTCTATATAATTGAATTTCCCTCCTTTATCAGAACACATAGCTTTAATCTGATATCCACTCTTTTTTTGACAAGTGCCTCAAATTTTTTGAAGGTTATAAAAACTTCTGACTTTCGTTGAAGAAATAAATGCAAGTTTTTTGAGTAAAGTCATCAATAAAGAGCATATTCATTAAACAACTTGAAAGTGTAAGAAATGGTTGCTTCTTTAAACTCCATGAGATTGGAAATTTTCCGTAAAAAGGCTAAAACCTATAGTGTTTGTTCTATCATTAACATCCCCCGCAAAATTACTATCACAAAATCCTTTTAGCTAGAAATTACTAGAAGGAGAATAAAACAACTCATACTTCATTGTTCCTTTCCAATAATGGGGATCCCTCTTTAGCAGCTATCACGTGCTTCTTCTGATTTGGGCTTCATAAGAAAATTTCAAATTAACGGGAAGTTTTGATAGATATAATATGAATTTTCTAAAGAATTCTCTTAGTTTTATCTAAGTATTGACTAATATTCCTAGTCTTGATTTATATGTTCTAGGTATTGGTATGTGAAACATTATTTCTATGAGTAGTGAGTCTAGTTTGAATACATGTTTAGAAATTATCTTTTACGCCTATAAAAATATACTCTCTAGGTACTTGGCATTTAGAAGGAGAAAAATACAAGAGAAAAGTTTTGAAAGATTTCGTGTTTCTCTTCTTTCTAACACCACTCTTCCTAAAACAAGGCTACTAAGGTTTCAAACTCGACAATAAACTCATCTTAGGCTTGATAATTCTTCAGGTTGGGAGATTCAGTCCAAGTACATTCTAATTTTTTTCATGTTTTCTAGACACAACAGGCCTAATTTCTTTATGTAAAACTTTTTTGAATATTTTTCGAATAATATTTGTAGGTTTATCTAGAAATATTTCTCTCCCTTCTCTTTAAAACAACGATCAAATCTGTTGATTTTTTAAACTTTACTCCACAACTTATTAAACATCTCAATGATGATTWATTTTTTGACTAATAAACTTAACTTTCTTAGCTAAATATTATCAAAAGAATGAACACAAGCCACCGCGTTTTACATGAAAATTTATAAGAAAGTCAAAAAATTCTTGTGGTGATGACATTGAACTTGTAAAGTTAATTTTTTAGTTTTAATCATCAATTATTGCGCTGTTTCAATTATTGCGCTATTTGATAAATTATGCAATCAAAATTTAAAGAAAAATTTATAGAGAAATAAAATATATTAAAATTTATTAATTAGAGACATTGTTGGAAAACAAATTTAAAAAAATTTGTATAAAAATTTTAGATGCATTGTGTTTGACAATTCTCTCATATTTTCTTGAGAAAAAAATTAAATCATTATCAATCAATTTTTAAAAGTGTAATAAACATCAATAAAACCAATCAAAATCATCTCTATCTTAAACATTTCCATACAAATCATAGTACTAGTTATATTGAGTAACCAAAATCCAAAACAATTAAACCCGTAATTACCACACAATCGAATAGAATCACATCATTATCCCATTATATAATTTAAAATTAAAGTTTTAACGAATTAAGATTAGAACAAAATAAATAATCTTAATTTGTTTATTCTTTAACCTTTTCCCCCCTTCCTCTCGTAATGTTTAAAGCTATTTAGAACAATATAAATAAGTTGTGATATATATAAGAAAAATATAAGAGTAATAATAAATTAAATTACTTGAATTCCACATGCCAAATTGAAGATATTATACTACTTGAAAACGGGGGACATTTTTATTCTTAAAACTATTTCCATAAAATGTTCCTATGTTTGAAATACCTGATTAAGCTTAGATCCCCGAATCATTTAGATCAGTTAAAAGTCGTCTTGAGCAGGAGCCTGCATACCCTCTCACACCCTTCTCCCCTTCTAACTTGCTTAATTTTTACTATATTTTATTTRTYGTATCTTAAGTTGATCAAGGGATGTGCCCTTTTTTGGCAAKATCTCTGTCCTATTGAAATACTTACATTTTGGCCTTGTATTTTTTATGGTCAACTATGAGCAGTTCATTTAAGTTTACATAAAAATACTCGAACAATAAAATTCAGCATAAATATTACTGAAAAGGTTAGGCATGCAACGGGAAGATCAGAACATTATTTCACTATGCTCTACGCCATGAGAAAAGATCGAAGGRATATTTACATTCTTATCAGTCAATAAAAGCATTTTTACTTAAACAGAACAGAACACAAAAATACATTTTGAAGTCCTCCTTAGTTGGAATGCACTGCCCATATCACAGGTCTATTCTCATTTACCAGGACACATTGAGGTCACTCTCCTATCTAACCTGACAATTATTCTGGTTAACCAATCTGGGTGGGGAAGCAAACACAACCACAGATAAGAATTAGTGATGTTGAACCAGCATTAAAGGTATGAACGTTTAAATAGGAAATGTAGACAAATATATAGCCCTGTAATTATACATATAGATAAGCAAAGAAGCCCAAGTATTGTATTCTAAATGATAAAAGTTGTAATCTTGAACTTATGCACTTATCTGCGTAAGGTAATGTGCTTCTTCCACTGGTTTATGTTGGCTGTCTAGAGCAAAATTCTAGGAATAATATTCATTGTTTGATAAAAATTTATTACAATAATTTCCGTCCATCCAAAGGCTAAATGGTATTCGACCTTTGGTCTCAATTGGGTGCCTCCACTTTGAATCACTAGACAGCTGCAATGAAAAAGAAAGAATGAATATGGATTGGGATGAACATAATGCAAGAAAAGTGCAGAASCAGAAYCTGACAAATCTATCACCACAAAGGGACGGGGAGACCCAGCATGACAATGTCTAAGTACCTGCTAATATCGTGCGCTTATACAAATTTTACCTCTATAGAGTTTAGCAACARCGTCAAATTGCACCTTGATTGGTARGTCCATCTTGAGGCTTATTAGATCCCTCCTTAGGTATCGCGGATTCATCCTGAGGCTTTTTGTGGCTGAAAGTAACAGAARCAGCAAACTATGAGAGAAGGCAGCCAAGTATTCACTTGCCTCATAATATTCAACTTCCACAATCACCACTTCCTCCTCCCAAAAAGAATGTTAAATTAATAAAGGCAGAGTAGTATATGACCTGAAACGAGGAATTCAGACAGCTATGACAAAAGAAATTTTCACATAATCGATTGACAATGAATTATGCACACAACTACCCTTTTCAACCCCAGCCCTTGCCCCACGTCCCCAAAGAAAAAAGAGCAAGAGAGAAGAGGAGGGGCTATATGGACTGAGTAGAACTTAATTGGCTGCTGTTAAATAGACTATTACATCTTATGTCAATAGAGAAAGTTAGAAAGCATGATAAGGGTGGTGAAAGTAGCAAAATCTAACTCTGCCATCATTTTTAAGTGGTAAGTGAAGGCAAAAAGTAGTATTATGAACTACAATTATAGGGGAAGCAACCAAGGTGACCATAAGCATTGAGGGAAGAAGTGGTTTGCTATTGCCTAGCAGCAAAGTGGCAAATTACTGTTTGACATATTGAACGGACCTACTACACTTCATTTTAAGCAATATATCTAGTATCAGGATAAAGCCAGCAACAAGAAACTCGTACCTTTCTTTCGAAGAAGGTTCTTCTTGTGGTTTCATGGCAGGAAAGAGTAGAACTTCCTGTTCACCAGTGAACAAAAGAAATACACAAATATGTTTAGTTAGTTAAAGAATGCAGAAGACTTAATATCCAAATCCAGCAACACATGTTCTAAACATGGTCTCAAACCTTGATGTTTTGTGAATCTGTCAACAGCATAGCGAGTCGATCAATACCCAATCCCCATCCACCAGTGGGAGGTAAACCATATTCAAGAGCAGTACAGAACGTCTCATCCAAAGCCATAGCTTCATCATCACCCGATTGTCGATCCTGGGATTATAATATGTTATTCTCAGTTCTAGAAGCATCAGATGTCAGAGAAAACAAGTGCTACAGTACAAATTCCTCGTGAAACATTATACCTTGAGCTGGTCGGCAAAGCGTTGGCGTTGTACAACGGGATCATTCAATTCGGTATATGCATTACAAAGCTGTAAAGAGTTACCAAAAGACAAACAAGTAGAAGGAAGCAGCAGTAAGCAGGACATATACAAGTCCTATTTAAGACATATAAAGTCAAGCTAAAGGAATCACATACTTCATGCTTGTTGATGAACAACTCAAAGCGCTCTGTCAGGCCCGTTTTTGACCTATGCCACTTGGCCAACGGGCTCATTATCTCTGGGTGATTGATTATAAAAGAAGGATTTACACAAGTCTCCTCAAGAAAGTGCCCAACAAGCTACATTTGCATGAGACAAGAACATRAGCAGTTGTGCAAGCATTTTGCGATTGTGTATTCGGAAAAGAGGGAATGAGAAAGAGTATGAAAACTGAAACCCTAAATTCCATGCATTAAAAATTAACTGATACTTTATGTCAAGACAGAAATTTGACCAATAGATGAAAAATCAGACAACAGCTTACTTTGTCCAATAATCTAGCAGTAGTTTGAGGAGGTGGACATTTGATATCAAACTTTGCACAAGCATCTACCAAATATTTTCTAGCTTCATCACTTGCGAGATCCTTGGGTATATTCAAATTTGCCATCTTCTCCAACTCATCTATCATGTCAATCCTTCTGTTAAGGAAAATGAGCAAGCAAACGCTAAATATAGTTTTGAAACAATTAGAAGATTGACATAAATGAAAAAGTAAAGATTCCAGACCTGAAAGGAGGGGTAAAATCAATCTCAATTGGATCATTCTCCAGCCCATTTGCATGATATTTAATTTTATACCCACCAGTAAGTTCCTTAACCATCCCTATCCATGCATAATTTAGTTGAAAAGAAAATCCAAGKGAAGGGGAGGAAAAAGGTTTGAAAAGAAAAAAAGGAAAAAAAAAAAAAAAAAGATGGAGAGAAACAAAACAGGAGTCAGAATTCATATTTGGAGAACTTAGCCTGCCAATTTTAAAATAAAAATGATTAGAAGAGAAACATGTTACTTACCACTCAACATTTTCTCAGTCAGCTCCATCAAATCATTGTAATCTGCATAAGCCATATAAAATTCRCATGTTGTGAATTCAGGATTGTGTGTCAAGTCAATTCCCTCATTCCTAAACTGTTTGCCTATCTCATAGACACGATCAAGCCCACCAACAACTAGCTCCTTAAGATAAAGCTCAGGTGCAATGCGCATGTAAAGCCTCATATTCAGTTCATTGTGATGAGTCACAAATGGACGGGCAGTTGCTCCCCCAGCAATCATGTTCATCATGGGTGTTTCTACCTATAACGGGAATATGGTACTTTACAAAATATATATATTTAAAAAAGCAAACAAAGAAAAGAGAATTAAAGCCAAAATAAATATACCAAACAAGTTATTATAGGAAACAACTGGCAAGGCAGCCTACCTCCAAAAAATCAAGATTGTCAAGATAACTTCTGACATAAGAGACAATCTTAGCCCGGGTCTTAAAAATTTCACGAACCTCCAGATTCAGCATCAAATCTAAGTATCGCTGTCTATACCGTGTTTCCTTAACACCCAAAGAAAAAGAAAAAGAAAAAGACGACCACTAAAAAAATTATCATCTATAGGTGCCACAACAAAGATACAAATTGACAATGAGGATGAAAAGGTTCAACAGGAAAAGAGAAGCTTTAAGTAACTGTAATTAGTACCTGATCCTTTAAGATATATGTCTCAGGATTCCTACCAGTTCCAGGAACCCATACCTCCGTTTTCTGAAAAATATAAACATGAAAGATGAGAATCACAAGTACATTAGTTAAACAGAAGGAAGAGAAAATGCTCACCTTAGCATTATCAGACCCAGGAGCGACCTTTTGCCTTGGCATCATATGGAGGCAATGGGACAAGACTGTGAATGATTTTGGAAAAATACTAAGCTCCCCCCTTTTACTTTTTCCTGACATAAAACAAAAAAATATGAAAAATAACTGTAAAACAAATCAAATTTTTAAAAAGATGGAAAGCCAGATCAGGTACTACAAAAAGATTATGCATGTAAAGGAGCAAAATAAACAGTGCATTTTTTATTTTTATTTTTTTGAGTCTAGGAGTGCTAGATGGTTGGTTTTATCTTTCTAGTAAAAGCAAGGGACCATTACATTTTACATGTATTAAATGTTGCCTTGAATATCCATTTAGTCCTAACATTTCAAATGTTGCAGATATGTCCCCAACATTTTCAATTTACAACAATTATAATCTAAATAATGGCAAATCATTCAACAATTATAATCTAAATAATGGCAAATCATTTTAAGTTCTACATAAGGAAGCCCATGATCTGCAACTGGCCATATCCTATACTTATAACTTCAATCCAACAAACACACTGTTTTTGAAGCTATGGATTTGGGTTGATCATATTAATGTACTCTGCCTTGAAAAACAGCGCAATTGTTTTCCTTTTTGGGAATAAGTTAGTTGAGAGTTTTGGGGGAAAAGGAGGTGTCCAGAACAATCCAGTATATGTTATTTCCCACCAATGGGTTGGTATCAACAGCTATATGCAGATTACATGCATCTGTTAGATCACTTTCTGTTCATGAGACTAAAAGTGCTACAAATTGGAAAGATTCAGGATATAATGTGCGAAATTGGAAATGGTTTGTCTCAATTGAGACTCTATGCAAACATGAGGAACAAAACACATAATCCTCCCTAAAAGCAATGGACAAGCACCCAGAAAAGGAATCTATAATTGTAATGTCAAAAATATAATGTACTTGAAAAACATCTTTTTTGTAAGTCAGAAAATAGAAGTACAAAGGGATGCAATGCTGACAGAAGAGAACTTCAAACAGAAGTGACCACTTTACTCAGACAAGAGTTCCAAGAGAGACTTTTATTCAACATTAGGGTGTGTCAGATTGCAACTGACGATGAGATGCTGAGGTACTTGCAAAAGAGGAAGAAGAAAGACCCTCACCTTCAGTTGCACCTGCATTCTCACTAGCCCTTCGAAAGGATGCAGACAGCGAAGGGGCTAAAGAGTTGGGACTTTCTTGCAGTAATTCCCGAGACTTTAAGTCATTGTTTTAAGAGATTCTAAGTTTAGTAGAACCAAGAGACTCATCTCATTACAGGTTTAGGAAATTATGTCCGTCAAGACAACTAGTTGATAAGGATTTTATCTTGGAGTCTATAGATAATGTAAGTCTTCTCATAAAGAGGATATGATGTTTCCTTGAGTAACTAACAAACTTCTATAGTTTTGGTCAACATTTGAGATTCAATGAGACAACCAAGCCTGGGTATGATGCCTTACAGTGCTTGGTTTGAATCTTAGAGTTACTCCTCCCTCTTGGAGTGAGGTTAAGAGTTCTCTTTGTTATTTGATAGCAATCAAAGTGCAAAAATAGCAGAGTAAAAGAAACTCGAAGGTAGGATTTCTTGCTTGTAAACAGTGAACAGATGAAATTCCAAAGAAAACGAACTTGTGGTCCAACATTATTCTCTTTTGCTTTTACCATTATTGTGATTATCTATATTTATAACCTAGCTTCTGCATAGAATTCTCTCAGATTCTTGAGTTTGATTTCATGGACCAATTCTCTGTAATATAATCACTAGTTTCACCCAAGTTTTCTATCCAAAGCTTAGCAGAAATTAGAGTRTCTTTCTGCTCAACTTTGACCTAGATCACTATTCAAAGTGGCAGGTTTCGTAGTGCAACAAATTTTAAATTTTGCAAAAGTAAGTCCCTGGTGCTACACAAATAGAGTAGTCAAAGGGGCCTAAGCGGAGAGGACTGGCCCACCAAAAGCCTGCCATCAAGTGAGCCTAGGCAGGGCGGGCTGAAAAACCCTCAACCCAACCCAAGGTGGGTTGTGGATTAGGCGAGCCAACCCATCCAAAATTGAAAAAAATAAATTAAAATTTAAAAATCTGGAATCTATTTCTACACGGAACTATTCAATGTCAATGCTAGAACCAAATAGCATTAAAATCCAGAAGGTAGCATCAACATGTTGATGTTTCAACTAAGGACCAAAAGAATTCAGGGAACATGGTGTTGTAATATTATGAGAAAGAGAAGAAAAACGCACCATCATACTCAGATGTTTGCATAGGATGTCTATGATTCTTCAAACAAAAAGAGACTAAATTCATTGCTCTATGACGATCACGTTTTCTATGAAATAAAGGTATCAAGAACATTGTATTCTTGGTTTCTCCACTAAATGACAACAAAGAGCTTAAGATTTACGGTCATCATGTTTTAGCCATCCATCTTTACTTGAGCATGCCTTTTACGGCATAGAATACCAGAAAGCACAAAAATGTTAAAACCCAAATACTGAAGGAAAATTGCTTATACAAAACTTCAAAGMTACATGGTTTATGCTCTGCTGCAACTACCAAATTAAGAAGTTAACCAAAAATAGGAAGAATCCCCAACTATAAAGTGCTGCTACTCTTCTCAAGCTGAATAAAGGAAGAAGGAAAAGATACCTCTTAAAACGGAAGTTGCAATCAACATCTGCAGACGAGAAAAAACAATATTTTGCTGAACTAGGGAGAAGAGACAGCGATGATGGCGAGGGAGAATAGAAGCAGAGAGAGGTCAGAGGAGTGAGGACAAAGAGAGAGAAGCCAGATAGAAGTTAGGGCAAGTATGAAATAACTGGGTGTACAGCAAATTGTGAAACGTTACCCTGCCATCCAATAGTATTTAACATCCAAAAAACTGCCACATAAAATGCATCCCATGCAGAAATATCACAAGTAGCGCCTCGTCCCGGGCCCACGTGCATTAACTTGGACCCACGTGCAGAAATATCATAGAAAACTATAACCGAAAACTTTTTATCTAGCATTAACTTGGACCCACGTGCATCTAAAGCACCTTTACTCGGATCAATGTAGTTGTATGTAAACCCAGAGCAATAGCATGCAGAACCAAAAAGTCTTTGATTTTTGGAGACAAAACATTTTTTTTTAACTAATAGGTGGGTTAACCACTTGGGCCAGCAGGCTAAGAAAATCCCAACCCAACCCACTCATTTTGCATGGCCGGCTGAGTTTACCTGCTTGGCCCACCCCATTTGACAGCCCTATACAATTTGTAACAGGTACTTGGGTTCTATGATCATCAAGTATTACCAAAGTATTTACGGAGTATTGTAGAACCTTAGCAATTTACTTTTTAAGCTTAAACTACCAGACACCACAATTCGAATGGCTAGACATTACTTGCTATGTGCCTATCAAGTAAAGGGATATGACATAGTTTTGCATAAACTAAAGGGTGCAATGATAGTCTTGTGCAATCAAAAAAGGGTTCGGAAGTAATTAAGCTTTCAAGTATTGGAAAGTAGCAATCTATATTCCTAAATAAACTGTCTCCTCCATCATAAAAGAGATCAAATTTTTATAAGATATATAACACCAATCTCCAACATATGCAGTTAAGGAACTAGGAAAAGAGCAAGTAACAACTAAGAACTAGAAAATTCCATAAGGCAAAATAGTGTCACCACTTAGAAACTTCGACACAGATTACCATTTAGCAACAGAATGTGGTTCAAGATGAAAGCAAGTAAATGAATGAGGAAGACAATCAGAAATGGGAACGGTTAACTAAGAGAAGGTAATAAACCTCAAGAAACCAGTAAAGAAAAAATTAGTTGCAAACCTGGAAATCCAGTAATACCAACAATATCTCCCCGCTTCACACCAGAGTGAAATTTGCTAAACTCCTCTTCATCCAAATCTGATTTTCTGCAAACACGATATCCAATGATTCAGAAAAAAAAAATGAAAAGAAGTAAATTTGGTGGTACCAGTCAAGAAGCTCTCTTAGAAGATCTCCCAATTATTATATTCTTATGTTACTGAATGTTCTATTTATCTGGGAAATATACAGAAGGTTGATATAAGTTCATATTTGAATGCATATAAGATACCTATTGGGTATGTTGGATATGTTATACCTCCTCACCTATATCTTTTATCCTTCCTTTTAATATATGAATGCATGACCTCATTCAAATAAATCAACATCAAAAAATAAAATTTAAATAACCGTATTATTTCTGTAGTCAATTAGGAAGTATCTGATAAAACCAAAAATATAGCTTAATATTTTCCTTAAAAGTAGGAGGCCTAGTACTAGCAATCATGGCACAGACCACTACATACTTAATTAAGTTAACAACAAGAATAGGCAGTTGAGGGAGATAACAGAAATCAGAGCCAAAATTGAGGTTATATGCAACAATAATGTCAACTAGCGAGTTGCATAGTTCTTATTTTCTGAACCTTCTTTTGTTCGTTTCTTTTCCAATTTACTGACAGCTTTTCTGTATGTCAAGAAGAAAAATACAATATATAGTTGGAATCAACTCCAAGTGTCCGTCATTTGAAGACATAAAATAGATACCGACTATATATCTCAACAAGGATAAGAACAGTTACACCTATTTATCTTATTCGGTCGGAGTTTCTGCTTTAACCTTAACATGGCTATTAGTGCC
>MEJB01000051.1:5861966-5872149 GCA_001752375.1 Rhazya stricta
ACCAGCTAAAACTAAATATTCAGATTAAGCAAATTACGCTTTCTAGTTTACAAATATATGTAATGAAAAATTATTTTTATATAATCTCTAATATTTAATAATAACGTTTTTTCTAATTTTTTTAACTGACTTTAGCTTTTACAAGCTAAATTTAACTTGGCTCTTTTTTAAAAATTAAAAACGCTTTAGCTTGCGGGTGGGGATGGAGGTTCCCACCCGGCACTACTAGTTACAGATCATGATTAGTTAGTTGATCTTGTTCATGTGTATGATTCCATAATTAGGAACGTTGGCACGGAGTCATCTTCCGATATTCTTCGAGAGTAAAGTTTGGTAAAGGCTGAGTTTTATATTCCTTTAGTATTCGTGAACTGTCGTCTTCATTAAACTCTAATTACTTGAAATTTGATGGTGATTAACCGAATCTTTACTGAGAAAGTAAAGAATTTCTTCACTTCTTAATCATGGAGAGGTGTTTTTAGTTGAAGTCTTAGTGAATTAGTTAAGGTAAACAATTGAACATATAGACGTTTTATAGGAACGTTTTAAACGTTACAATCATTTCGTTTTTTTTTTTTTTTTTTTCCTGAGAAAAATAAAAAAGTACTATTTTCAATTTTCAATTTTATTTTATATATTATTTTTTCAAATGGAACTGTGTATTATAATTCCCAGATTTTACCAACTAAGTAAATGTGTTAAACGTTTAAGATTTATCATCTCAAACCTCTGTACGAACAAAGAAAGAGGTTTAAAGAAGATAATGAAAGCGCTTCACTTTAAGAAAAAGAGAAAGTACACAAACTACTTAAACTGTAAGAGTATTTAATGAATACACTGGGAACCCAACCTACGAACAGCAAGGAAATCAAACAGTATAAAAGCGCTTCAACTAGTGTCTTATTAGTAAGAACAACACCTCTTCAGTACAATCTTTCGTAATTTTCAAAACATGAAATATTTTCTTGTGAGACTATGTATTTAACTTACAGGAACACGTCCCAGAAAACAATTTCTTCGTGGAGTCTATTAAGATATTACAAAACGAACCACCTAAACCTGCTTTTAAATTCAAGCTTTTTTCAATTTTCTTAAGCTATGTCCGAAGAATGAACTGCCACCTTTCTTCTGGTTTATAAATCAAACCCTAAACTAACTAAATTTACTTCTTAATAAACCATAGAACTAAAATATTAACTTTATAAAACCAAATCGAATCAAAAATTAAAAAAATCGAACCGAATTTCTTATTTTGATTCGATTCGATTCGAAAATTAGTTTAAACCAAATAATACACACCCTGGTTGGAGGATTAGCAAACCTGTCATGTGCCTCGTGATGTTATCCTCAATGAATACCAGTGCCTGCTGAGTTCTTACTAACGATTTAAAGCTTTAGAGAATCATTGGCTTTTCTACCTAATGAGTCCCATGAAATCTTAAATTCCATTCTCTGGTTTCCTTTATTTTCTCCTTGCTTTAATTAAATACTATGTATATAAAGAATAATTGTTTCATTTTTCATTTGATCAGGTGGCTGCATATTTAAATTCCTCATACATATCATACTGTATGGTGATTCATTTCTCTTTACATGGTCGGGAAATCTTACAATGTTAGAGGACCAAGAGAGCTGAGAGACACCTGGACATTAGTAGTTATAGATATTTATTCACTTGGAGGGTCATTTCATCATTCAAAGATTTTAGATTTTTTGTCCAAAATTTTGTTATTGCCAAGTTTTCACTCACAATTTGAGTTTCAAATCTGCAGCAACTTTCCACTTTATGTTACCTCTATGTCTTATATTGCTGTATGTTTTATTTTAATTGAGAGATGATATTATTATTTTTCAAAAAAGTTTTGTAATGTTATATTTTTATTCCCAATAATTGAAGAAAAAAAACATGATTTTAGTATTCAACCAAAATTTTGGTTTTGTTCGGTTTAAACCAAACCGAACCAAAATTTTTTATAATTTAGAATATCGATTTTGCTAAATTTTGATCTGATTTTGATTTTGAAACTTTGTTTCAAAAAAATCAATTTAAAATTGAACAGTGAAAATAAAAAATCAAACGTCCATCCCTAGGTATAATTCTACAAGGTGTTTCGCAATAGGACAGGTATGGGACCAATGATTATTCATATCGCATTGATAACAAGTATCGTTATGATCGTTAGGAATCACATCATTCTTTTTCTTCCTTATTGTATTTTGCTGCCCACTTGTGGTGATTTGTCTTGTGTTTGATGTTTTGTTTTGACTAGAAATATATGGAAGACTTCTTCCACTATTGGGATCATGTGCACGGTCCCGACCAGAAYCACAACCTCTTCGGAGGCGATTATCAGCTCTAACTACATTCACTTTTAGGAGTTGAGTAGAGCCAATTGTTGGGTTTCATGATAAGGTTTGCCATGAATTTCAAGAGCAAGAAATATACCTCTTTTGTCTTGATTGATCTTCTGGACTCTAGTGGCAGAGACTCGTACTGATAACGTGTTATAAAATTTAATCTAGCACAACGGAATTGCAATGATAATAATAGTAATAATAATAGTATTACCTATAATATAAAAACAATAGAAGAAAGAGATAGAGAGATACATTGAATACTTAGAACTATTTCTACTTTTATTAATATCATCAATGAGGCCTATTTATAGGCTCAAATACAAGGATTAATAGAATATGCAAATAATGTGGATATGCAAACTCTATTATAATTGAGAAGTTAGGCCTCTCAAGGAACCTAATTGGACATCCACATAATCATTAAATATTTCATGACATTGGAGATTTTTATTCTCTTTTTATTTTTTCAGATTTTCTATGGAATTTCTTGGAGGTTTTTAATTTTAATTTTTTAATTCTTTATTTTTCATCGAAAATCAATTAGTAATTAGCAATAAATTTCTAATAAAATTCCTTTTGAGATTTTTTGTTCTTTTAATGTTTTTTAGGAAAAAATCGGTGGAAATCCATTGGAATTCGAAATGTTTATTGGAACCGTTTTATTACCAAATGCAATTTGAAATATTCTTTTGAAACCGTTTAAACATAAGAAAATTTAAATCCAAAAATTGTTGAAGATTATGGAAAAAGAAATTCATTTTAGCGTAAATATGTCACATGTGTATTTCTTGAGTTGTAAACATTTGTCTGTCGGCTTGAAAACAGGTTTTGTTTGCKATCACAGCTCCTAATCGGAGGCTCTGGTTGGGCTATATTCATTCACAGATAGAGCTATTGCCAAGATGCTTGMTACAAGTTATCTGTTGTTATTTTTACAAGAGTAATGGTKGACTTTGTGCCAAGGTGCTTGATTTCCAATTCTTGAGATGGCATGCCTGTTGATTTTTTTTTAATTTTTAAATAAGTTATGTTTTCGTCTTTACTTGCTAACATATGATATTTTTCTGATTGCAGTCAAAGATTTTTGCTCTCATGGAATAGGTCATGTTGTTTCTTCAACTTTGTTTCCTCATGTTTCATACTGTATCTTTTGGCACTCCTCTTCTGCTAGGAATTGGAGGACTCGGTGGAAGCGTTCTTTGTCTGGCTTGGGGACTCTGTTCTTATATAACAGATACAAGCTCTGAGTGACAAAGCTTTTCTTAATCTCATTGTTATTACAATGGGATCCATGTAACCACTCAGTTTTTTGTCTTTGGTATCTCTACTGCCCCTACAAAAATTTAAAATGAGAGCATTATAAGTTGTGAAAAGTGGAGGAGTATTATTCACTGTTGATAGACTGACGGGCATAAATTACTCACCTGGAACGACTGTAACTGCTAGCGAGGCCTTTTTTCCTATTTTTCCATCAAAGGTTTCTRATTTCAACACTGCTTCCTGCATCAAATTGCCACACAATATCATCAATCAACCTTCCATCAACACACATCATCTCAGAATTAGGTGTTCAAGGACTGGGAACTGAATTGGTGTTGCCGTCCATCCATTGCTCAAAATGTAAATATTCAAAAAGCACAACTTGAACACCTAAATCAGAATCCCTCGATAGTTTGTTCGTATACAAGTCCTTGAAACGCTTCATTCCTCATTTTAAGCACCTCAAGTTTGGTTAACATCCCAAGAATGTTCATGTCTTCCCACGGCAGATGGCATCCCTTCCGAGTCAACTCCTTGACACTTGGGGGAAGGATATTGCATAGGGAATCCGTTGTTGCCTTTCGACTCCCTTGCTGAAGTACGGCTTCAACTTTTCAAGCTAATGTAAGTAAACAAGATTTTCGTCACCAATAATATCACAAATCTTATATCCCTTTAGATTGGGAAATCTTGAWAAGACTTCCTGTGTACAACTTGCAAAGCTTATAGTGGAAAGCGTCTCTAGTTCAGGCAGGTTTGGAATGGAACTCCCTTTAGATGTTGCCTCTCATGAATTAGCCAAGAAAGTGGTGGAACTAATATAGTATATGTAATTATAATATGTAAATATATTCTGTTATAAAATAAGTGTAGAAATGATAAATAAATTAATGACTTAATATACTTTTTCTAAATAACGAAGATTATAAAATGATGGATCGAGGCGAGAGATTAACTCTCTGTCCTTAAGATAAATTTATCCCGCACGTACTTATGGTTAAAAGATAATTGCCACCCAAAATATAACGATCCCTTCTCGCAATAGAAACATTTCAAATCACAAGAAACAACGAACTGGAAGGTATTTTGTATTGTCTCTCTTAAGATGTAAAGAATAATCTCTCGAAAGGAAGAATGTATAAGAGATGCCTATTAAAGATAAGAGGAAGAAAGGATGATAAAATGTTAAATGAATGAGTTTTCCAATCTGCAGGAGGTCTATTTAGAATATTTCAAAGGTCTTCTAACAAATTGATTCAACCATTGGATTGTGTCTCTTGGTCATGAACTAAAAAAGACAAGTCTTTCTATTCAAAGAGACAAGCCGCTTGTTCAATAGACACATTGCTCTATTTAAAGAGATAAAGCCCTCTTATTCAATAGACATTCCTCTATTCAAAGAATAGACCTCTTTGTTCAATAGACATATTCATATTCCAACCAACACAACTACAAAATTTGTATGGTGTCAACCTTTCAAAAAACTATTTTGTCATTCAATTAAAAAGTAAAATTTTACTTAAGTGAAACTKCCAATAGAAAGTGTAGGTTTCAAGATGTCTTAGACGCTGTAACAATCATATTTTCTTTTGGCAAGATCTTGCTTTCCCAGTCATGATGATAAATTAAGTTTGGACACCGATCTTAGAATATTATCACGACTGTTAAGTTCAAGGTACCTCAAATCAACTGAATCTGTTATTGCCTTCGATAAGTTTTGAGATGTAATATCCAAGASCTTGATTAGTTGTTTGAAGTAAAGTAGTAGAGATAAGAGGAAAATCAGTTTCGAAAGAACATCCGAAGTACACAGAGAGGCTAGCCAACAAATRCCTCATATYATCAGTAGTAGCAGTAAATTGGGAATGGCTGGAAATGGAGTGACTAAAAAACTTATTGTCTTCTCTTCGTGCTTCTCTTTGTGCTTCTCCCAAGATTATAACAATTGTACAATGTTATAATAAATTATTTTAAGCACGAAAGAACTTTTCGCAAGAGAATATGAAATATAAGAGAACTTAGCCTAAAATTCTCTGCCAAACCCAAAAAAAAAAAAAAAATTAGTATAATTAGACTTCTGTTTTTATATATAAAGATTGTAAATGAAATTCTCACCTTTTATTTCAGCAAATAGTTACCTAAGTATCCATGATATTAAAAAAAGTAAGATTAGTTTTCCCTTAATTACATTATTAGAGGTTTTTAGGAAGCTAAGAACTTTTAGAAGGTACCGAWTAACAAAATTCATTAACTAATGTGAAGCTCTCTAAAGTTTTCATCATCAAGACCCTCTACAACTTTGATCATTGATCATCCTCAAGTTAAATTCTCTTTCTCTTAGACATGTTGGACGCTAGTTTAGTTCAGATAGCAATGGCATGTCAATCATTTTTGTTATACTTATAATCTATTATTTTTGTTGTACTAAATAGAAAAATCAAATAAATATCGACCCAGAATCAAATCCACAACAAGAATAGCAGGGTACCAGAGGTGCCACTGTAACCATAAATATAACTCACTATTGATACTTAAAAGTAGTCGACGTCAACTGCTGAGCTAGGAAGCAACGRCTAGCCAAACAAGGTCAAATTAGTCATAAGCCTAAGGGAAAAGGAGCAGAAACGGTTGGGAAACTCAATGGCTCATGAAAAATAGGGAAACACCTGATCATGTGGCAGTCGACGAGCAAGGGGAAAAATTCAGTCGAATATGAAGAAACAGCAGGAAGCCAAGAGATTGGCTCTGCAATTAGAAGGCCATAACCACCAGTACAAAGATCAAGGGCATGATCAACTGAATGGCCAATTGAGGTGGACATGGGCCTAGGAAATAGCAAGGAGAAAAGAGAAATGGCATAATAGTAGCCGACGTTCTCGGCCACGAGCCGACAAAAGAACGTTGCTCTGAGGAGTATAAATAAGAAGAGAGAACGCCGAGAAAACCCAATCAATCTACTCAACAATCAAGCAAATTATCTTTATTTTATCTATATTTTTCATTAAGTAGCTAATTTTTTTATTAGCTCTCTAGTGTTAATTGATTCTATTGGCTTTTATTAGGATAGTCTTACAATTTAGAACACTTATTTATTTTCCTAGAAGATAAGCATTTCCAGCTTAATAGCATAATCGATTAACTTATTCGATTTCTTCATTTTCTTTACTTCTTTCTTTACAGTTGTCTAGCTTATATAGGATTGTTCAGCTTGTTCATCTTATTAGCTGCGTCATTCCCCATTCAGCATAATCACTTGTTTAGCCTAAGTTAACTAAGTTGCATATTTCTGCTGCTAGTCATCCTTCATCATAATCACTTATTTAGTCTAAATTTACTAAGTTGCATCTTGCTGCTGTTTGGCATCCTTAAGCATAATCACTCGATTAGCTTCAGCTATCTTAGTTGTATCTTTCTGCTATTTAATATTTATTTGCAGTTCATATTTGTGTATCTTATTTTTTTTTTTTTTTGCTTCCTGATCAGCTAAAAGGTTCACWTTGCCGTTTTCATAGCCCCGGCAAGCACACACACGTATAACAATTTTTCATGGTTAGTGTATTTCATTTGCATTGTGAGATCTTACTAAAGCTAAYTTAAGAAYCCCAGATACAAAAAAGGTTAYTACRGATCCAGTGAGCCGATTACGCAGCTATCTAACTGGAACTCAAGCCTCGTTGTGTTAAAAAGTTTAGTACRTTACAATGAGGATAGCCAACTTGGTGAGCCAATTTTTGCTCACCTACACCTAGATTATGAGAAATCTAGTGGACACAAGCCACCATAGACATAGCAGCCAAGGAAGCAATAGTAATATTAGGAGYGACGAAGAACAGTGCGCTAATTGTTTATCAGATAGAGAAGACGAATTATGGGTGCATCTGCCTCAGTGCATGCATTGGTTTCACTTTTCTTGCGTTAATAGTTGGGTGACAACACACCATACGTGTCCAATATGTCTCCAATGGTATGGCCATGTTTCTATAAGCTGAGGTGATAATTAAGTTGTTGGTAGTGAAGAGATTTAGATCCTAGAGATTGTTGTTAAGATATTTATTTAAGATAATTTTAGGTGTATTTACTAGTAGTATTTGGTGTTTTTAAATAGTTTTATGTGTATTAATATAAATTTAAATGTACTATACATAATAGACTAAAGTTCAATAAATCAAAACTTGTTGTTTTGATAGGTTTCCATATGTTTTTAAGAAATTCTAAATGCCTACTTGAAATTTTTTAACTGAATAGTATTTATCCAACCAAAAGATATGATTAATATTTTATGAAGTAGTAATATCTGCAAAAAAGGCAGTGAACTTGTTCAAGCCAAGCACCATTTTATTAAAGTGTGCTTAGGTGAGGTGAACTATAAATACTCTTACGAATAGGCAAGTCCAACTTCTTTGTCAGCCTCCAATTCACTATGGAGCATGCACAGGTGAGTTAATGCAAAATATAATCCAGCAATTTACCACTATTTTTAGGCCTATACAGCAGAATGAAATACAAGGTTTAGTGCAACGTGAAATTCCGCCATACTCTAATCCAATTCCAACTACTTTCCTTTCTACCCTAATGAATAATCACTCTTTGGAAAGTCTGTGTAAGTACATAAGTTTTGATTCTCATGTGGAATATTTGAATTTTGAATTCTTTCATGCATTATCACTGAMTATAATGATCTCAAAGTCACATTAATTTATAATACATAGTTTTTTATTTTAAATATAAATTAATGTAACTTGAGTTATTAATTTATAAAACTTATAAAACTTGAGTTATTTTTTAGTTTAGTTATCATAATGTATTTGAATTATWTTTTTAGATAAAGATTACCAATCCTCTTAAAAAATTGTATTATTGATTTATTTCTCTTATTCAATCTTTTGATTCCGGTAAGATCGCCTATATAACTTGGCATGTCAGTATGGAGGATTAGAACAAATAGAGAAAGAAATATTCATGCTATGTTAGATTGATATACTAGCATTTGTTTGTAAGTAAATATTAAGAAATGTTTACTCAATGTATTTTTATTGSGATTTATTCTGGCTATTCATTCAACCTACTATTGAAAATTCATCTTATCCTGAGAAGATTCAGGAAGTTACCTGAAAGAATTTTCAACAGCAAGAACAAGAYGTTAACTCTTCTTAGTCAACAATTTAACAATCTATCAATGGCTACAAGATTCAACATRGGGGGAGTTTTTTATTTTTTTTAAAAGCTTCAATTTGTTGAAATGTATAAGTCCCTTGAATTTTTTGATTTAGTGAATTATGTTTGACACCTGGATGTAGTCTTATGAATATAGGCATTTATGCCGAATTATGTTAAATCGTGTCTCTACTATCTCTATTATAGGTTGATATATTTACATTCAATAGGTGATTCTTAATCTTATAAAGTAACTTACTAAAAGAAGTAATAATCAACACCATCATTCTGGTAGCAGTATATTGGGCTTCACCTATTCCACAATTCTCCTATAACCAGATTACAATGGCTTGAAAAARTACTTCCTAGCTGATTGGCTATACCTCATCTAGAGGACAACCTCATGTAGCGTGGTCAGCGCAGCCAGGGGGCAGTAGATACCCTGTGCCACTCAGGAAGTTTCTARTCCCTTTTTACCACAAGCTTTGAATTTTTCCTATATACTAGGGCAGTACATCCAGCGGACTACTGGGCAAAAACATTTTGCTACCCAGTTTCCTGTAAGCCAAACCCAAGATTTCAACATCCRGCAAACAATGCCGACTATGAGAACTCTAACAGCTCAGCCACACAAGCAAATACCTCCTCTCAATAGAGGATAGCAAGAGAGGTATATTCCAAAACGGGGGTATCAATTTGAAAGATAGCGACCAACCCAGGAGTTCGACCAACACAGACTCCTGCACCATGCAGTAACTGATGTATTAAGGAGACAGTTTAGGCTCAACATTGCTGGCAATTAACGTTTAGTTTAYAGGAAACCCTACCCAGAGTGGATAGACTATATAGCTATCAAGCCGCAAGGATACAAGACACCTGAATTTTTCACTTTCTCAGGAGACGATAATAAAACAACAATCGAGGACATTGGTTAATTCATGTCTCAAGGTGGAGAGCTCATCAACAGTGACTTGCACAAACTATAGTTCTTTTCTTTGTCACTAACTTGAATAAATTTTACATGGTACGCTAGCCTACCTGCCAATTCGATCAACAGCTGGGCCAATATGGAACGTCTATTCCATGAGAGGTTCTATAGGCCTACTATCGAGGTGTCTATTGCAGGTTTGCTAGTCGTAAAATAAAAAGCCAATGAAGATATAACYGACTTCCTGAGAAGATGTAGCTGACTTCCTGAAAAGACTAGGCAAATGAAAGGAAAATGTCCCACCTTATTACCAGAAGTTGAGTATGCTAGAACATCAATCGACCGTATGAATCCAAAACTAAAAGAGAAGCTTATCCTACAGGAGTTTTCTGATTTGTCCCGACTACTTTCCCATGTAATCCGTGCAAAAGAGTTCATCAAAGACAAAGAGAAATTTCGAGCAGCCAAGCTTAGCATGTGGCA
>MEJB01000051.1:5872174-5889225 GCA_001752375.1 Rhazya stricta
CCATTACTACTGTATCTGCTGAAACCTGCTTTTGCATCATTTTTTATTTTGAAAAAGAAGAGCAAGCTAGGAGACCAAGCCATAATTAAAATAATTTTCTTTGACATATCAAAAAAAGTGTTTCAAATCTTTGATCAGCCTGTTTAAAATAATAAGCATAATTAAGTGTCATGGACTGCCAAAGAGAATTTCCTTGTTTCGAGGAATTAAAAAAAGAAAAGAAGTATTGTAAATGCTAATACCCTTTATAGTCAGTCTTAACCAATATTGTGTAAGTTCAAGGAACATTATTTCAAGCGGCCATCCAGTGCAAGGCTGATTTAGTTTTTCAATAACAAAATACAGTCCCAGCGAACACTTAGTAGAATCATCCGTACTCCACTCTTCAAGATACCAGATCGCCAGCATTGATGATAAGCCGCTTCAACTGACAAAGAAGCTTGCTAGTGATCAGAGATAGATACATCTCATAGTTCATAAAACGGCAAGAGAAGTGCTTATTCCACTAAATTAATTCACGTATAAGCACCACAGTCATGCAAGACAAAACTCGCCTGCGTGCAAAACATCCTTATCATTCGTTTGTTTGGATAGAAGCATGTTCGTATTTCAAAGATTAATCTTGTGGCGGCTCCTCGAAGTATATCTTATAGTTGATAGTACTGGAGTCATCGAATGTAGTTAATCTATACATTACTAATAAATAGTACATTTCAATAACAAAGCTTAAATGTACAAAGTTTAATTCGATAAATACTCAAGAAAATTCATGATTATTGTTCATGTCAATATGAAATAACTATTCTGAAATCCAAATTTGAAGTTTTTCAAAGTCAAAATTCCCAGTTAATACACGATTTGTATGATTGAATCATTGATATTTAGTATATTATTATGCCTGATATAAATAATTTATATGTTAACATGAAAAGTTTTCAAAACTCATAACCATGTGCCCAACAATTCTTCATAAATGAATGAGGTAATTATTTATTTTTTGAAAGCATTTTTGATAAGGTTCTTGAAATTGTTTTCTCCTATAATTACAGATATGCAAATAAATGCAATAATAAATTGTATTTTTTAGAGTTTAAAAAACAAAAAGAAACTCTCCGAGTTATTCCTAATTTAGTTTTACCTGAAATTTTAACCTCCTCAGATAATTGCGATTGTTTCCTTAATGTATAAAATTCAGATTATAAAAGATGGGTCTCAATCTATATCCTATAATAAAAGCTACACTAAATGAATTGAAATAATTATCTTTATCACTAAATAAAATCTGTACTCTACTAAATTCAACTTGTACGTAACGTCATATAAACTCTATTAATTAGTCCTTTAAAACAACTTAGGAATTATGTGATTACATTCAAATTTCCATTAAACAGCTTGAATATTTTACAAATGTCATATAAATGAAATTAATTTAGCCAATATGTCTATATTGGATTTAATGACCTTTAATCTCATTAACTTGCTAAAAACTTAATTGTGCTAAAGAATAGACTTTGCACCTTTAAAGATGGCCCGGTTAGATAAAGGCACACTTACATAAATAGTGGGTGGCCACTTAGTAAGCCTACACAAAGTCCCACTATAAAATTATCAACCCCTTGAGCATATCATAAGGAGATTATTAGGTTGGAAGAGGTTAGTTCAGAAATGGATAGCAACCTATTAACAAAGTAACTTGCAACAGCTCTATCAGTTTTATGTTTATAAAGAATGCCAAATTATTTTGAGCCCTAGTGATAATAGAAGCCACAATAGTTCTTAATAAAGCTTTCTCACTCAGCCACATTCAATGAAATGGACATGTTCCTAGATTTCTATTTTCTTTCTTTTCCCGCCCAATTTAATTTCTTATTAATAATATAAACACATTTCATCCACGTAAGATAAATATATGCACCAATATAGTTTGACTTCTCATTTTTTTTTTTTGTTTTTTAAAAGCAAAATCTATTCAGCTTAGACAAAGTGGACTTCACCAAAAAAATCTTGTGCTTTACAAACATATAATCCAAAATAAAAAAAAAAAAAAGATAGACTTTCATACATCACTTTCATCAATATAAAAGAACTTCTTGCAATTTCAAATCTATTGGCAACAGAATTAAATTTATTACAATAATTATCAAAATAAGACACGAAGACTCATAACCAGAGTACACAACTAATTCGTGTTTAGACAAGCTAAAATCACATGATAAAAGCATATATCAAGAGTTATTTTTTCTTAAACYAAACTAAACGAAACAAAGGTTAATCATCAAATGAACAGACCTCAACAAAAACCAGAACAYGGAAACAAGAAAATCGACTTCATGTGTGTTCCAGCATAAGAGAAGGAATTACTGAGCTTACTTGATGCTGTTGCACAATGAAGGAGAAGAAGGAAATAACTGGCAGAGAAAATTATAAGAAAGAAACAGGGAATGAAAGAAGAAAGCTACATCAAGGAACAAGAAGGCTTTGGAAGTGAGAGGATGAGATGGARAGGAAAYAGTGAAAAATTGGAGAAAAGARGGCAGTGGAGAGCAGGTGAAAATCAGACAAAAGAAGAAGAAGAAAGACAAAGGCGGTGGTCGAGCTAAAAACAAAAGGGAGGATTGTTTCGGAGAAAGAAGAAAGAAGAAAGAGATGGTGTTAGTGATGAAAAGAAACATTAAAATAATACGAAGAAAAGATAGAAGAATAGAAAGGTGATGTGAAGGAGAGAGAGGACTCAGGAATCTTTTTTCTTTTCTTTTTTTTTTTAAAGAATAAGGATAATTAAGGTGATATAGTGGTGGTAAAATTTGATCAAATTAACCAATGAATAAAATGGATTAAAATAAATGAAGGATTTTAATTACCATTACTAAATAGTACTAGGGCTTATTTTTCATCCAATAAAATATTATTATCCGAATTCATTCAAACCAATGAACTAAACCATGATTCTTTTATTTAAAGTAATTAGTAAATTTATATAACTAAATAAATATTCGAAAAATATTTTAATTTCAAAACTCTTTATCTTGTCAACGTTTAGCTTCTTACATAGTTACATTTTATGAGGTTATATATTACGGATGATAGTTGGTAGAGATTTAGGGTTTTATATAAAATATGTTTATTAATTNATTTAGGGTTTTATATAAAATATGTTTATTAATTTAGTATTAAAAAATGACATAAAAAGTCAATTTAACTATGTAAATTTTTTTAAGATGTCACTCTACCTTGTTTTTACTTATTGATATCTTTTTCATGGGCAATTATTTATATCCCATCGTCGTTCACCACGAGAAAGGGTGTGACCACATTACTGGTATCCTCCACACCAGCTAAGGCTTCCACTAGCCGATTGAGTCCCCAGTAGATGAGGAAAAGAACCAAGGCAGCTAGCGACAGAGGTTGATCGTTCTTCAATAGGCCGACATAATATTGTTAGTCGACTACGACGCCATAAGAAGCTGAAAAGAGAATGTACTTGCAAAGCCAACAGAGCTAACATAGCAGGAAAGCCCTGTGCTCATTCTCAAAAACAGTAGTCAAATCGGCCATATTAGCCTCAACAAACTTGGGATAGCTGGCTAGCTGCTTATGAAATTTAGGCGAAATTCTTTCCTACTTGTATTAGCATACAAAATTAGCAYATCAGTGGGCACATCCTAYAGGGTTRGGGAAAAGATCCYTGAGGAAAGTACGAATGCTTAATGGCCGACAACCATAATGGCAGAACGACCATCAATAGATTCCGATCAATACTCAAYTGAAGATTGGACGACTACTGAATGGCATGATRCCCCCCCAAAAATTTTGGCSGCTYAGCCCAAAGGTCAAARCTTGCGAGTTGGCCTGACCAACAGCTRAAGCTTTTCAGCCACCTGGATAAAGTCCAGTCAAAACAGAGAAAGGAAGGCTGAAGCCTTTGGGTTTAAGGAAGGTAAAGGCAATTGTAGAAATGGGTGGCTAAACCACCAGATCCAAATTGTAGAAATATATGGAAGGGTCATGGCAAATCAGGACTCTGTTGTCGATGAGTTGGGAGTGATCAGAAGCTTCGCCACGAGAAATACTGTTGGAAAACATGGTTGTCTGATGGTGGGTCGAAGGAAGTAGTCGGAAACTAGYGGCAGGAAGTCAAAAATGCCAGGAGAAGCGGAAAACACCAATAAAAGATTGAAGAAGAGAATCCAGAGTCGTTTCTTTTTTTTTTTTTTTTTTTTTTGCATATTTTCAAAACTGTCAAAATGAACGGGTATGAGAGTTTATAAGTTACAAAAAGGATTCATCATGCATTGGTAAGCCAACTGGCTAAACGAATAGCTTAGCTATTCAGATTCATCAGCTAATAGGGACTCAACAGTCCCCTAGAAGCATACAGGAAAGGCAAATGACACCAAGCTTCAACCTAAACTCGATTGCTCAGCACAGCTGATTAGAGGGCGAAGGCTTGGAGGCATGTGTTGGACCCCCTAAAAATAGTTGATGTCAACGGTCTGAGGTAGGTAGCAACGCTAGCTAGTAAGATCAATGACAGAGTCCCAAAAGGAAAAGAAGTGCCAAATGGCTAAAAAACTCAACAGGTAATGAGAAGTTCAAAAGTAGGAGTGTATCAAAGCGGATTAGCCGATGAAGCAAAGAGGAAAACGTCAGCTGAATGAAGAATAGGCGGGAATCTAGGATACGGCTCCGCATTAGCATAGGGCATAACCACTTTGACCGAAAACTTAGGCATAATTCAATAGAATGGCCCCTCCCCCGATTAAGGTGGACGTGGGCCGAAGAATTAGCACGGGAAAAGGAGAAATGGCATAAAAGTAGTTGACTTTCTTGGCCACTAGCCAGCAAAAAGAACGTTGCTCAAGAGGAGTATAAACAAGAAGAGAGAAAGTAGAGACAAGCCCAATCAATCAACTCAACAATCAAGCAATTTATTTTCATTGTTATGTCTTCGTTCATTAAATAGCCAGTTTTTTTTAGCTTTTCTAGTGTTAAATGATTTCTTTGGCTTTATTAGGATAGATTTATATAACCTTATTGTGTAATGTGTATGCATTAGAATACTTATTTGATTTCTTAGATGATAAGCATTTCCAGCCTTAATAGCATATTTGATTAGCTTATTCCACTTATTTGCTTTCTTTATTGCTTTCTTTACTATTTTCTTTAAAACTTTGTAGCTCATTTATGATTACATAGCTTGTTTCATSTTATTCACTACATTATTTTCCCAATCAATATAATCACTAGTTTAGTTCAAGTTAACTTCGTTGTATCTTTCTGCTGCTTAGCATCCTCCAATATAATCACTTATTTAGCCTAAAGCTAACTAAGTTATATCTTTATGTCGTCTGACATCTTTCAGCATAATCACTCAACTARCTTCAACTATCTTAGTTGCATCTTTTTGTTGTCTGACGTTTTTTACAGTTTACGCTTGATTGATGGAAACCTAAGGACTCAATCGTATGGATATGTAAAATATAGGATTTCCAATCCTAGTAGGAAAGGGAGGGAAAAGGAAGTGTTGGTTTCAGAAGACGAAATATCTAGTATATTTATTTTTTCATTTTATACCTTTTTCGCCGAGGGACGGAGGAGGCTAGTTTAGCCGAAAGATGGTTATCGGTTCAAGAATGTAAGGTGCCCTTGCATTTCGTCGATTACTATGCCCTTCCTAGTATCTGGATGCCTAGGTATCCGCTATAGAAATGGGATCCCCAATAGCTGGAGACAAAAGATTCATATGAGAAAACATTTTTGGATATCAAACTGACCTCCCCCTAAGGTAATTTTAGTATGTGAGCATAGGCATACTATATAAGACGGGCTTGCCATCTGATCCATTCGTTCGTTACTCGATCGCAAACATTTCTGGAACATCTCTAGCAGAACTGCTGCTAAATCCATGGCCAGGTAAGAGACAACTTGGAATTAAGAGAATACCTGTGAGATCACCTTTCCTATCCTTTCCCCGGCCCCGCGAAATAATACTGGGGCATGAGAATGGCTATTRACCCCCAAGAAAAAGACGAGGTTCCCCAGCAAATAGGGTAAAGTCCTGCTTTCTATTCAGAAAGCTGCATAAATGAATATATAACCTACAGAAAAGTGGTCTAATCCAACTAATCTTGCTTGTACATTGAGTAACTCTTGGAAGTCAAGCACAGGCTCATTCATAGATCTTTGGGCCTGTTTTGGTCTGTTTATTCCCTGATCGGCTAGAAGATCCACTTTGTTATTTTCTTAATCGTAGCAATACCACAATTTTTCCTGATTAGCACGTTTCATTTGCACACTTTGTGAGGGCTTGCCAAATCTAACTCAAGAACCCCACATATAAAAAAGAGATTGATATGGATCCAGTGAACCTGTTATATGGCTAGCTGACTGGAACTCATGCCTCGTTGTGTTGAAAAGCTTAGTATGTTACAATCAGAATARCCGAGTCGATTAGGCAGTTGTGCACACCAACAATAACTAAACTAGAATTTATTTTCCATACAAGAAATGGTGTTGAGGTATGATGAGCAAGGCGTCCACAAATACTTTGGCTTAAGTATTTTACTTAGATTCTTGATTGAAGTTTCAAAAAATTGAAATGTGAGGATTTGTTTGATGTTTTCAAACTATTAATGTTGCATAGTGTTTCTATTTTGATTTTTCAGTTTTTATTTTTAAAAATACWTTTATTTTTTTGTTTTGAATTATTATTTCCAAATTTGCTGAAAATACTTTTAATTYGCATTTCTAACAACTATTTTTTTWAAAAATGAAAAATTGGACAAGACTTTTTCTTTAGAATTTGGCAAAAAAGTATTTTTACTATTTATAATGAATTTGCTTGTGAATTAATTATATATTCTATTAATCAATGTCACTATACTTTCAAATTAAAATTAAACAACAAAACAAAAAAAAAATGAAGTTATCGTCTATGTAGAAAGAATTGGGCTGTAGAGAAAAAGAAAGGGAACGTACGTTTTAATTTTAAGAGAGTATTTTACAAGACAATTAACATTTTGATTGATTTTGATTTTCACTAYAGAATTTTTCCTTTGGCCTCTAAAATTTTTTACATGTTCAGAAACATGAACAAGAACATCTTTTAACTATTTTAAAAAATTATAAATAAAACAATAATGCGAAAATAACAAAAACAATACAACCATAGCTGGAACGACATCAAGTATAAGAGCCAAATACGCAAATTTCTTAATATGAAGCACAAGGGAAAATTTTTGGTGACCCTATTATAGCTTACGATGCTAAAAACTAATGATGAAATCACAAATAATCGAACAGGTTTCTGACCATATCGCAATGTTGAAGGAAGTAATGAGCGAAATAGCATTTGGCAGCTGCCACATCCATTTACGTCAAAGTCTTCCTTGTGCAACCCAATATTTGCTAATCACCAACCAACATTGGATATTTCGTGCCAAAAGGATAGAAGAATATTAAAAAATGCTGAGAAATGACCACTATATTCATTTCTTTTAGATCTTCAGCTTTATTTTTACTTATTTTTATGCTTCAATAATTTATAAAAACTTATTTATATTACATTGCGATATAGCATGATGGAATCCTATGAGACTTTTCACGAGTGAGAAAATTAATTGAAGGATAAAAATATCATAATCAATTAACCCAAAAAAAGATATAAAAAAAAAAAAGAAGATGGATTTAAAGAGATCAGGATGCAGAGTAAATTTAGAAAATGTACACAAGATCATAAGTAAATTTTAAACATTTCTAAGCGAAACTATTACTTCCAACCATCAAAATTTCTATTTTACAGGCACTGTAACAATAGCCAACATTTATTTCTATATATGCCAAAAACCCCCTGCCGAGAAAAGAATAGGCTATCACTGCTCAAGCAAATAGCACTAATCAGCGGGAGTTTCTATATAATTAGAAACAAACCTACGAACAGTGAAAAGCTTTTACACAAGAATATAGTATATCATTCACATCAATCTTCTGAATAACATCCCTATGGACGTAACCGCCATCCACGCTCAGCGAGAGCTTTATGTACCCGGCTGGCTGCCATACAGGTATCATTTAAGGGAGGATAACTCCAGCTTTCCGACATCTGAGTATAAGAAAAGTATAAAAACTAAAGAGTATAAGTAATCAGTTGTATTAAAAAGCATCCAAGAGAGGCCGTATGTCAGAAGAACTAGCAGACATTGAAATATCAATCGGACTAAACCATCAGTATTCAAGTACAGATAATATCTTGTTTAAGGATGCACGGATGCTGCTAAGGGGCTAAAAAACAAAGCAATGTAATCCCTCAGATGCAAGTATAAATCATAAACCTATTAAGTTAATTGATTTAAAAAGAAAACAATTCCAGCAGCTGACAAGAAACAACGAAACCCATTAATTAGGCTGAACAATTAATTAAAGAACATATGAGGATTCAAACTGTGAGTGGGAAGCCCACCCATTTAGACTGAATTTCGAATAGGCCTGGATCTCTATTTACAACTAACTCTCTTAATGCAAATCAATAGTCTTATATCATACTGACATGCTATAGTGATCCTGAACCCTTCTTCTCAGCTACATCCCCAAAAGAAGAAGAACAAAACTGGGCCCACCAAAAAAGAAATGRAGAAGAAGAACATGGGAATTGACAAGTGATATTATCTCAAATAAAAAATGAACATGAAACTCAAATGCCACAGAAGACCCACTTTCCTGCTCGAAATGAGCATATATATCACAAAAGAATCACTGTCTGAGCTTGGTAGAAAGACATAGAAAATTTAGAAGAAAACACACAAGTGAATAAAGATTAATATCTATTTCCTCTCATGCTGAAATCTCAGTCACCAAGAATGCAGAATAACCAATATTACTTTTTCTTATTTTGATATTAGCAGAAAGGTCAATAACTGTTACTTACATCCTCAAGACCTGTAAATGGCCGAACCAGCCCTCGCTCCCTCAAATTTTTGTGGAACTCCGCAAATTTCCATGTACAACGTTCAGCTCCAATGACATACACAGGCTTACTGCAATAGCCGTGTGTGATATGTTAAGTATTTATATGACAGTTCAATTAGAATCAAAATTTTAATACAAATATAGCAGGAACCATTAAAGTAATCCTTCTGAAGCATACCCAGTGCTGCAAGCTTCACTCAACATACTAACTGAGTCTGCTGTGATAACGAAAGCATCTGCCCAAGCTAGATGCSCCATGTGTGGATTTGGTTCTGGAATAATGACACAATAGGAACTAATTACTTATTGAAAGGAAATTCTCAGTAATTAAAACTTAAAGATTTCCCAACAAAAGTTAATGTATGGAGAAAAAGATTACCTTCACCATTCSAAATGTATACTTTTGGATGAGTTCCAAGTTCTTTCACCACTATATTTGATATCTTTCCAATAAAACCAACAGAAAGAATATGTGAAGGAGGGTCATATATCAACTGAAGTATCCAAAATCTAGGTTCAAATTAAAGTGGTTAATATGAATACCTTTTCTGGTGTCCTCCTTGAAAAAGATATTCTCACAGTCCCGCAGCTTGCAAGAACATTGTGCAGAGAGGCTATCAACTGCTTTGCAAGATCCGTGCCATATCGACAATACCCTAATAAAATACAAAAAATAAAGATACAAAAGAAAAAAAAAATTACTGACTACCAGCATTATACGAGGCAGATAACAATTAGAAAGAAAGGGAATAAATATACAAATACGAGTATTAAAAGAACAAAAGAAAAGAAAAGAAAGAGATGCCAATTAGAGAAAACTTAGCAGTATACAAGTTGGTACAGTTTCCAAGAATTTCTGTTGATTGGTCTGTCATTCAAGCTCAAATTGACATCTAATACCTTGATCTTTTATTAGCTCGAGAATGTCTCACATAAAATGGAAGTGACGAAAGTATAGCCTATTTACCAAAGAGAAGATATATAAACACGGGGAGGTTCACTGATTCAATTACTATACCAGATATTCAACTTTGAAAATGACAAAACTGAATTAAGTAGACAAATTGATCATTTTCAAAGGCTTTATATCCTACAAGATGACTCTAGGCTCAGCTACAGGATAATCTGATAGTCCATTAAGTCATTAGCATGAACAATATTAATCAAGCAAATGCCTCCCACATGAATCTCCCTTAACAGTTGAAAGATACACATATAGACACATGACCACATATTGGTACACACATAATAGACATCCACCAATGACACTTACCTGTACTACTGTTTGCTTTCAAAGTTCAGACATTTTGAGGGTGATGAGTAGCCAATATGTTATTAACCAAGTTGCAAAACTTCGTTACGCGGCAAGATTATAGCACACAGAAAGTGTAAGAACCTCTAGAACAATTTATTGTCGTTGCTTCTAATATCTAAACCATTACTAAATTATAGGAAAAGAAGATAAATAGGAAGGCAACATAATTCAGCGCATCTCTAACCACTATGCCAGAGAAAGGAAATGAATGAAACAGAAAATTTGAGCAAAACCAGCAATCCAAATCAAACAAATAAATGTCAAGGATTACAAAGGATAAGAATGTTACTTGTAGGGCCTCCAATGTTGACAACAAGTAAGGGCTTGGGTAAAGGTGCAAACTCATTGTGCCAAGCACTGGCTGCACTACGCAAAGTAGCAGCATCAATCTGATGAAGAGCCCCTACAGTAAGAACCTGAGTATGTAGAATATATGTCAATCTGAGAGACTCAAAGCTCAGTTAAAGGAGAAATATTTCTAGTTCTGTGAACTATTTTAACAGATGATAACAGGAACACTTACAACATGCGGATCAGGAGGTTCCCGCGGAGTTATCCACTTACGCAAAAATCGAGGAACCTGCTCTTGTGCATGAGGAGTCAAAGGATAATAGTCATGTTGAGGTGTRATCACCAGGTCAAACCTTTCTAAATGGGACCTTGGATGCTGAATCTGAAACCAAAATGTGAGACAGATGTAAAAAGTCTTGTACCAAAAGATAGTACAGGCAGAGATAGACACATCTTACAAGATAATATTGAACGCAATTCACTTTCACCATAGAGGATGATTTTGGCTTATGTTCTACGAGAAGGGAAAAGAAAGCAACAAACTAGCATGCTAAATAATGTTGAAGTAGAATACAGAAGAATGTTGCACTCCATAAGTAAAATTATTCAAGGAAAGAGAATCAAAATTTGATGACAGAGAGAAGTAATAGAATAGGAACTTGGTTATGAAATGCTAAAAAACAAGATAACTTTTGAAGGCAAATAAAGGAAGGAAGAGGGAGAGAAAGAACGAGACGCAACCACACCAGCTAACTTTTAGGAATTCATTAGCATTATCKTCTTTYACCAGGCATGATKATTAAAAGCCAAAATCAAAATTCTAATAGAATTTGTCCTTATAGCATGTAAGTGGTATATGGCATGAGATGCTAATGTAAATCAAGAAAATAGACTGGCATGRCYTTACCAAGCATGAAGATATATAACTTGTATCTTAGTGTTATCCATAAGAATGTCCTAAATCATTGCTAATGACAAAAATGAATATTCATGCACAAGCACATTCGAAGAACTAGAAAAGAAGGGCTAGACAGAGAAGGCAGTTGGATCCTTGAGGGTGGAAAATTTCCATAATAAATGCTTAACTTGAAGATTATACTTAACCATTGGAMAAGATCAAAATCCAACCACTGAAGCCTTTTTATTTACCTTTTCATGTATTCTTTATTTTTATTTATTCTTGGGGGGATGGTTGTTGAGTTCAAAACTCAAGAGAATAATTTGCTGCTTATAATTATTTGCAGCATAACTCTCTTTTGCAGACCACCCGGGGAAAAAAAAAAAAAAAAATAGAGAAACAAAGAGCTGGTCAATTGGCATCACATTTCCAGCTGAGATAACACTAGAGACTTATCAAAAATGATGACGAAAATTTTGACAAAATAAGCATAATTAAACTCAGAACGCCAAATTAAGCAATGTAACTTTGTTACTTGTGTTGCAAAGCTCTCTAACAACTTATGAAACAAAGATAAATGATGATATGCTAGCTGTTCAAAAGAATAGGTCTCCTCACAGACCTGGACAACAAACACGTTATCAGATGCCAATCTTCTGATGGAGCTTGCTATTGAAATGGTATCTCTGCCAGATGCAACCACCAATAATGGTCCTTCCCTGGAACGAAATGAGAATCATATTTTAACATAGAAATAAGAACAATGAAACTTGCACCATATATTTCACAATTTACTTCTTTAGTTGAAAACTTAAAGCAAACAGTTTATTCTGTTGATGTAAATTAATTCCTCTCAATTGTTTCTTCAGTTTCTTTCTCCATAATTAAACAAAAAAATTAATATTCTAAAGCCAAKAAATCAAATTTATCAAACAAAGACTGAACACAAATACTTTATAATTTGCCATAAGATCGAACCCAAAGCCACTAGAGACCAATTGAAGATAGCAAAGTTGTCAAGACTAAAGACAATTTCGTTTCCTAAGCTTTTCCTTCAATCGACACACATGCCTATTTTCAACAACAATATGGCAAAAGAAGTCCAATCTCATCAATATATGGTTGAAACCATTTTCTCATGGCTAGTAGATATATTAACTCTCATCTTAAACCTACAAAGTAAGATTTACATTTCACATAAAAAAGAATGTGGTGTAAATTAGAGGTACGCAGGAACCCAAATTCATATTTGAGCTGTGCTATGTCTTTCTATAAATGCTTCCAAATTTCTGAACCAACCAATAGAGTATGGAGCCAAGTAGTAGCACCAAAGGCAGAGAGTTTAGTATCACCTTAGCAGCTACCACARTTGTGAACAAGAGGTCATTAAAGTACAAAACTGAGATTGGCAATACCATTAATTAAATATGAAGAKAAGAGAATAAATTTCATTTGCTGTTATCATTTTAGAATAGCTTAGTTAAAATCACTAAAGCAGACAAGGAACATTTAGTAGCCACTCAAACTATGACAAAAGCTTCTGAATCCAATTAATAGTGTCATATAAATCAAGAAAGTCATAGATAATGCTAAATTTACAGTCCACTCACAAATTAATCAATTGAAACATAAGTTACATTATTTTCCAAAATTGTAGAATTTTTATACTCTAGACTGGAAGATAATCACATCTTGGGTATATCAACGTATTTGGACCTTCTTCATAGTCTTAGTTCTGGTCATTCTAGTGAACTACGTTTCACTCGGATGGTTCTAGTGAGTTCAGTTAGCTCAACATGCAATAAATATTCTCCACGTGAAAACTAAAACCAATTTTTTCCTTGTTGATTTATGTTAAGGGAAATATTTTTCTAGTCCATCATGAATTTTCACAAAAAGCACTCCAAATTGAAAAAACTGTAGATATATATTCTCTTCCCCCCCCCCCTCTTTCTCTTTCCTAACTCAGGCACTCATTCAGATTGTTTCAAAAAGCTTCAAAGATCCCTATATTTCCTGCAGGAAAAATATTGAAATGCTTTCTGTAAAAGACGCTTTTAGACTTTACTTACCTGTACATTCTGGATGTAGAAAGATATCTCTGCTTGACCTTGTTTGGCCTAATTTCCCAGAAAAATTGATTTCAAAAAGCTTTCAAAGATTACTCTATATTTCCTTGAGTTCAGTGCAAAATATTTGAAAATGCTTTTCTGTAAAGATTCTCTTTGCTGGTTTTTAGTGAACTTTTACTTACTCTGGTACATTCTGAATGTAGAAAGATATCTCTGCTTTTCTGAACATTCTAAGTTTTTGACTCTAAATAAAAGAAAATAGAGAATTAAATTTCTAACTCGATTCCTATAATGTGGGTGCAAAACATTCAACTGTTTTGCAAAGGTAGATTGAATAATGCCTCAAAGATTCCTAAATATCAACAGTTTCAACATGATGGAAATCCTACGAAATGAACATGCCAAAAGATTTAATGGCAACGAAGGAGGCTTGCTCTCTCTAAAAATATCAAAGTTCTGAATAAATCAAGGAGGAGCCTTCCAAAGATTGTATACCCAAAGCGAAGCATCCTATGCAGATCTCTCTATTCTTTAATGAAGACAACCAAACAAAGAACATATACAAAATAATTCTGAGATGATGAGCACGGCAATCATTAAACTAAAYGCAAAATAAGAGAAATGCTGGAACCTCTACACAATTTCTGTTGGTTGTCTGCAGCTTAAGAACACACAGATGCTTCCCAAGTTTCACTTGTTTATTTAACATGCTACTTATTCGGCTTCATGATCAGTCTAAAATGTAATTTGTTTAATAATATTCAGAGACTCCCCCTAAATATAGGTTACTAAAGGGATAGCAAGGGGCTTATTTTAAGTTGCGCTTATACTTCCCCAATTTCCATTACAGTACCAGGCATTCCATGGGGGGAAAAAAAAAAATACCTCTTGAGTAAATCCAAGCATCAGTTGCATGCTTCCTCCAATTAAAATTATATGGAAACTATCCATTGAATCTAAGTTCATTTTTAATACGAAAAGTAAAAACTATTATTCACCACATGAGGTTTTGGTTTTTCATCCACCACACAAGAAACCTAATAAGTTCTGACCAGAAACAAATATAAAAACTAATACGAAATGTGTCCAGTTGAAGAACTTACATCTCAAAATTTTCACGTGCCATACTTACAATATTCTTTACATCAGCTTCTAGAATAGATGAAAGACCTGTCGTGCAACCATTTTCCATGGGCACAGGCATTAGCCTTTTCCCTCTTCCAGTGAATAAAATTCTTGCATAGCCATATATCCGGCTTATAATGACATATATCTTCTTGTGGACAGAAACTGGAAGCCAATGCAGCCACTCATTGATTCCTCCTGTTGGCCTTGAAACCCGCTGCACATGTTTGAAAAATCGATGACATTGCACAAACATGACCGAAGATAACTGAACAATGCTTCAACTCATGAAACGGACAATTTGGAGTTTATGATGCTAAATATCTACCCATGCACATGTGGAAGAGATTGATCCTACAGYAATAAAATAATTTCCGATCAATACTCTTCCAACTATAGAGCAAAAAATTAGCTTTATTTCCTGATAATTCAGGGAAGTTGTGTTGCTACAATTAAGCATCAAATTCACAACATTTCCCATGTGCAACTACCAATTCAAGACAACCAAACTACATAAACCATAAGGCTCCGAGAAATGCATGATCTTCATGTGGATTTATGCACACAAATTTGCCAGAATATTTGCATAACAAAGCAAACATGGATTTTTTTTGGTTCTTTTTTTTTTTAGGGGGGTTCAATTCTAATCTAATTCCTCATACCTCCTCCAATTCCCAATGCATTAAACACCGCCCAACTATGCAAAAGGAACAGTATAGTAGTGATGTTTTATTGCATAAAAGAAACAAGCACTGAGCTTTGTACAAAATCATCCTAAACATTTATTGTTCAAGGTTCTTACGTCCAGCAGACATATATTACAAGAAATAAAAGTTAATGTACATCACAAAAAACCCCAAATAAAATGGAACTTACATAGAGAGTATGCTTGTCGGAGAGGCCAAGAGCATGGACTAGACCGATGCTTTGATTCTCAGAAGCCGAGAAGCCATTACCAATGATCACTGCTCGTCTAATGACRCCGTAGAYTCCACCCTCAAATATGTCCGGCACACCTCCACCACCTCCCACCCCTCCTATTGCCCGTGGACTCGCCGGCGGCTCCGGCAACCTTATTGGTTTCATTTATCTCGTACTTCAGCAAAATTATGAATTTAAAACCTTAGAGGAAATTTGAAACGGTATAGAAATTGAGGTCTTGAGATAAAAAACTATAGAATATGTAAATCTAGAGATGTCTTGAGATCTTCCCTGAGCGACTGTGGGTAGAATGGAGTGTTGCAGTGAAGAAAAAGTATTGAAATTGAAGTTTTAATTCTTGATGTATGTGAGAGACGAGAATAGAATTGGAGAGAGAAGTTGAGATGATGCCGCGGTGCGGGGTGGCTTGGCTGACTCTGGCTGGTCGGCTGGCTTGTAACAGCCACAATGTTGTTCAATTCCTTTCTCTCCCTCTTTGCCACGTTTCCACTAGATGCTCTTAAATACCCCAAAACACCAGTCAAACAAGAAGCATCTACTGTTTGGGTTGGTTGTTGAGAATCAGCAAATCTATTAAAATTTCTAGCAAAAAATTACAGATTCGTTTCAAATCTTAATTTTCCAATTGCTCGCGAAGAATTCGCAACACTTCAATAATGAGAACATATGAAACAATAAGTAACACTCAATCAGGATTCCAGTTTGACACAGAAAAACACGCAAACTCAGACTAACCTCCTTTTGGGGCAAAAGAGATGGCGACGGGGCTGTTGATTCTTCCCTCGATCAGTAATTCCCTCTATTAAAACAGAAAAGTGGAAAACTGACAAGTTAATAAAGTCTACTAAAAAGAAATTGAAAAACTACTTTGACAGAAAAATAATAATAAGAACAGAGATAAGGCCAGAAGTTATTGCAGAATGAGGGGAAAAGAAAGACTTTTGCAATTAAAGTTTATGCAAAAACAACAACAATAAAAGTTATGAAATTCATACAAAATTGAGGAATCGAATTCCAAATACCTAGTAGAAATAGAGGAATAATATTTTTATGGAGGGCACTTCACAATTTCTATTGGGACTTCTATAAAATTGGCCCAGAGATATCTAATGAAATCAAAGGAAAGGAAAAACTGGCCTCCAAGGTATTACAGTTATGGAAAACTCGCGTCTTCCAGAATTGGAATATATATAGAGAGAGGTTTGATAAGGAAACAAGAGACACTTGTTTCTTTATATAAAATTGAAGGGACTGGGAGAGTTCGAGTACCTTTAGCCCAAGGACTCTCTATTCTATTCCAAAGAGCCAGAAGTATTAATCGACTCTGCGGCCTTATTCATATCTTTAAATTTTTTTTTTTTTTGAATAAACCTAATCATATCACAATTGGGCTTGAAAAATGAAATGTTTGCGAAGTAAAGAAGGCCGTTTATAATTTCTTTAA
>MEJB01000051.1:5913296-5953324 GCA_001752375.1 Rhazya stricta
TTATGTAAAACACAAGAACTTAAAGGTTCTTCACGTGGGGGTGGATTCATGCTAATAGGGTAAGGCACCACCTAAATAAGGAGTTGTCATGAATAATAGTTGATCGGTAGGTCGTTTAGAAAGATTCTAAAAACCTTTCAAGTTTATAATCTCTTCGATCTAGGCACGGGAGAAAAAAGGTCATTGTCTTGAGAAGAATTTCGGAGATTTACAAGAAGTAAACCTAACGGGAATCATGATGATTCAATTATTTGCGTTTAACGATGTGCCTAGAACATTGTAACCAGGCGTATGTAATTCGAGGGGATATCGTGAACGGTATGAGTTCAACACGATAACAAAGAAGGTGATAGGAAAAATGTTCAAATTTTAACCTAGCTTACCCCATAAAGGAAAAATCAAAATTTTACTTAACCTATTAAGAATTAGTGTAAGAGTTAATTTATACTAACTGAATTACGTATTGTGGGAGATCAGGGGAACCAAGTGAAATTGAGTAGAGGGATTGAACCTTTATATTTTATAAAATTCACTCAACTATGGAATCTAAATTTGTAGCATTAGCGGAGATTGGAAGAGAAGCTGAATAGGTTAAGGATTTAACGCATGAAATCCCATTAGCAAAAAAGAAGAATTCTTCTATTTCGATCTTGTATGATAGTCAAGCTACTTTGTCAAAAACATAAAATGAAGTGTACAATGGTTAGTCCAGACACATGAGTCTAAGACATGACTATGTGAGGAAATTAATTAGAGATGGGATAATTCTACCTCTCTTGTACAAAGTCAAATGAGAATTTGGCCAATCCACTTACTAACAGCTAGTAGGATGGGGTTAAAGCTCCTTAACTAAATCCACCAATAATGGCAACCCTACGAAACTATACTATTAAGTATATCTTAGATTCAAGGGTAACAACAAGTTAGTCGATAAGTGGATTGTTGCAGCACTTAAACTAGACAAAGAAAAACAAATTTTAAGGAATCCATTTTCCTTTCCTCCTTAAAATCTTTCAACATGAATTCTAATGGCTCTGTTTGGTTTTAGGATTTTGGTGAGGGGAAAAATAGAAAAAGGAAAAGGATTATTGAAAAACCAAACATTGTTTTATTAGAAGGAAAATATTAAGGAAAAGGAAGATGATTTTRAACTTCTGTATGTTTATTTAGAACAATGATACTCAAACTTAAGCTTGGGAAGGACAGAGTCTCAAACAAGCTTACTCGGGCCGAGAGTAAACTTGCATATTTCATAATGAATTTCAAATAAATTACTATTAAACTGATTCAATTAGGTTAAAACTTGATCCCCATCAACTCAACTAGTTTAAGCGTTAAATTGCAAGCTCTCCTGGAAACAATCTTGATGATAAAAGTCCATTCCAATATCATGAATTCCAATTAACTCCAAAATAAAGTAATCTCTGAAATGATTGAGGTTGAGCAAAGCTCAGAGTTTGATGGCTATGAATTGATTCATCAAGATTAGGTTATTACTCCACTTTGCAAAAGTAGGCCCTAAGTATGTTGGCAAATCATGCAAGAAAAAGGCTTGTAGTATTGGAGTTATAAATTCTCACGCACAAATTGAATCTTACTAGAAAAAGAATACAAATTTAAATGAAGCAAATTAAAATCTGTGAAAAAATGAAATAATTTTCCAAGATCAATTGAAGTTCCAAAATCTAAGCCTTGGATGCAAGACCAGCTTTGATTTTCTGAATGGTAGCAAGATCATTCTTGAAGGACTTAGCAAGAATTCCAACATCAACACCAGTGCCAAACAAGTTGTAGGAAGTGAAACAGTACCTGCATTTACACTACCAAATGCAGATATAGCCGCAGTAGCTGCATTTGCATCGGTTTTGTATTGAAAATGCACGAGTGCTTTTGGGAAGATGAACATGTCCCCATATTGAAGAGTTTCAGTGTAAAGTTTGTTAGTTGTGTCCACGACACCAACCTCAAGACTCCTTTTGATCACAAACAATAGTTCTGCAGAACGAGGGTGTGTATAAGGAGGATTCATACTACCTGTAGGAAACTAGAGAACAGCCATGGATACAGTCTGGCCATCTAGGACTGGAAATTCAGCTTTGCTAGCCTTTGTTGCTTTGAAGCTTAGAACCAAAATTATTCCACGCATAGTMGTGAAGGTGAAGAGATTTCCATCCACCTGACTCACTCACGTTTGTAGGGACTAAGAAATCAGATGTAATATCAGGATCACTTGTTTCGCCATCCAAGAATTGGCAAAAACAGCAAAAAGGCACAAGAGAGTGATCTTCATTAAGAATGAGGTGATCGTAAGTAGACTATAGATGAGGAAATCTTGTAAGGAATGTTGTTTTTTTAGGTTCTGAGATATCGTATTTTGTTTTCAGGGAAGTAGGCAACAAGAAAGAGAAGTTAACTAGCCGGCTGCCGGGATAGATGATCACTAAGTCCCTTTTGCATTTTCAAATTCTTTCATGACATAGTTGGGTCTGCATTCGGCTCTCAAAGATTTGCTACCCTTTCAATGAAGCTTCGCAAATATTTAAGTATTTATTATTGTAGTAGCATTTATGGATAAACACTTAAACCACAGATATTTTTAACGTAAAGCGTTGGTTAAAATATGAATCATGCTTTAGATAGTAAATTGAATGGTAAAAGTTAAAAAATATTTATATTTGTTTGTTAATCTAGAATAGACTTTATGAATTTACATTAATAAAAATAAAATTCATTTTCCACTTGACCTGTACTTTATCACTAATGTCTAATTACATTCGGTCTTGAGTTATTCTTGATACTTATATCATGACTCTCCAACATATATGCCAAACTTTGCATTCTCTTATAGAATAATGCTACAATCTTGGCCAAAGGACCAAGATACCTTCAAGGAGGCTTCGAGGCATGCACCAAAAGGCATACCCAAAAACTACAACCTTGGTCGTAATAGTTTAGCTCGGCTCAAGAGCTCAGTGAGCTTAACTACGTTTAGTATTTTCTTCTAATTATGCRTATAATTTGTAGAAACAACCTTGTTTATTAGACTAATGACATTCAAGCTCAAGTTTTCAAATGTTGTTTCTYGATCTATTTATTGGAAGCTCTTCCGAAAATAAAGATGGCARCYTGGCAGATATCTGCTAAAAGTTTATTTACCAAAATGTTATGATTTATCAATATCCGTATAAAAATTTAACGAATTTAATGTCGACATTTTAAAGAAAACTAAATTTATTTATAACGATAATCAAATTTATCAGTTTATCTATCGGATGCCAAACAATCTAAATAATGAAATCTTATATGCGTTTTTTTTCCTAGGCCATGTAGGGAAGATTGACCTTCGTCAACCACAAAAAAGAAAAGTGAAATGCAAAAAAATAATTATTTATGATTTTAAAAGTAGATTGATAAATGAATAAATAAATTCTCTCTTATAAATGACATTGTGTGAAATTTTCCTATGATAATATCGTTATATATCAAAAATAATTAAACTACTTTCAGCTGAATAAAAGTTATAGTAAAAGATAAGGTCGTCTCCTTAGAGAATAGACAAGCAAATTTATTTCAGTTAAAGCATGAAAAATGAGGGATTTTTGTAGAGATTTCTAATCTAATGATTATTCTAAAGCAATTCTAAGAAATATCAAGAAACAGAAATAAGATGTCAAAAAAAATATTGAAAGCATAGAGATTTTATCAAATTAGGTTTCCACAATTTATTTAAATAAATAAATGTTACATTTAAATACTCTCACTAAGCTTTGACAAATTCAATGTCTCAACCAATAAGGCTTTGACACATGTCAAAGATGATAATGTTCGACAAGTGAAAATCATTGATGCAGCCTTGTGAATCAAATGATCCCACATCTCTCCTGGATGAGGCCTCAACCAATCAAATCCTCTTGCCAAGCCTATATATAGAGGGCAAAACATAAGAGGGAGGGGTTAGAAAAATCATATATTGGACAGAGCTAGAAGGAAGGATTTTATTTACTTTCAAGCTTCCGATACGACCAAGTCAAGCCCGAGATCAAGCTACAAAACCTTCAAAATCAAATCCCAAAGAGAAGAATCAACGGATCCAAAGTTCTCAAATCGAAAACGTTTTCAGAGATCATAACATTTCTATTAAATTTATAAGACTATACTTTGTTGCATATATTTCTTTGTTTTGTATTAATATTTTACAGATGAGATATTCGTGTAAATAATTTTTGACATGCCTAGTGGGGCAATCTCTAACGTTCATCTCTATATCTATCTCTCTCGTCTTCAATGAGATATATTATCGCACTATCAATGAGATGAATATCTCAACCACTGATTAAGAATCTTCAAACATATCGTAATGAGAAATAATTTACAAACTTATATAAAAAAATATTAAGATAAAAAGAAAACAACCCAACCAAATAATAAAATATTTCAAAATTAAAACTTCAAATACTTAAAAGTCACTTGCATTAAAGACTAAATATAAAAAGTAAGACCGAAGAAGGGTATGGCATTAATCATTAAAAAAAAAAAAACATCTTTTACAAAACTATGAACATATGTATAACTTGATAAATGATAATCATAATAGTCAACAAATAGTCATAAAAAGACATTTAATCACAAGTAAAATAATATAAAAATATAACATAGATCTTAAAACTCTCAAAAAAGATAATCATCGTATATCAATATTAATGCAATTACAAAAAAGGACATAAAACTCATACACTTAGATCTTAATTTATACTTGAAGAATGCAAGAGATGCACTTGGAAAAAAGGATCGGATAGGTATAAAAATGCATTCTCACATAGCAGAGCCCCCAACATGTCAAGTAAAACATATGTTGGGTGGTCACATCCCAAACTTCAATAGCGGAAAAAAAAAAAAAATCCTCTTTAGGTACGCAAGGTATGAGACAAGTTCTATATATTGATGATACTTAATTGAACATGCATGTCATAGTGATTTTCTTATATAATGCATGACTAAAGCACAACCTCATGGAATAAAGACTTCYAATGTTCATGTGATCTGCATTAAACATAAACAACTCAAATTTTTAAGAATCGAATTTACTTCAATCAAAAATTTTATAGAAAGTAATCGACATTCGAACTTAATCTAAAGTTTTGTAAGAAGTAATGGGACTCGTATTCAATCAAAAGTTTGAAGCTTGATAGAAATCAGAACTTAGCTTYAATCAAAGAGACTCGTTYCGATAATGCATTGTAATTATAGAAGGAAAAGAAAAATAAATCTTACAGTTAGAGAAGGAAAAGAAAAAGAAATCTTGTAGTTAGAGAAGGAAGAGGAGAAAAAAGAGAGTTAAAGAGAGAACTCTAAATTATGCAAACCAAAACCTCTCTTTATAGAGGTTAAACAATCCTAGGATTTCATGAATAGTAACCTTATTCACAATTTATTTATAAAGATATCATATTTTTCTACTATATGAGTCTATGGTTGTCTGTCTTTTCTTAAATTTGAAATCCACCTAAATCTCATCCTTAATTTTTCTCATTACTTGAATTCTCATATTGCAATAAGAAATCAATGCATTAAGTGCTTCCACTCGCATAATTGACTCCAAAGCTAGTGTATCATCCTTAGCTTCATTTGTTAGTAGGATTTCCAATCATGGTTGATTTAAAAACACCGTTTAGATGAAAAGTCATAATTTAACAATAAAATATATTATGAAACCTCAAGACTCTTATAATACGTACCTAATTCTAATCATAATAAGTTATATAATTCTAATTAGATAACATGATTTTTCTTTCAACGAGTAAGTACACTTCATAAATTGATAATATATGAATTTATCAATTAGTTAGTACTTTTTTAAATTAATAAAATTGGTATGATGCCAAAWTTATTTATGCATAGAAATTTCACTATATTTATCTAATAGGTATTCTTAAACGAATCAATATGAACCATTAAATATTTTCCTTAAACTAAAAAAATGGGAGCGAATGCAGAAAACCTCACGGAAGTATTTATGTTATTATTATATACCTAATACGAATATGATTTAATTTTAATCCAAGCTATACTTGTTCGTTGCCACCGCGGCCGCCTGACCCGACTCTACTTTTCAAATAAGCAAACAAACCCCCATCTTAGATCAGCAGTACTATTTTCTGAATTAGACAAAAAGCAGAAAAGGAAACACATAACGCTCGCAGACACGCACAGATGGTTCGTCAAGCGACTCGACTGATCGGAAGCTTGACATCGAAGCTGTTGAAAAACCCTAATGGTTCATTGCAGCAGCTCCGCCACTTCGGATCGCCCCCACCGCCGCCCGCTGTGTTTGTTGACAAGAACACTCGTGTTATATGCCAGGGAATAACCGGCAAGAATGGGACCTTCCATACCGAACAAGCCATCGAATATGGCACTAAGATGGTGATTTCACGCATTAATCCGATAATTATATTGTTTACTTTTGTTTTCTTGGGTTGTGGATCTCTAACGAGTTCTTATTGTAGTGTTGAATTTTGTGCAGCTAGTTGTTGTTATATTTTGTGCTCGATTCGTTGTATTTTCTCTGGGCATTTGTTTATAGTTGTGATTTTAGGCTTAAACGCTTGTTCTTGTGGGATTGCACATTCTGGATTTGCGGTCATTTTCTGGATATGTAACGAGAAGTCATTTTCTTGTAGATTAAGGAAGTTTGATTTGATAGTGATTATTGAGTCTCCGGGGCTACGTTGGTTTGGTTCAGTGGAAATCATAAAAATGTATTTTTAAGATAAAATTTCTCTGTAGTCATTCTTTTGAATTAATTTCTTTCTTTGTCATCCAATTATTTGGGAGATTCATTCGAAAGAGAAAAATTTCTGTACTATTTTGTTATTTGGCATGGTTTGACATTCCATGTGTTTTAAGTAGAATATATGACAAAGTTTAATTTTAATGTCAGGGAAAGGTTTTTGTGATTCAAAAATTATTTTCTTACATTTCCATGATTTTTAACCTAATGCAAAATTTTAAGCATCTCTGGTAATAATTTTTTGAGCATCATTTCTATACAAACAAATATGGACTAAAAGGGTTCTGAAAGAAAAGAGCATGCTACCAAGAAATCCACTTAAAAAGGAAACTGGAGATCATGGGGATGAGAGTTTGCCCTTCGTTATTGAGCTTGAGCCCCCCTGATCACTGGTCTCCTAATCATGCTAGACATGAAGAATAGATAGAGAAGTAGGAATTTCTCGAATGAACCACACCTTTTTGTATATGCAGGAATCCATTGATGAGATGGGGCTGAAGAATTGCACGTACAGAGAATAAAAAAGAATGGTTCTGTCTGGTTATAGTCTTTTTAGGATTTCCTAAACTCTTACTAGAAAGTTGACTGAGTGAGAATGCTTTTTTWATTTTTTCATTTCTGTATGTCGAATGCATTCCTTCTACTTTCATTGAGATATAGTTTTTGTGAGGTGTAATGAGGTTAAGGTACAATATGAGAATTTCAATGGGAATAGGAACTGACCTTCCTCTGGCTCGCTATCAGGGGCAGTCGCAAAGAATAGTGCAGCGCCTAACCTTGTTCTTTCCTCTTGATATCATTCTCGCTGAATTAGTTTGGTTCCTGTCAGCAGGAGTTCGTTTTTATTTAAAATTTAATTATTTGATTGTAGCTCTTTCTGTTTCATTTTTTGGGGTGTGCGCAAAGACTTTGTTCAGTAATGTTTCGGAGCCCTTCTTTTATGCAAATACAGGTTGGTGGGGTTACACCAAAAAAGGGTGGAACAGAGCACTTGGGACTTCCAGTTTTCAACTCTGTTGCAGAAGCAAAAGCTGAAACAAAGGCTAATGCATCAGTGATTTATGTTCCTCCTCCTTTTGCTGCAGCGGCCATTATGGAGGCAATGGAGGCTGAGTTAGATTTGGTTGTTTGCATTACAGAGGGAATTCCTCAGCATGACATGGTAGAAAATATTTCTTCTTTTCATGCACTCTTATTTATTTATTTATTTATTTATTTATTTTTCTTTCCTCTGGTGCCATCCTCATTAGAAATGAAACAGATGTCTTCTATGTATGTATACGATGAGAATTGTTGATGTCACTTTACATCAACATCAAATATTCCTCAGAACAAGCCTTATCAATTTCCACAAAGATGAAAAAAATAAAAATATATGATTGCCATATCATATTGGTCTTCTGTTTTTAGTTCATAGTTTTTAGTTCTCTTCTTTGGGAAACATTTGATTAGAACTCACATTTTTTTTTTTTTTTTTGGGGATTAATTCAGTTCATCTACTTCTGCATGTATATATATACGACTCTTGGATTGGATTACTGTTCTTTAGGCTTTAGTAAATAGTTTCTGATCCCAAACCTGGGTATGATTGACAAGAAGGCAATCTATTTCTGGGAAAACTGGTAACTATTTCATAAATATGCCCATAGTAGTTAAAGTGATTGAAGCGTRCCAAAGCACACAGTCCCTCCTAGGGCTTAAAGTGCAAAGGGAACCTCGGGCTTTCCAAGAGAAACACATATTTRCACAAAACATAATATGTTAAGTACAATTGAACATGTTTTACATCARAATATTACACAAAATAACATAGATGTTTAGATGAAATGCTTAATTTAAACTTAAAAGACATGAAAAAGCCATAAGATTCAAGTAACATGTTAAAAGGAAAGCAGTGATGAAAGAGAAAAGCCAATAGAAATTAAATAATCAAGTACCTACTACTAGATAAAATCAAATAAGCCAATAAGTACTACTAAACACTAGTCACTAGTCCTGTAGTTTGACTGCAGACAACCTTACAAGGCTTAAACTATGATATCGGGCCTAAACATTTAAGCTGTATTGGAACACATGGTTCAAATTGATCCAAGCCTTGGTTTCATGTGAGAAACCATTTGTTTTTGTGGTTTAAGTGTAGCAACTTGATTGGTTTGCATGGGGAAACTGTCTGTTTTAGTTATACAATGAAGAATCTACTACCAAGCTAATCAACTTTTCCACATTCTCACTTAAAACAAAGAGGAAAAATGCTTTGAACAGAAACACAAACWTGTATATTGGTCTTTTATCATKGATTTAATCGATTATTCAAATTTRTTTATTTGTATGCCTGATTTACTTTTGAAAAGATTCTAATTGATATTAATCCTGTATTGGTGGACTTAATCGATTATTCAAGCTTCTGTATTCATGTCGAATAGTCTTATGAGTAAATGGTTATTTAGGTCAAAGTTTACAAATTTTCCAGTCAATGGTCATATACATCTTCATGTGAAAATGTCTTTTTTTTTTTTTCTGTTTTTTGCAAAAATATGAATTTCATAATTTCAAATCTGCAATTTGGATGAAATTCACCTACGATTTCCAAACCGAAATTTGTGCTAAAAATAATTCTTTACTTAATCCAAAAATTTGAATTTCAATCCAACTTTTCCCGCCTTCTCCACAAAACTCGATCTAAGTTACACTGCACCATTTAAACTCCCAATCCAAATATAGCCTTAATCTTACTCAAAACTCAATTAATGATCATMATCTCAATATCATTTGAGAAACGATCCTCAAACTTCCTCTTCATTGGTTCACTAAAGTAAAATCTGGTTCTTCTTCATCCTCCCACTACAAGTTTAGAACTMGGACTAGGAAGCACATTTTGTTGTTTCAGCATAAAATTCGATAAGAAGAGAAGAGGGAGGAAGAGAAGGGGAAGGTAAACACGAGTGGGGAAGAGGGCAGGGTAGAAAAGGGAAGGAGAAGAGAGAAGAGGAAGGGCGTAAGTGGGAGGGCAGGGAAGGGGACGAGAAGAGGAGAAAAGAGAGGAGAAAGAGAAGAGATGTACCTGGTGCGAGGGAGGCTGCTGCTTTTTAGCTTGAGGGAAACAAATGTCATCTAATATGAAGGGATAGAGTCCCGAGATGGATGACTTAGATTTGAGTATGAGCACAAGCAAGTAATTGGTAAAATATTTTATCAGTCAATCTTTCACATAAATTGAAAAGCTGTACAAGACTTTTTGTGCTTCAGGGGTTCTGCGCTTCAAGCCCAAGAGTGAGGGCTGCATCACAAGACAAAGGGTAGTAAAAAGTGAAATGCTGAATGCTGAAGCGCTTTTATTACTATGAATAAGCCACTTATTAAACGTTTTGAACAAGATATAATTGAACCTTCTTATCTTYTGAATGTAACTTTTAAAACTAGTTCTGGAGTTTGTAAGCATAGACAAAAATCACAGCCATGATTAGAGGAGTTTTGGTTGGTTTCATTTCCTACCTTGATACCGTCCTTTTTCGACATTTGCTTTGTTTTTGGGGATGGGAGGAGAGGGAAATGATGTAGCCTCTAATGGAAATGGCATATTAAGTCATGATGGAACCTATTTATTTATGTTCCATTAGTCTTCGAAGAACAGAGGAGTGTTTTAACACATCTTTGTATAACAAKCAATTTTTGCAGCTCTCGTGGACCATTATGATGTATGTTTTTGTTTCCTTTTTGGGGCCTAGTTTTGAGCTCTAAGCACAGTGTATTTGGCTGTTCTTGYTCTTATGTCCTTGTGAATGAAGGGTCTACTTTGGACATAGAAATGCTTTAAACATTTTGTTCCTAAAGAATGCAGGTTCTGTAAAAGAAAGAAGTATTGAGATGGAATATTTTGTACAGACAGAATCTTAAAGATTGTCTTTGTTAATGTTAATGTTCTTTGACTCTTCTTGTTGGTTAATTTTGCACAACACTAATCTGAAATTTGTGGTTGATCTTTTGGTATATGATATATATGYTTATAACATGTTGGGGTGAAGGAATTTAGATGCATCTTTCTCCATAATTCATTACTATGGCATGGATATTGCCAGATGATCCTTCAATTCTATATTAACCAAATGCTTTTAAATTCCATCTTTGAAGTACCTTTTTTTAGTTTCATTTACTCATACCTGAGCTGATTTTTCTATTCTGGTGCATGTGACATAACAATTTAGTAATATGCTGTTGTTCACATGTCTTAGGTTCTTCTGGAGTAAGAGTTAACTCAAATAGAACTTCAATCTAATCTTGTYGTMTAGAGGGTGCTAAATCATTTTGTATGGAATGATAGAAAATGCATGTATTTTGTGGGTTTGGGATAATACTAGAAGGAGAAAGGACCATGCACTATGTGTTCTTTACTTCTCTTTTCTTTCTTTAAAACCTATCRAGATGAGAAAGAAAACATACCACTGCCAGTTTCAGTCTTTGGAATTTAATCTGCAAAGCAGCAAAAACTTTGCAGCTGCATACCTTAACTAGCTAGCCTAAGGTGGTTCAGATACGGTATTATCTTCATAAGATGATGCCATTTGCAGTTCTGCTTGCTTGCGAGCAGAATACTCTTACCAGTCAAATAGTCATGAATTTATGCTGGAGCTGAGGTACTTATTAGTTCATCTATCTTGTTCTATTGYGATATAGCTGAGTTATGTCAATTCCATGAGCAGGTCATGTCTATTCTTTTGAAGGTGTGAAAGTTTAGGAGTTTACTTCTTTGTTTTCTTAATAACCATCGAATGAATTTAAGTTCAGTTCTGATCACATCTTATGGAGTTTATAGCTTACTCTGTGCTTATTGCTTATATGCTGAAAGCCAGTAGATTCCGTCACTTATCTTAAAAAAATTAAAAAAATCATACTTCTAAATACTTTGGTGTGTCAYGTAAAATGTATGTACATAAGATTATCAGTCTACAGAATTTTGTTTGACAATAGCTCAAAATGATTTTCGTRGATAGTAGTGATAGATGTATTATTATTATAAGTTGAAAATAAGTACCAAGTTTATGAGCTACAATATGTTAAAACATGAACCATGTCTTGTAATTGGTGCTGATTGGTAATATTTAACATATGCTGGCTTTTGTCATAATAGGTTGCATCTTTTCTTAAGTTTAGTGATGTTTTAGTTCCTCTTTCATAGTGCAAATTATGTGTGTTTCTGTTAGACAATGCTTAGTATACTTTGCAAGCAGTAGGTTTAAATGCATTTGGAAATTCCTTAATGCTTGAGCACACGTGTATTCTCATGACCAGCCGTAAATAACCATTTACGGTAAAAAAGAAAAAWTTAAGATGATAGCAATATTTATGAAGTTTTATAGAGCTTCTCAAAGAGCAATGTTAAATTGAAGATTTCCGATTGCTGCATTTGCTTGAGCAATTGCCAAAAAAAGAAATCTTCTTGGGAAATGGTAACTGAGTGTATTATATTTTTTATTATCGAAGTCTCAAAGAAAAGGAGTGAAAATAGTCCAAAGCGATTGCTAACTAAAGGTTTCTAAAATTATTTTCATCATACACATAGCTGGTTGTACATCAGATGATAGTTTCACACTTATTAGATATAATTGGACAAAGATATTGACCTCTCTCCTCCTTCCGTCATTTATTTATTTTGTATTTAGGTAAAAATTTTGTAGACCCTTACTGACCCAGGTTGCCTTTTGGTCAAACACAATCCCCTCAAACTATGTCTGGTTAGGTCGAGCCTTGATCCAATCGGAGCCAATTTGCAGCCTAGCTTTTGTACTTCATGAAGCTTATATCTTAGTTTCTTTTTCTGTAAGCATTTCTCAACCAATATTTATTTGTAGTTTCTAAGTAGGAAGTCATGATTTCCAACTGCAGGTGCGGGTGAAAGCTGCTCTTAAAAGGCAATCAAAAACACGTCTCATTGGCCCCAATTGTCCTGGTATTATTAAGCCAGGAGAGTGCAAAATTGGAATTATGCCAGGATATATTCATAAACCAGGTCGAATTGGAATTGTCTCCCGGTCTGGTACATTGACTTATGAAGCGGTGAGGTTTCTTTCTCACAGTAATATTGCTGTTAAATCAAGGYAATGATTGTCCAGTTTATATGGGTAATGTGATAGCTGTGGTCTATGACATGCCCCTGCTAGACAATTTGTTGTATATTTAGCAATCATAATTTTACTTCTAACTTTTTCCTGCTATATGCTATATTTTAGACTTGCTATATAACTTTAARGATTACAATGGRATGGAAGAAGAGAAGCTAGGATAGATCGCAGAAATGAAAATACACGAAGTAGCAAGCCTTTTCCATATGTTACTTGGAAATAATTCTGCAATTAAACATATCCTTTATGAAGAACATCAAAATAATATCTACTAAAGGGTGTTTCCAGCACATCATACTGTGTGTATTATTGCAAGGAGATTTGTAGATCCCAAGAAGTTTCTTCATGATCCTTTAAACCAACACTTTGTTTCTAATTTGTCATTAATTTTGGAATGTATATTGCTGGGGGGTGAGGTATTCTTGTTTTTGAGGGGATGGACCCTTCCATTAACTTGATTAGATCCTTCCTCGAGCATTATTTATTCAGTATTGGTCAGGACACCATCTTCCTATTGTCTGATTGATGCTGTTAACACACAAATTGTAGGCTTTTGTTGGGCCGAATTTGGAATTCTAATATGATTACTTGCATTTATTCAGTTGACCTCATGGAAATRAAGGAAGAATGGCAAAAGGGAGAGCTCGAAGTATTGCTCTTACATTAAATGTCTTAAAATCAATTGTTCTGTTTGTGATGCACATCAGTTGAATACTGTCTGGTTATTTTACTACAAAGAGGCAAAAAGCTTTAAAAAGAATGTATGTCAGAATTAAAATACCAAGATGGTGGCCAAAAGTATATATATTTCATTCATTTCATATATTTTCATCAATTGGTCATCATTATTTCACCGTTACATGCAGCTACTTTCGGACCATACCCAAAGAAATTAATAGTAGAGAATTTTATTTGATTAGTTTATTGTACCAGTAATTGATAGCTGATTTTCATAGGARCTGGTATTTGATTTCAAGATAATACTTTTTACATGTAACTGGTTCAGGTATAAAGTCATACTGCAATTGTTTGGGTTATCAGATTGACATGTAACRTGGACTGAAGCATCTATACTTACGAATTACGCCAATATGAATAACATTTTTACTAAACTYTGTTCTTCTCTATTAGGTCTTCCAAACAACTGCTGTTGGCCTTGGTCAATCTACTTGTGTTGGTGTCGGAGGAGATCCTTTCAATGGGACCAACTTTGTTGATTGCTTGGAGAAATTTGTTACTGATCCACAAACAGAAGGTGAGSTCCTTGAATTGATGCCAATTTAGTTATTAACATTATTAGTTACTAAAATTTAAGAGTAGTTAGAATTGCCTTTTAGTAGGCATACAATWTTTAGCATCAATATCTATCTGCKTCATGCCCTAGTGTTTGCACTTGGGGATTATATAATTCCTAGTTTCTGAATTCAAGTAGTTGACAGTTTTCTGTTCCTCGACCAAAGTGGTRCCATGTTGTATGAAGGTGACTGAATTCCACATGTTTGAGCTTATGTAAGCGTGCTGGATGGCTGCATATCTCTAACAAAGCAATGCATCTGGTGTTACGTTACTCTGCATTTAGTTTTAGTGTTGCCTGGACATGACTTAAAGTAGGATATTTCATACTTCCTGTTGTTTTATTTTCGAAATGGCTTTTCTTTTTGTGTGTGTGGGGTTGGGTGGGTATGTTCTGTTTATGTTTGAATTCATAAATTTCATTAGGAATGGTTATAGAAGTCTTCTTTCTCTCGCTTCCTTTACAGCTTCCAACTGTCCTTCCCTTTTCCTTCAGATCTCTTTCATCTAACCTAATAAAGTTTGACTTATTTRTTTATTTATTTTAAAGGAACGTAAAGCTGCATGTAGCAAACAAATTATTGTGCCATTGTGCAAAAGACTTACTTGGCCTAGTTATCATGTGTGATAATTCCACATGAAATGGAGGAGTACTTTTTACCCTTTGTTAGTAASAAGTAAAATAGCTGAGAGAGGTGGCATTACTTTTATTTCTTTACCCGTGCTTAAGAAGGTTTGCTCAAGGWGAAATAGTTGGCTGTCTTTCAGCCTATGMAATTAGTGTGTGTTAACATCTTCCAGCTGTTAAGTATATGGAGAAATGTATTGAATTTTTTGGTATAATCAGTATAATATCAGCTAGATATTTCATTTGCTGTTGGTTGCATCTACTGTTTCATCTACACTTGACATATTATCATTGAAATATTATGTAAGCTTTGATAAAACTTCTCTTTAAATGTTAATCCTTTGAATAACTGTCTATTTATCAAAATRTTGAAAAGTTCGAATGTAACAATGGTAAAATGGACAGTGGGAGTTATGGGAAAAAGCCTGTTTAAACTAGCTTTCASTTTTTGCACTMTATGCTGTTTAGAGTAATTAATTGACTAAATTTAAGTCCAATCAAAGCCYGCAAAAACTCTTTWCSTCTCTGTTTTGGCTCCTTGAAAATGTCATCTCTATTCAATTAATGGMGCTGCTGGGCATTTTGCAACCTATGTTCTGTTGGTTTGTTACTTGTTTGCAGCCAAATAATCTTTTCTCTGTTGTTGTAGTAGTAGTAGTCGGTTCTTTTCCTTTTTTGAGGTGGGTGTGTGTGTGTGTGTGCAGACGTGTACCTTAGCTTTCTTTATCAAGTTCTATTGCAGTTACAGGGTTCTTGCGAGTTGTTTCCTTCAGCATCAGTCCGTATCTTTACCCATTGCTCACTGGTTGTTTCATTAGGATWGTTTAGGAAAATGAAGAAACGTATCTCTAATTACGTATGTCTATGTACGTTTCAGGTATCATTCTCATAGGAGAAATAGGCGGAACAGCAGAAGAGGATGCTGCAGCCTTCATAAAGGTGAATATTGTTTAGACCTTGGTGTCTCCTGGGTTCCAGATATATGTATGCTTGAGCTTCGTAACTTCCTTTACTCAAAAAATCTCAAGTTTCTTCAGAATTTATCCAATCAGTTTCTCCCAAATTTTATAATGGCTGTGATAGAAGTCTTAGACTGCGTCTAAAGAAAAGACTGGCAATTGGGTCTGTAAGTTATGTTCTTCAACTATTTAATGGGAATGTTTCCTTTTCAGTGATGAGTGAATATTGTTATGTTTAAAGGAGTAATAGAAACAGAAAGAAAAAAGGAAGAAACAAAGATGTAACTAGAAAAAACCACTAAAAGAAAAGAGAACTAGAAGTATGGTGAATTGAGTCGGAACTAAGTCAAATCAAAGCCTAGAGAAGAAATAGTGTAAATAGACAAACAAGAAATGTGTTGTAACATAGCAAGGATTAGCCAGGCCTTGTATTTATCTTTGTAGATTTGATTTGGAAAAGGATTAACTAAAACTGTATTGGTTCAGTCGTTGGGTTTAACCTCCATAGGTTGTGAATTTTTATTGTCATAGAAGGATTTGAAATCTTGTGTTCCACTTTCTCTAGATGGATGTCAAACTAATTTAGTTTAAGCTCGATAGACAATCAACCAAGAAGATCTTGCAGTTTCAGGTTGAAGTTTGTAATGAYTTGAGCAACCCAAACAGGTTCGAAGGATTTTCAGGTGGCGATAGAATCTTGAATTTCCAAATTCAATGCAGACTGCAATGAATATCTTTTGGAAATTCAATTTTGTACGCCGAAAACATCTTGACGTTCTCTTCTCTTAATTAGTTTATCATCTATAAGCTAGAAGRGCCAAGTGCTATTATAGAGTAAGAGTCAATAGAATTTGTACAGAAGAAAAGACAAAATCTTTGGACAAATATTATGTTAGTAAAGAACCAGTATGGCTGAGTAGGAAAAGTAGCTGCATCGTTGTGAAATTCTGCATAATTATTTGTGAAGGCAGGGTTACAAGTATTTATGGATTCTTAATTCATAGCTTCAATGATTTGTTGATTGAAAAAGGTTTGTTGAATCATGTGGAGGACAATAATCGATCTTATTCGTTAGATCTCAGACAGTTGGAAAAGCTTCTGAATTGTGGGTATTGTGAGGGTCATATTGTAAATTTTGGAATGTTTTGAARATTCAGATTTCTTTGAATCCAAGTTTGACTTCAATAGTTTTCTAATCCCATCTCTGTAATTAAATAGGAAAATGGGACTGAGAAACCTGTTGTTGCCTTTATTGCTGGGCTCACTGCTCCACCTGGTCGACGAATGGGTCATGCTGGAGGTATTCTCTTCTCATCAGTTTCTTCAAATGTAGTGCTTTAATCTTCAGCCTTCTAGTTTCTTTTGTCAATTGAAGTAATTAGGCATATAATTCAACAGAAAACTTTAGTTCATTTCATCATATCTGTGTGGGGATGCATCGGCTCAGTTCTTGTTATACTTATATTTCTTGGTTGTTATATATGCTTGGTTAGGAATTAAGGGTGCTTGGAMATTTAAGAAAACGCTATCTAYGTCACTATAATTCTGCYATACTAAAGGCTTATTCGTTYMCCCCCTCAATTTGCATAGCATTAAAAATCCCTGCTTTATCTCTGGTGTCATCCACATCTAAATTTTTAACATGTCTTTCTGCTCTTGGTAGCACCAAATTAGGAATTATAGCAGTGAAGAAATAGCCTCCGTGTTCTCATGTAGAAGTATTGTTCAAGAATTTTTACCTTTTTCTTCAAAGTCTTAATCTGTTCTCTGCAACCAACCTCTTTTACACCACACTGATGGAGCTTTATTTTCTCGTCCTATTGTCCGTACCAGTGACCTGTCGCCATAACATTACTTGTAAAAGAGTTTGAATTGACAGAATTAAGTTGATCCCRATATCATTGTGCGTGGGCTTGGGCAACGCTTGCAAAATAAGTATTATTTCTGCCTGAATCTTATGTTTGGAATTTATGTATGTACTTTATTTTTAAAAGAGATTTTCAATTGACAGAATTAATTTGATCCTAACATCAATGTGCATGCGTTTGGGCGAACCCTTCCAAGCTTTCATGCGTGAGGAATTTACATTATTTTTCTTCACTCCGAGTTGTCTAAGGGAAATTTATAATGCATGAGCAYTTRTGTCATGCCTCAAATCGGGTACTTTAGTTGTCTAGATGTATATAAAAAATTCTCACGAGTATGCCTTGTAGAATTGTCCAACACTCCTACCTTTTTGGATRTGCAGCTATAGTATCTGGTGGAAAGGGTACGGCACAGGACAAAATCAAGACCCTAAAAGAAGCAGGAGTTACAGTGGTTGAGTCTCCAGCAAAAATTGGAGTTGCCATGCAYGAAGTCTTTAAACAAAGGGGCCTCGTCTGAGCCTGCAGTGAATTTGTTAGTGAAGTTAAGTGGACAGATGAATTGAGAATGTAAAATTGCCCCTCAAAGACGCCCTAGCTGATGATAACAAAAGATGAAATATTTTTGCAACTGCATTGCCTTTCCCCAGCATTTGTGAAGGCTTCTGCAATTCCTCCATTTCTGAACATCAAAATCATCTCTGTTATTTATAGGTACGGCCTTTTCTGCAGTTTGGACCTTAGTTGAAGCTTGTGAATTCTCAAAGCTTCTTTTTTTCTAAAGTCGAGCTGTTACTCACCGAAGCCCATTTCAGGTTTTACAATAATTTGAATTACAATGCCTTCTTGCTTATTCATGAAGCCAATTCATTGTGGTCCCTAATTTGCTCTTTTGTGCTTTGAATTGTTTTATCATAGCATCGAGATGAATTTTCCTTCTTTTACGTCTGTCCACCTTTGGTGAGCATGATTGGATTCGAATCGTATTTTTGTACAGGTTTGAATTCAAGTTTGAAATTAATTGGAGTTTCTACTTTGAGCTGAGTACTTTCCGGCATAGAAACTTTGGCTTGAGCTTGATTCAAGATTTCATTATTGCATCGAGCTTATTGGGATATTTTTATTTTATAATATGAATGTAAAATATAAAAGGGGGATAAATTTGTCTCTCAATTAATAAACATACATTATTCAGATAAAAATAGCTATTCCCTTCTGCAGACAAATATGGGAGTTTGGAGGGGGATAATGTTACTCTCATCTAAAGGCTATGGTTAGGAAGGATTGGAGCTAAGCTTGGTTTGCCCACACTGGACTCACCTCATAACTCAATTAATATTACTATAAGTAATAATTACAAATTCATATATTATGAAATATTCAAAATGATCTTGTAACTAATAGAAAGAAATAATATTCAGAAGCATAATACGAACAGGAATTGTAATAATAAGAATCTCCATGACAAAAATATAATATGTTACTTGGAGAGTGTAATATATATTATATTAATGATACGTGATAAATAAGAATATATTCTTTCTGTTTTAAAATATTTTTTGGGACAATTTTCCTTGTTTCAAGTTATTTGTTATTTTTGAAAATTAAGAACATATTAAATATTCTTTATTATTTAATTCTAAATATTATTTCCAATACGTTGGATGCACATATTTGATCAAAATATTAAATACTTATAAGAAATTAAAAGAAAGTTGGGAATGTCATTTCGTTTGAAAGTTTATAAGAATTCATTCTATTAAGACTTAATTTGATCCAAAATGATAGTTAATTTGCAAATGATGGAATTTCTTAGCTATTAATAGATTTAATTGATGGGGGCGTGAAATTTAATAGATATTCCCTCCTTTTCATATTATAGGTAATTTCAGGRAGAATGTCTTTTTTTAAATATAAATTATTTTACGAGATAAAAAACATTTCGATTTTATTTTATTTATATGTCTTACAAATTGAACAGCAACTGATGGGAGCGTGAATCTAAGTTGAAAGGCATATAATTAAATATTCTCTATATAAAAAATCTAATAAGGTTGAAGGCTCTCGAGCATAATATTTTAAGYATTTATTTTAACTAATTTAAAAAATTACTATTGATATTTAAATTCAAATCAGCCTCCCTATTTTTAAATAGGAATGAAATCCTTATTTAAAAATATTTATGTCATTGCAAGTGAGATTTGACGACGAAGTCAAATCTGCTGATTATATGCATGCTTACCTCAAATTATTACCGATTAATATTATGCTTGAAATAAATATTTACTTTCTTATGATTTGCATATAAACAATCTTCTTGATGATTGAGGATAGTTGAGTCAATTAGGGACGATCCCGAGGTATGATGATATAAATGACGACGTAAGACCTAGAAAATAAACGATTTTAGGGTTTTAAATTTTATTAGTTATATGTTTTATATGTTGAATGTTTAGAGCCTAATATATTAGTTTTACAGGTCAATATAAGATTAATTAGTCCTAAATGTGATATGAAAAAACCCACAACCCAGCAAAGCAAAATTTAATTTTTTTTAACAACACAATATTATATAGTTTTCAATCAATAAACCAAAACTATACTAATGCTCCTTACTAAGCTACTATAGTCATCCATTGTCTCTCGCTGTTCATACATATCCAAATGGAATATTATCTTTGAAATATATGAACTTTTGATCTTTGTTTAGATGAGCACTCGTGGGGTGCGATCTTCAGACTCCATTGCAACATAGGTATGATAAATTTTTAAATCAAAATTTAAAAARGGGCTGGACGACCTGATAGTGCAGGATGTAGTACTTTCTTTCTGTTTTAAGATGATTCCTGGAACTGTAAATTAACCTACACTGCTCACTCTCTTCTCATTAGTCCTCCAAAGACCTAGCTGGATGGAAGCATGGGCCTATGCAAACAGGGTTAAAAGCAGCTTATGCCGTAGAAGCTGACATCAGGTTATTGGCTTTTCAAAATTCGATCTATGTATTCGCGATCTAGCTTTCTTCACTTCAGCGCCATGCGCTTTGCTTCGCTTTATGAGAAGAGASAGACCTTGGTCGGCCTTATAAAGCTCGCTAAGCTTCGCAAGTTGAAAGTCTCCCCGCGACCCAACTCCCAAGTTTTGACTTGATTGGCAATTTGGGCTTGCTCAGAAAATTCCGGTAGTCCATGCCGTAAACAATGAGTGGTCGCCCTTKGGGGCAAAACCACTGATCTCAGGAAGGTCAGCTTGAATTGACCTACACAGGGTTTGGACTGAAAGCCAAGCGCATCCATTTCGCCTGGCCTTTGGAGAGGAAAAAAGAGCTTTAGTCACAACTAAATGAATTCCGAAAGTAGGCTCAATAAGGACCTGCATTATTACGGATGAGCCCACAATGACAATGGTTAAGGGTGTGTTGCCAGGATAGACGCATCCYTCTGATGAATGAAGTTTGCAAAGGTGGATGAAGTACCATTGAAAAGTCATCAAACGGCGACTAACGGATAGAGGAGGATTTATTCATTCACAAAATTTGGGCTCATACAATATGACGCCCTTGGGCCAACCACGGAAAGGGACTTAGACTGTCGCTTTCCAAGGAACGCTACACCTGAAAAGAAATGGCCTACCTATATTCACGCTAAAGCCTCACCCCAGGGGCAGGGAACAGAGTGAAAACTGAAGAAAAAATATATTTCAATTCCCTTTATATAAAAAGTCTGGTAATGACCTGCTAGGGAAAGTTGTCCTTAACAGAGCCAAGTCAGTATACTTGCCTTCTTTGTGTCAGCATCTTACATTTCATAGGCAGAAGTGAAGTAAAGTCAGGCCCATAGATCAATGGCATGAAGAGTGTTATGATTAACTTTCGGGTCCTCGGTCAAGGACGGGGTTCCACTGTACAACCAGGAATCATAGCCTCAACTAAGAATCCTMGTAAAAACAAGAAGAAGGAGCATTCCAATCCTGGATGGGGGATCACTYGTAGGAATGACATTGGATAAGGTAAGTTATAACGTCGGTCGAAAGACAGGGTGTGACTCCTCGCTAATAGGGATTCCTCTTTCCCGAACGTAGCGAGTTAGATAGGATGTAGATCGAGCGTAATAAGCTGATAGACTCGACTCTTTTCCCTGCCCCCTGGCCTCTTTTAGTTAGTTTTAGGAAACTAAGTTTTTGTAATGTTCTTTTCCCAATCATATTCTTTGATGATTTTCATTCTGGCAAGAAATTGTATATTTGTTCTTGGACATAAGAGAACAATAGTCAAAATTGGGAAAAAAAAAAAAATGTTGCAATGGTATGGAATCTTTTCGTTTATTTTTATATTCAAGTAATCGACTAATGGCGTAGATGATATTTTATGTTCTTTTTTATTGTTAGGTGAAATAAATTGGTAAATATATTGCTAGTGGCGTAGAGAACTTTTGGATGTAAATGTGAAGAAAGTCATATTACACTCATATTCTTCCTCCTTAGGCCAATAATTTTTATTTTAAAATCTAGTTTTGGACGTGTATAATCTAATTCAGTTATTATAGCTACGATAAAATATTTGTCTGGTTGTATAAAAAGGAAAAGACATAAAAATGAAGAGCAAATCAAAATGAAAATGAGAATATTCATAATGAAAATATTATGGAWGAAGGACATGAAGATTTAGTTCATAAAGAAGTTTGAATGATCATTGGCAAGAAATTTTTGGAGATGATGAAAATAAAAATCAGCAAGAAGAAGACACTAATGCATATTATTTTGATGTGAGTTTAGATAATAGTGATCCAACCAATTGAGAAATTATTAATCGAGAGTTGATAGACTCATTAGTAAAAAAGGGCCCTCCTAGAGTGACTATGACTAATTTTTCTACAGATTCAAAAAATAGACATTTCTCTATTAAGCATTACATTCAATATTTATCAAATGGTAAGAGGATGGATAGAAAATAGTTGGTTTACTCTGTTTCGTTGAATGAATTTTTTTTTTTTTTTTAAAGCTCTTTAAGCATCAACAAGATGGCGTAGCATTCATTTAGTTCATGATGGAGCAAATGACTAGAAAAATATTTTTTTTAAGCTTGAAAGCCACAAAAAAAGTACAATTCACATGAATAACRTGAGAAGATGGGTTGAATTGGAAAAGAGATTACAAAACAATCTAACAATTGATAAGGATATTCAAAATCAAACCAACAAAGATAAGAAACATTGGCGACAAATTTTTGTGAGGATACTTTTTACTATTTGCTTTTTTGGTAAAAATAATTTGGCTTTCATGAGCTACCGAAACAATTTAGGCAGAAAATAATAAATAGTCTTTACATTTTCCCTTTCACTCGTAGCGTGGGGAAGAAGTGGACTCTAGGGGTATTAGTTGGGGAATCAAACTCTATCAATTGTTTTCTAGATCATTTTGCAGCGCGTTTTGAACTATTTCTTTTAGAATTAATTGAAATGGTTGTTGAGTTTAATCAAATAATAAAAGAACACGTTCGTCGGATTAAGGAAAAAGAAATTCACGAGCATTATTTTAGTTATAAAATGCAAAATGAATTCATACTCATGTTGGCATGTGAGATACAAAATCATCAAAAAATAAGAGAAGTCAAATACTTTTCTATTATACTTGATTGTACACCTTATATAAGTCATGAAGAACAAATATCACTTATAGTAAAATATATAGATATCTCAGTGAATCCACTAAAAGTTGAAGAGTTCTTTTTAGGATTCCTTAAAGTGGAGGATACTTCAGGAAAGAATTGTTTGGCGAGTTAATAAATGTTCTACAAATACTTGATCTCGAAATAGGAGACTTAAGGGGCTAAAGCTATGATAATGGTTCTAATATGAAAGGAAAAGACTAAAGAAAAGAGTACTTGAAATAAAATCGAAGAGCTTTTTATACTCCATGTGATTGTCATAGTTTAAAACTTACATTATTTGATATGGAAAATTCTTATGTAAAGGCTAGATCATTTTTTTGAGTTGTACAATGCTTATATGTATTGTTTTCATCTTCTACAAAATGATGAAAAATTATGCAACATGATGTGGAAGGCCTAACACTTAAACCACTATTACAAACATGTTGGGAAAGTTAAGTGGATAGTATTAAAGCAGTAAGATTCCAAGTTACATAAATAAAGCATGCATTATCTAACTTGATGGAAACATGTGATGACCCTAAGACATTTAGATATGCTAGGGGTTTGTTATTTGACTTGATGTTGAGTATTTGTTTGGCATGGTTATTTGGTACATTATATTGCTGTTATTAATGAAGTAAGTAAACTATTGCAGAATGAAAATATGACTATCAGTGCTACAATTCGTCATTTGAAAACTCTCATATCTTTCATTTGAATTATAGAGAAACTGGATTTCAAATTGATATGATTGTTCCTAAAGAAATTGCTATTCAGATGGAGACTGAACCTACATTTCATGAAAAACAAATTATTCGTAGAAAAAAAAAAACAATTTGATGGAAATGTAAGTGATGAGATAACGCATTCTACTGAAGAATCCTTTAAAGTTGATTATTTTTATATATAATTAATCCAACTCTTTCTTCACTTAAATGTCGGTTTGAACAATTAGTAAAATATGAAGATGCTTTTGAATTTCTATTTGATTTACAAAAGTTGCAATTTAGAGATGATGATTCTTTAAAGAACTCTTGTGAAAATGTTGAACTAWTTTGAAGCATGACATGATTTTCGATATTGATGGACAAGAGCTATTTTTAGAGCTTGAAAGTTTTGAGATATTTTCCAATTAAAATCACAAATACGGTTGAAGTGTTAGATTATTTAAAGAAGATTGATTGTTATTTTTCAAACTGTGGATTGCTTATAGGATACTCTTGACAATACTAGTTACATTTGGATCTTTAGAGAAGAGTTTCTCAAAATTGAAGTTGATAAAATCTTACTTTAGGTCAATAATGTCTTCGGATAGGTTAAATGGGTCGACAATTTTGTCCATTGAAAATCGCATGTTCGAACATATTAACTGTAATAGCTTAATTATAGAATTTTCAAATCAAAATGTCAGAAGCCTAAATATGATATGAACATAACTTTTTATATTTTGGTAGTACTTTGAAAGTTTTTGCTTAGTAGAAGATTTAGTTATGATTATTATTTATAAACATTGTTTAATAATATTTTAATTATTTATTAGAAGATTGGAGATTGAGAACCTCCGAATAGACTTTTGTTTAAGGCCCCCATATTCTTCGGGCCGGCCCTCAAGTCAATACATATAATAGAGTTTTATTATTATTCTAATTCAAGAAAAACGCAATGTCATTGGCCAACAACCCTATGCTTCTTTCTTTTTTTAAGTATTTCTTTAGCTTAATGAATAAATGTGCATATTATTTAAAGCTCTTCTCGGGGACCCATTAAATTAATCCAAAAGTTTATTAGATAAATTCAGCTCAAACCAATAATCTTAGAGATGGGTGATGAAGATGAAGTGGTCAAAGTAAAAGAGGGGATAGTCACTTTTTTCTAATTCATAAATATTAATTGATATTGTGTGGATTTAAATTTGACGTTATATCAAATCTAACATCTTTGCAGTTTTCATATGTTTGCAGTTTTTCCTTCGATTTCGGTTCACTTAAATTAAATAACTTATTAAAATCGGTTCGATTTGAGAAATGTCTGAAATCGAATTAMTTTTTTCGAGTTGATTCGGCTTAAGAATTTTTAAAATCGAACCAAAATAAAAAATAAATTTTGATTTAATTTGATTTGGTTTATTTGATTTTTTTTCTTTTTTGTACAACCCTAATTGTAAATAGGATATGATAACTAACTCAAATATGCTGATTGTGCATGCATACCTCAATTATTACCATTTATTTAAGGCTTTGTTTGGACTAGAGTTTCATTGTAAATAGGAAAGAATATGCTCTTAGAGTGTAGATGGTGAGGAAATCTATAATTTGAAATTCCAAATTTATTGTTATCATGTAATAAACAAGGAGTTTGTTTCGTTGTAGAAATCGTTTGGACTACAAAAAATATAACAAATTTTCTTATGAACTAGATAAAAATTTCTACCTAATATAAAACTTTTCGAAAACAATTTCAGATTGAAGCATCTACTGATGGACAAGTTTCAAAATTTTTAATTGAATAATCGATTATTTATGTTAGTTTTAATTGATTATTAGTATTTTTTTAATAATCTTAGAGATTACTCATACATTGCATAAATAATTATTTATAATTTCCAGAATTCTTCTCATTGTATTCACCAAACAACCAGATTGCCTTTGCATATACATGAAGTTTTCCCACATAATCAATTATTCAAACAAGACATAATCGATTAGTCAAAGTTTCCAAAATTTTGCTTTTCCGTCAAATTCAAAGTTTCCAAAATTCTGCATTCCTGTCAAACATATATGAACTTTGACACCTAGAAACAAACACATCTTATAACAATCAAAAACATTCAAAGAATTAAATATGAATAGATAAAAGTTTCGAAATCATCTCAACAAACATATAAATCATTTGGCTTACAAACTTGTGACATTAAATTCTCACAATCCCTTCGTAATTGACGTCCAACACATAATATCAATTACCAATCCAACAAAATATTTCTTCCCAAAAAAGCATATCTACCAAAATATCCATTCATAATATAATCTATTTGGTGAACAAGCCACGTTTTCTCCATTATACGCATGATTTGCAAATAAAAATAAACTTGTTAGCTGGAATGAAAGAACATTTTACATTTCTATCAGAGGAAATAGAAAAACAAACATGAATCAACACTTAACACTCACCTAAATTCTGAAAAAAATGTGAAATTGCATGCCATCATACAATGATTCAAACTTCATTTGCTTATATTGAATAACAAATGCAGTAAATGCRTTATGCATTAAATTACTCACCAACTTCATCAAACTTCTAGGCTGAACTACATTGACCTCCCAAATCCTGGTCCAGTCCAGTTTCACCTGCTTTTCCAATTAGGCCTCCAATGTGAAATGCATATAACATTACAAAATAATTCTCCATTCCCATTCATTAACTTCCAAACTCATGTTTTACATAAGTAAATTGAATTGAAATGTTAATTACAACATTARTGTTAATGAAAAGAATTAAACAACTTTAAAATAATGYGTTGTTTGAACACTCACCTCTAACATCATCAACAAATTTATCATTCTGATTGACATTTCTTTCCTCTTTTTCGTTTTCTTGCCCTTGCCTTGAATGGATATCCACGTACAAGCTCTCATAATGGCCAACAAATCGAGAAACCATGTCTAAAATCTTTTTGTGCCCTTTTTTCGACACTATAAATTCATCTTCCAATTTTTTCTTTAACTTCTTCAAACTTCCCTTTATCTTTGTAACCTTYCTTTCTAATCTTCCCAACTCTTTAGCAAGTTCTGTATACCCATTCCCCGACTAGCAACTTCCTTACCAATAAGTCTTCGTTCTTCTTACTCATCTTCTTTACTTCCATCGTAATCATTTCTTCCTCCTTCACCACATTCTATCTCTCCCTTCTTTCTTTTTCCCAATATAGCTTGCAAATTTCTATTTTCAAAAAATAGCACCATCCTCTTCACCTCGTCACCATCTTGAGGATGGATACGAAATATCTCTGTCAACAATTGTCCATAAAGAATTTTTTATTACGACGTGCCAACTCAATAGTATGACAAAATACATCCCAAAAGTTAATCTTATGGTTATTGATGATAATCAATGTTAAAATATAGTCAATGTCGGTTAAATCCTACCCTGTCATTGCATATATGGTGCTACGATCATTGCTATGGCCCGGGGTGTTAAATCCATTGATATCACTGTTGGTTTCCTACCCTTAAACAAGAACCAATCAATGTCACTCGTATCTACGTCAGCCTCCATGTTAGAAGCACATAATCCACTCACCCAATAAACCAAAACATTGATTCACTTGCGAAGAATTAAATTCAATTGCCTTCCCCTTAGCATATTTCTATCCTCTTGAATAAGCAAATTTGAGAAAAATAACCTAACAAGAAATAGGCAGCAATCAACAATTGCAAACAACTTGTCGCAAACTCGTGTAACAAATAAATCCTTAAGAGAGGTAAGTTATTGTAGCTCTTCAAATATAGGGGATTTACCCAAAAAACACAGGCCGTTCTATTATCCCCTCCTCGAATCTATTCTCAAAATGCAGCATATGAAAAGTTCGGAGTTCTTTGTGGGAGTTTCCTTATTTTTCTTGTCCACTAACAGCTCATGATTGGCATCTTGTGGAATTTCAGCCCTCAATGACTCCAACAATGTTGATGTTTTCTTCTTCTTTTCTACAATACCCTTSTTGTTCGATCTTGGAACAATCTTCTTTGTGCACGCCATTTGTCCACCAAAAATACAATCGTTAATGGAAGACTATGAGTGAATACGATTGATGAAAAAAGTGCAAAATCGATGTGGAGTTGCTGTAAAATATCCTCTTTGTGCACTTAATCGATTTGTGGAGGTTGATTTGGTTGTCGATCTTGGTGGGATTGAAGTGTTTTTCACCCTAGGATTAAAAGTTTGGGTAAAAGGGGCAGACGGTTGAAGTGATAAAAGGGAAGAGGGTTTTCACTAAGAACCCTTTCGACCTTTTATACGACTTCATTTAATGGATCTACATAATCTATTAATCTTTTTAACATTAAACGATTATGTTATTTGACCTCATTCCACAATCGATATCCCATTTGACTTTCCTGAGGAAGAAGATTGTTATGTAATCCCAAACAAYGTAAACGAGTATCATAAATCGTAACATCAATTAATACAATATTTTCAAATAAATTATCGTTGATTATGTATTCGACTTTGAGGAGGCAGAATGACTCCCTTATGTCAATGTCACATTATTAATCAATTACCTATTGTTTCAATAATCAATTACTTAATAAGAACTTCTGCATTATAGCAAATCTTTATTATGTCAAATAACGATTAGTGCCAAAAAAGTGCATGTGTTGTTGATTAATAAAATAAAAAAAATATTTCCATAGGCTGGGGGAATGATTCTAATAAGTAGGACAAAGGCGTTAAAAGAGAAATGAAAGGAACTTTGTAGCAGTGTTTCACTTATCCAAGGTAAGTAGTTTATTTGCTTACTTGTTAGMGTAAGAGGACTTTTTGAGGTAAGCAGCCTTCATGTTAGTCTTACATATAATCCACACAAAGTGAAAACAAAAAATAATGTACCATTTTTAACATTTTCACAATATTTGCACCATTTATAACATAACATAACTTATCACAAAAAATTTCGTTCCAACAAGTCTTATGACACAAGACATCATGATTACATATACAAAAATAATATAGCATAGAAATTATAAGCATCGTCATGTACTATAAGCATTCCATAACTATTCAACAATCGACTCATGGAGTCGTCCCTATTCCCATATTTCAACACATGATCCACCTTTGGAAGATTCAATTGGTGCCTCATCATCCACATTTGCGGATGAAGATTCGCCRAGATGAGTTTTRAAATTCYTCGTATCTACTAATAGACCKTTTTTCGTGTTGAACTGTAAAATGAGATTGTGTAGTACACAACATGCCATGAAGATATTTGCTTGACTAGAAAACTTGTAAGGGGACATGCTRTCCTTAAAAATTGGAAATATTTTCTTCAATACACCAAAGGTTCTCTAAAACATGTTCCTAGATGATTGAGTGACTGTGAGTGAATAGCTCACGAGGTCTAACAAAATTTGGTCGACCAGCAAAATTGCTAYAATGATAAGGTTCTCCTTTGTATGGTCCAAGAAACCCTTGTTGATTCAGATAGCCAAAATCAACCAAGTAATATTTTCTTTCATAAATGAGGGTCAAATTACTTRATAAAGCAATAAATCCTTCAAAATAAAAATAAATACAAACTAATTGATCAGTGGATTACCAGGCAGTGGCCAAGGAAARTGATGGTTTTCATTACTTAGAGCATCTCTCCAGACACATGAATCGTGTGCGCTCCCTTCCCAGTTGACCAATACAAAGACAAATCTCATATCATGGTCTACAACACTAAGTATGTCTTGCTTAATCATGTTTTTTCGATTATAAAATGTTTCAAGTCATGCCCTCGAACTCCAAGCTGAAACACAGCATCCATCGATTGCATCGATGTAATCCTGCAAATTAAACACAAGAAGACAAGGTGCATTTCTTGTTATGTAAAAGAAGAAATCTCAGAATTAGAATTTAAAATTATTAACGCATTAAAATGTACCTTGAACAATGGATAATGATGACAAGTGTCCTCACGAATCCTTTGATGCACACTTATGACATTACGGGGTCTTATGTATTCCCGAGCAAGCTTATAAAGTATACAAGCCATGTTTTTTACATGTCCTGACGAAATCTCAGTGGCGAGATCCATATGATGATTGGCTTCTTGTTACGCAATTCAAGAATTGCCAAACTCTCTTGCACATCAACTCTTTGTTGCTTTTTGTSKATCCAAATTCCTTTTTAAGTCAACAAAAAGCACAATCTCTTAAAAGTTTCAGCCCTCATACCTAGGTTCTACATAACACGACAAGGAATTTCCTTCCAGTAACTCTATAACCCAATTACGTCCGATCAACCTWGAAGTCCTGTAGGGCTGTTTCTTGGGCATTAATAGTATCTTGTTTACCTCTTYTGCTACGSTATACACATTCAGAACAAGTGTAAGGTCCTTTAGAACTTTATTATCCTCTAGTAATCCTTCAAAATCTTWTTGATTTCTATCTTTGCTATCTAAGCAGAACTCTGTTCAGTTACAATATACGAATATTACAACAACGTCATCACAGAATGCCTAAAMWTYGAACACATATCATAAAATAAAGTCACATATATTCTTAATTCACAAATGACCATACATGAATCATAAACACATAAGCATCTAGAAGTGTTTTACATACCAATCACCATATTTCAAAAGTCAAGAAAATAAACAAGAAAAATTAGGCCAGTCCAACATTTCATCCACTACAATAAACATTCCAGAAATTCAACGAAGTGCATCTTCAATGAAGTCTTTCGAGCTTCGTGAGGAGCTACCATTTACATCTCACGCCAATTAGGATTTTTATGCCACAACAAAGCTTCAACAAAAGGCTTGGATCCAAGAGAGGGAAGTCTTCCTTCAGTTGATTCATGATAACGGTTATGCTCGATGCATCATTAGGTGTATTGTCTATCTTAGCCTTTTCCAGCAATCAGTTCTTCAACCTCAAGTGATCTTCGAAAGCTTCAAAAGCCTTGACTTGTGCATCAATTGACCAATTCATGTCAARCACATTCTTTTTYCCCTTTTTCTTTGAGGTTTGCAATMGGCATGATAGATGGGTGTTTACTCCCCGAAGACGTACAACCTTTGTCTACTGCRTTGACGTCATCCTCATCATCAATGTTAGCTATAYTCAAATTTGACCAATGCATATCACGGCCAGCTGAGAAATGATCCGCTTCCTTCCCCTCCTCTTCATCAGAGTTCGTTGTCTCAACAGCATTAGATCGTGACATCACTCCTTAAGCACCGGAATCCACAAATAATGCATGCATAGTTTCAAAATTAGGCGGGCTAAGGTTCTTGCAAACCTTCACACTTGGTTTCTCCTACAAACAAAAAATATTCATCAGCAACAGAGCAGAGGATCATAACCTAGATATGGAAGCAAAGGTTGGCAGCAAAAACGATGCTCCTCTTCTTACTCCTTACAAGATGGGGAGCTTCAACCTTTCTCACTGTCACAGGTATGTATATTAGTTCAATCCCTTCAAATTTCCGTGGGTTTTCTCTTTTGATTATTATAATAGTTCAAAAGAGTTAATTTAGTTAGCTATTTAATTTGAATGGCGGAGTGGTTCTACCGCCGTTGACAAGAAATCGGTCATACAACAAAACTCCACAGCCTCATGCTGTTCCCTATTACTCCCAGCGAACTACAAATGGAGGTCTTATCATTTTTGAGGCAGCAGCGGCTTCTGATATCTTAAAAGGGTGGTAGCGGGGTTTTCGTTTCTCGAGAAACTCTTAGGTTTATATGTTTGGTTCTTTTTCTTTGTCTGGTTATGAAGTCTCCTTACACAGTGCCTTCAAGAGTTTCAAATGTTGGCATAATACAAAACTTATAAATGTTCTTCTGAAGGTGCCCAGATATGCCAGGAATTTGGACAAAAGAGCAGCTGGAAGCATGGAAACCGATTGTTGACGCTGTTTATAAGAAGGGAGGCGTTCTCTTTTGTCAATTTGGCATCTGGGTCCAATATTCAACTATTCTACCCAAACATTTATATCATCTGACAGAGGTAAACTTTTACTACTTGGTAATTGGGAGTGATTCTTTTGTTGGCTCTATGTTGATTAGTAAAATCATCATAAATCTGTTTAATGCAGAGCCTAAGGATCAAGAATACGAGCATCGCACACCTAGCCAGCTTGACATCAATGATATTCCTCAGATAATCAATGATTTCAGGGTTGCAGCGCGCGACGCCATGCATGCAGCTAGAGTCTACAAAACTTTATAAACTTAGCTCGAGCTTGATTCTAAACTCCATTGGTACATTGMGCTCAATCTCGAACATTAAAACATAATTTAGAGGAATTAAATTCACATTTTTTATAATATAACTTTATATCTTAATTAATAAATATATATCATTTAGATAAAAATGAACAYTTCCTTAATTTGACTTAAATATAAGGATAGAGAGGAGAATATTACTCCTTATGCTAAGTGGGTAAATCAAGTGGAGCCTTAAATTAATCCAAAATGTTACCAGCTACAAGTTCAGCTCATGCCAGAAAGTTCGTCAAACGTTCCTATCTTTGAAGATGAAATGGTCTTAATTGATAGGGTCTGAATTTAGTTTGAGGAGTAACCCTTTTTTATATATAAAATTTAATATGCTTGTAAACTTTTGAGCATAATATTTTGCATACTTATTTAAGCTCGTTTAGAAAATTAARKATAACATTGCCATTTGAATATGAGTCGAACTTGCTGTTAGTTTTGGAGCTGAGATTACATATTCTTGATTCGGTGAATTGGCTTCGACCATGATGAGGATGGAAACACATGTGGTGTGGGGTAGAGACTACCTCTTTGTTTAGGTAGATTTCTTGGGATTTCAGAAGAGTTACTGATAATGGCTGTTTTCATTGATTSGATAGCAATTTAATGCATCGTCAAGAATGGAAATCAGACAAAATTAGATAGTTAAGTGATAAAATAGGACGAAAAAAAGTTTCAAAATAAAACAATTTGAACTTTTATATTACTTAAGCTAATAAGTATTTCACTTAAAACGATTATTAAATAATACGAGTTAGGCGTATTTACATATTTCTTAAGATTCACTCTTCCAAGCTTCTGGTTTTGTTTTGTTTAACGGTTAAGAAAAATGCTTTTAAAGCAATTTCAAATTACTTYTCTATAGAACTTTTGTAAGGTAAAAACTGCCTTAGAAAAAGAAAAAAAGAAAAGATAACTTTTTATCATTTTACAGCCCACAAAAATATCTGCACCTGCATATCCAAAAACGTCTTCCAATCACCTCAAGAACAAAAGTTGCAAATTTGCCACTCTCCCAGAATCATATCAAGAAATGAATTCGACTACTCTATCTCTATACTGTGTGAACCCTTCAATTATAACAACAAATTCAATCCATAGAAAATCAAATATCAATCTTGGGACTCCATGGAAGTCCCGTGATAGCTCTCTTGCATGCAGAACTTCTGCTTCTTCAAATTCTTCAATTACAGACTTTGATCTCTATGAACTTCTTGGCATCGATAGCTCCTCTGATCGAGCACAGATTAAGTTAGCTTACAGAACCCTGCAGAAGAGATGCCACCCTGATATTGCAGGTCCTGCTGGACATGACATGGCCATTATACTCAATGAAGCTTATGCTGTTCTTTCTGATACTAATTCTCGCTTCGAATATGATAAGGTTAGTTTTTGTCAATGAAATTGAGTTGATTCTTTGATTTGCTTTAAGATAAAACCTTTTTGTACACATAATTCATTTCAAAGATAAATTTCGGCCGTCGGAGTTTCTGAAATTTTGGTTTTTGGCGGTAATACTGGTTACAACAATTTTGCTGTAAATTATCTGCAAAAGATTAACTTCCCCTATTTGATAAATTCTCTTTGAGTAATACAAGGCAGCTAGATTACCCAATAGAATTGTGAATCTACATCTATGTACTTAAGAAACCAACTCCATATTGAGCACAGCCTACAAATTTCCACGAATATAATATTTTTTGCTTACCTGATGACCAAGTATATATATAAGGTGGCAGAAAAAAAATATAATATTATATAGGTATATATATATCACACCTAGTATATGACATATATATATATAATATATTATATATAAAACATATAAACACACACAGAAGAAGGGAGAAAATAGGAAGTTGATTCCTCGATTCATGCTATTTTAATTTGCCGTAACTGTTTATTCGGATTCATCCTTGTTAGCAAGATAAGTGCAAAAATAGAAAATAAGCTAATTGTGCCTTAAATCTTTAACTTAATTTGCTTGTTTTGCTTTCGCCCTTCATGGGACAACAAAAAGGACATTGCTATATAAGAAAACAAAAAAAAAAAAAAAAAAGAAGAAGAAGAAGAAGATATACTACTTTACCTTTTGATTTTGCAAAACCAGTGTTGTATCCTGAAATTTGGCACTAGATACATTGCTTGCATTTCTTTATCAAGGTGATGTATTTTCTAACTCAAATCTTGAGATTCATCTTTGTTATTGGTAATAGTTCGAAGATAACGGCATTAGACATGGATAATCTAGCTCTTAACGGCATAGCTATTTGATTTGTGACAGAATCAATTAATTTTGATAAGTTTGGCTCCTGCAGAAGTTCAAAGGGAGTAAAACTGTATACTTTCTTTGTACTTGGTCTATATCCTTTCTATGATTACAAGATATAGGAATCAACTAGAAATGTTAGAGCTTACATAATGTTGTTATAGTCAAGACTAACTATGGTGCAGAGTAACTATTAAGAGCTCCATTTTCACGAGTCCTCTTGTCATCTGTGGATAAATGGACAAACTCACGAGGTATGTGGGGAGAGAGAGAGAGATCGCTCAAGGATTAAAAAGAGATAAACTGAAGAGTGAACCAGTTGTTTTGGATTACAAACTTGTTTGAATGTATATTATCATCATCGCGAATGGTCTGCTTAAGATGACCTAGTAAACAACAAATCAAGTTTCTAAAAATGAACAAACCAATATTATACTAGATAAGTTGATATAAGATTCTGTCCATAATTGGCAACCATTATGAATTCTTCAATAAGTCCATATCTTTTCCATATCTTTTTTTCATTCTSTAACAAGTGTTATATTGATAAAACTTGCAGGAGCAAGCAAAAGTTGCAGATTTACGTGGTTACACAGGCAAGCCTATTTATTCGGTCTGGTTGGGGTCAGAAAGTGAAAAAAGGGCTGTTTTCGTGGATGAAGTCAAGTGTGTAGGCTGCTTAAAATGCGCATTATTTGCTGAAAAAACATTTGCCATTGAATCAGTTTATGGAAGAGCAAGGGTTGTTGCACAATGGGCTGATCCCGAAGACAAAATTCAAGCAGCAATGGGAGCATGTCCAGTTGATTGCATCTCGTAAGAATGTTACGCCTATAGCTCTTTTAATATCTCTGCAACGTGATTAGATAATTTAGCAGTCACCATTGCACTTGATTTCAATCTATTGATTTCTCTCCAATACCATDCCAACCCCTACGGCCACCACAATCCTGCTGTGAGGGATGCTCTGCATTCCTGAGGGAAAAATGAAAAGGAAAATCTCTGCATAATTGTAAAGTAGTATTTTGTCTTTTTCCTATGAAAATCAAGATCCATACTCAAATGCTGCTAAATTTGGCGAGAGCATATCTCCTATCTATATTTGACTGTTTAAAGTTTGCCATCCGTACCGCTATCTATCTAATTGACTGCCTCCAGAGCATGCATTAAAAGATTAATACCCCTTTTAATAATCTAATTGACTGCTTCTGTGTTCCTTCATTGATTATTACCCCTTTGTATGCTTCTTTTTCCAATCAATTACCTTCTAATTGATGTAGCGAGCCAGTTGTCAAAGTTCAGGCCTTTCTTGGTTCAACCAAGGTTTATCTTAATTAATTATCTATCCAGGTTTTGGCAATCTCCAGTAGATTCTTTCTTTCCAATTCCAAGGTTTTATGTKATACTGTTAAAAGATTTTTTTCTCTACAAAATGAAATGGAGAAGAAATTCTAAATTGGAGATAAGGGTAAGYAAAGAGAATCGTAATGCTATCAGTCTTTTAATCCAAGTAGGAGAACTGTTCAATGTTCATGGTTGAAAGTTGCTATGACATATGTTTTGTTTCTTAGGTAGGAAATCAAATACTTGTCTGGACCTTAAATGTGTATCACACTTATATTCCAACTTCTCATGCAGCTTTCTCTATCTTGACTTTGATTTTATGACGACTGAACACTGTTGAGTAAAAAATCTATTACAGAGCCAAAGAACGTAAATTTTAACATGTGAGGTCTTGGATTGCCACTGTTATTAGGTCAAGTTGTTTGGGGCTTGGATTTTGGTTAAGAAAATAAACTAATTCAAAGACACTTCCATGTTTGTTCATAAAGAATCCAAGGAACACAAATGATTTGAATGAAAATATATGGAAAAATATTTGAATTTCAACACTKATCACCATCAACTTATCCAACATTTTTAATCGTGATAGGAAATTCTTAATATTTAGATCTAATGTTTAGCATGATAGGTTATTAAGGAAACTAACTTTACCATACAGTTACCTCCTAAGTCCRACCCCACMCTGCCTTTTCTTATTTCGTTTTCTTTAGTATAAAAGGATCAGAAAAAATGATGAATGAGATTTTATAAGGATTCTGTAGAAATGATCAGTCTTATCAGTTCTTAACAGGACACTAATTCTGTTATTCACAAGCTGCAGTACAGTAGACATTGAGCACAGGGATGACTTCCTATACATTACTCCTGATCATTTATGCACTTAACTTTTATTCTTTTTCCATTTTAAAAACATCCCCTGGTAAAATAGGGTTGTCGAGAGGTCCAATTTGGCAGCCCTTGAATTTTTAATGTCAAAACAACCACGTGGCCGAGTTAGGATCGGTACAGGCAATACAGTTGGGACGCGTACCTCCAATGTTTTTGATGATCTAGAGAAGTTCCAAGCTAGATATGAAGCTTCCTCAAAAAATTGTAAGGTTAGTCCTTGCTTGTTTATCCATATACAGAGGTTTTCTTCTGAACACTTTATCAAGGGAATAACATATTTTTAGTTAACTTGCTGAATGTTTACTTGATAATCTGACCTCTGTTCTAATTTTTCTACTGTAAAGTATCCAAAGATATATATACTCTTCTTCAGGAGAAAAGCAAGTAGGAAATTTTGAAGGATRTTTTTGACTACAAAACATGTTATAAAAATTTCAGTTTAAACATCTTAGAAAATGTTTGCAGCATTACCCTGTGGATTCTTATTGGACATTTTTGTCCCGGAATCTTCGTGCTTGATTTTGTTTCGAAGTTTCCAAATCAACTCATGCTTCTTCGTCCATTATCTGAAGTTCTTACATGGTATAAACTTTTGACTCTTTTCCTTGCTTCCTTGTTATTTTGCATCAAAGTTCATCTTGTAGCCTCTCTGGAAATAATTATATACCTTTGCCTTTTGGTTTGAAGTSAAAATATGCTTAAATTCTTGCAAAGAAAGCTAGTAAAACACTTGGATTGCAGGAATCGGATGTACATAGCAAAGCAAGAATCTCTGCAATACAAGCAATCAAAGCAATATCGAATTGGTTATACTGGCAAGCACCAGGGGTAGATGCTTCAGCTCAATATAATCAAGATTTGACTCCAGTTAGACACAAGTCCATGGACCCCAGCATTAAAAAGCTTAGTGATGCTGCAGCAGCGAGAAAGCGAGCAAGAGAGACAATGCATTTTTTGCCACAAATCTCATCAAAACRCTTGTCGCATGATGAGTATTGGGYACCATCAAACCATGTGGYTCCTGATTCRGACAAAATCAACAACTCTGGCTCCGAAATCGCATCAGAATCTCCTACCACAAATGCTGAAKTTTTTGAAGAGGAAATTTCAGGTTCAATTGAGAAAACTCAAAGCAACCCCTTGTTATGGTTTGTCCCTGTCGGGTTCGCTACGGTTGCAGCTGTTATTGTCCGGTCACAATTAGGAGAAGGGAAAACTGGTAACGGACTGGAACAGCATATAGCTGGTTCTCTAATAAGGGACATTGTGAATAGCTCCTGGTTRCAAGTCATCCTGGCTGGTGTTACATGGTATCTCATTGGTATGTATATAGTCGAACTCGTAGTAGTTGTTCAAAGTAGGCTAGGGAAGCATAGAAAATGAGGAAAGATCGTTGTATATGATCAATAAATATGATAAGAAATGAATGTAAARTTTAACCATTCAATGCACTAAATTYACAGGAATTTCCAAGATCTATTGCTTTAATTTTTATTAGATTGTTATCCTTCACCTTTCCTTTTAATGGAAATTCGGTATCTTGCTTTTTTCTCAATAGATTAAGGTTTTCTTAACCCAGGGATTAATAATTTTTAATAATAGATGTTTGCACTTTCATCAATTGAGCAAGTGTTGACCCKAACAACATCCAAGCCTGTCTACAATAGCTTAGCCGAGCAAGCCACAACTAAAGATGACTAAAGAAACCRTTCGAAGAAATGTTCCAAAGACCAGCAACTGATAGAAAAATTCTGCACCAATGAATCCTCCAAATGAAAAGTAAAACCAAATAACTGTGGTAAAAATGATTCAGAATAGCCACATCGGAACTCACTCATTAACTGCCAAGAACATCATCTATATATAGTAGGTTMCATCCCATTTCAGCAAATATCAGTTCAGTAGAATGCAAATGGTTTGATCAGTAGCAATGTTATACAAGAGCACAATCGGGGCAGACAAATAGGTGCTCAGTACCGGTACTTCGTAGAGTAATCTTTGGGGGCTATGACTAGACCACGGCCTTTTCTGGCACCACGAAATACGGTCTCAACAATGTCAATGAACTCTTGTTTGTCCTTCAGCGCCCAGTTGATCTTATTGTTGTTCCCAGTGCCAAGATCAATCATAATGTGCTTGTTCCTAAAGAAGAACATGACGGTGGATGGATCGTACAACTCATACATTGTGTTAAAATCAGGAACCTCAGTTATATCCACCAGGTATATCACTGCAAAGTTCTTTATGGTCTCCGCAACTGATGCCAACACTTCATCCATCTAAAAATTTCGTAACAAGATTGCGTTAGAAACTACAAAAGCACTATGTAATTTCTTCACCATGAAAAGAKATATACAAAACACCAGAACATGCAAAAAACTTGAATCTCAGGCACTCATGACAAAGTTTATAAATATCATCATTATGCAGTGACAGCAGATGCAAACAACAAAAGCCAAGATGCATGAGAAGACTCGGAAATTCAACATCTTTCCAAGGATTACTGCAGTCTTGGCGTGAATTCTGTAAATTGTTGTTGCATTAGCATTCTCCAAGTTATGAGGAAATCCTATATAGGAACTACTTATTAAGCACAAAAACTAATTTAATTTCTTAAAAAGATTTAAAAAGAAAATAAAATACAAGACAATAATTGAAAGAAAGACAGGTTTCTCACTTTCGAGATCTAAAGCACAAATCGACATGTTACATGCAATTAACAGCCAGATTCAAGAATTAAAATACTCCAGTAGAGATGATACTTTTTTCACAAATATGCAAAAAATAATACTCAGATAAATCAAGTAAGTGGGGGTTATAATCTTATAATGTAACTCCACATGGACCCAATCCCCACCCATGCATACAAGTTTATGCTCCTCTACCAATAGAAACGGAAGCGAAACTTCACAAATACCAATTTCAAAGCTAATGGGTTCAACAGTTTACATGAAAGAAGAACGTGAACACCAGTTTTTTCACATACATGGTATGCAATGGAAAAGATACGAGTTTCCTCCTTCTTTAATTTCGCAACCCAGACCGATTTGAATCTCATTCACACATTTTATCACCATGGTCTTGCTAAAGCAAAATTTTGAGGAAAATCAGGCAGTCAGCATAACTCAAAGTTCTTACAGGGCGATTCTATGTTCTGAAAAAAACCACAAGAGAATTAGCCGACCGTTTAACACACGCTTTGTTTCGAAGAATACCACACAACAACATCACACGAAAAC